>PVJD01002740.1:0-190039 GCA_004026545.1 Mormoops blainvillei | reverse complement strand
AGATTCTCTCCTCCTTAATCTTGGGTACCTTAATTATGATGTGCCTTGGTGTGTTTCTTGTTGGATCCAACTTCTTTGGGACTCTCTGAGCGTCCTGGGCTTACATGTCTAGTTCTTTCACCAGATTGGGGAAGTTTTCCTTCATTATTTGTTCAAATAAGTTTTCAATTTTTGGCTTTTCATCTTTTCCTTCTGGCACTCCTATAATTCGGATGTCAGAGCATTTATAGTTGTCCCAGATGTTCCCCAGCCTCTCCTCATTTAAAAAAAATTCTTGTTTCTTCATTCTGTTCTGATTGGATGTTATTTCTTCCTTTTGTTCCAAATCGTTGATTTGAGTCCCAGTTTCCTTCCCTTCACTGTTGGTTCCCTGTATATTTTCCTTTATTTCACTTCATATAGCCTTCATTTCTTCCTTCATTTTGTGACCAAACTCAAACAATTCTGCGAGCATCCTGATTACCGTGTTCTGAACTCTGCACCTGACAGGTTGTCTATCTCCTTGTCGCTTAGTTCTTTTTCTGGAGTTTTGATCTGTTCTCTCATTTGGGCCATATTTCTTTGTCTCCGTGTACCTGTTATGTTGTGAAGGGTAAAGAGCGAAGCCTTCGGTATTTGTCAGGGCGGTGCAACTCTTTTTGCTGTGTTGTGGCGCTATCTATGGGTGATGGCTTAGAGAGGGAAAAATGCCACTTGCTAGTTTGCCCTGCTCTCACCCCACTTTCAGTCACTTCCCTTGCTACCCACAAGCGGATTGTGCCCTTTCAGGTACTGACTCCCATGTGGGTGGGCTTGTGCATGTTCTAGGATCCCATGGTCTCTCCAATGGACTCTCCTGTGAGACTGGGAGTTTTTCCCGCTGCCACAATGCCCACAGGTTTTTACGGCTAGAGGTTTTGAGGCTTTATTTCCCCATGCTGGAACCATGGGTTGTGCAGTTTGTCTTGCTCCCCAGTTGTTCCTCCCAGCTTCTCCGCACACGAATGTGGGATATCCTGGTCTGTCCACCGCCTCACCTGCCCCAGTCTGCCAACAGCTGCCACCTTGCTGCATGTCCTCTCCTCCTCAGCTGCCCATCTCCGCCCCTCCTACCAGTCTGGATGAATGTCTTCTTTAACTCCTTGATTATTGGACTTCCATGTGGCTTGTTTTTCTGGTAGTTCTGGTTGTTGTTGTTTTTTTAAATTGCTTGTTATCCTTCTTTTGGTTGTATGAGGAAGTGAAGCATATCTACCTATGCCTCCATCTTGGCTGTCCTGGAACTTTTCACAAAAACATTTTTAAATTAAAAACACAGTACCTTTATAATTCTTCGAAAGAAAATGAAATGATTAGATATAAATCTAAGAAAACATATTCAGGACTTGTATGATAAAAATTATAAAATGCTGATAGAAAGAATCAAAGAATATCTACATAAATGAGGAGACATACCATGACCAAAGACTGGAAAATTCAGCATAGTAAAGATGTCGATTACACTGAAATTGATCTATAGATTTAATCCAATTCCTATCATTCTTATCAAAATTACAGCAAGGTATGACAATTACATATTGATTTTTTAAATCCTAGCAAGATTTTTAAAACTATTTTAAGTTTAAATGGAAAGGCATAAGACCTAGAATAGCTAAGACAATTTCAAAAAATGGAAATGGGAACTTACCATATAGTGATGGTAATGAGGACAGTGTGGGTTAGTTACACAGATCAACAGAACAGAATAGAGAACGCTGTCCCTAAACATGACCAACTGATTTTTGAAAAATGTGCAAAAGCAATGCAATCAAAGAATCATCGACTCCTTGACAAAAGCTGCTGGAGCAACTGGACAGCAATAGGGGAAAAATGAACGTCGACCTAGAGCTCACACCTTATATAAAAATTAATTCAAAATGGATCACAGACTTTAGAATTCTTAACCTTGACACAAAAGGCATGATTTATAATAAAAAATTGATAAATTGAACACAATCGAAAATTAAAACTTTTACTTTGTAAAAGACCCTGTAAAGAAAATGCAAAGACATGTTACAAGCTGGAAGAAAATAATTTCAAACTACATTTACAAAAAAGGACTTGTATGTAGAATATATAATGAGCTCTCAAAACTCAAAAGTAATAATAATTAAAAAAATCCATTTTAAAAAAGTTCAAAAAACATGAACAGTCATTCCTAAGAGGGTATAGAGTGGCACATGAAGAGAAAGTCAACATCATTAGCCACTAGGAAAATACAAATTAAAATCACTGCACTCTTTTGAGAATGGGCTAAATAAAAGCAGTGATAACATGAAATGCTAGTGAGGATGCAATGTACCTGAATTACTCATATATTGCTAGTGGGAATGTAAAATGATACAGTTACTCTGGGAAATAATATGGCAGTTTCTTACAAAACTAAATATGTGCCTATCACATGGCCCTCTATAGCATTTATCACAGATAATCAAAACCTTATATTCACGTAAAAACCTGTAGATAAATGTTCATAGCAGTTTTATTCCTAATGGCCAAAAATTAGACATGACCCACTGTTCTTCAACAGGTGAATGCTGTTCAGCCATAGAAAAGAACACAACCACGTAGATGGATCCAAGTGAAAAAGTCACTATCAAATAGTTACATACTATATGATTCAATTTATATAATATTCTTAAAATCCTAAAATTATAGAAATTATCGAAAAATCCTATTACTGATTACTAAGGAATAGGCATGGGGAGGAAGAAGTTTCCTATGGCTGTAAAAGGTTAGCATCAGTGATCCTTGAGATGGAACTATTTTGTGTCATGTTGTACTGGCCACATGAACCTACACCTGTGATAAAATCACATGAAACTACACACACACACATGAATGGGGGTATGTAAAACTCGTGAAATCTAAATAAGTTTGGTGGATTTTACCAATGTCTGTTTTTTTATTGTGATACTATACCACAATTACCTAAGGTGTTGTCATCAGGAAAAAAACAAGTGAAGAGGTATATGTAATCCTTCTGTATTATTTCTTATAGCTGCATGTGAATCTATAATTATCTCAAAAATAAAAGCTTAAAAAACTTACACAATAAAACACCAGAGAAAATCTGTATGGCTTTTGGTTAAGCAAAGATTTATTAGGTATAACACAAAAAGCATAATCCACAAAAGAACTAATTAATAAATTCATCTTCATCAAATTTGAAAACTTGATCTTCGAAAGACACCGATAGGAGGATAAAAAAGACAAACCACTGGGTGGGAGAAAAATATTTGCAAATCAAATACCTGATAAAGTACTTATATCCAATTATAGAAGGAATGCTCAAAACTCAGTAATAAGAAATCAAACAACTAGTTTTTAATGGACAGAAAGTTTACCAAAGGAGATAAATAGATGGGAAATAAACATGTGGATAGAAACTGAACATCATTAGTCATTAAGGAAATGCAAATGAAACCACACGGGATATCAGCACGCACCACTTGGCATGGCTAAAACTGTGTGTTAGCAAGGATGTAGAGGGATTAGAACTCTGATACACCCTTGGTGAAAATATAAAATGCACAACCACTTGGAGAAAGAGCTTGGTAGCTTCTTTAATAGTTAAACATATGGCTGCTATATTGTCCGGTCATTCCACTCCTAGGTATTTACCCCCCCCACCAAAAAAATAAAATATATCTTCATAAAATAGTTGTACACAAACTTCATAACAGCTTTATTTGTAACAGCCAAAACTGAAAATAACCCAAATATCCATTTACAGGTGAATGGATAAATACATTTTGGTATATCCATACAATGGAATACTATTCAGCAGTGGAACAATGAACTATTGACACATGTAGCAACCATTTTAATAAAATTACGCTGAGGAAAAGAAGCCAGATCCAAAAGAAAAAGTTTTTATTTTATGATTCCATTCATACAAAACTCTAGATAATGCCAACTAATCAATAATTATAGAGTAGAGCTTTCCACCATCTGGAGACTGTGGAGACCTGCTGGGAACAGGTCCATTTATTTACTTATTTATAGAGAGTGAGGAAGGGAGGCAGAAAGAGAGGGAGAGAAACATTGATGTGCAAGAGAAACATTGATTGGTTGTCCCCTGCATGCCCCTCACTGGGGAGCTGGCCCACAACCCAGGCACATGCCCTGACCAGGAATCAAACCGGAGACCCCTCTGTTTGTGGGATGTCGCCCAACCAACTGAGCCACACTGGTCAGGGCTGGAAACAGGACTTCGGTAATGACAAATATTTCTGGAAGGCTGTGGTCCAAGGCCATTTGTTCTGGCTATAAGCAGGGTCTCCGGAACCACAGGAAGAACACAGCTCTTCCTAAAATCAAAGGTATTTATGTTCAAGATGAAACTGGATTCTGTCTAGGTAAGAGATGTGTTTATGTGTACAAAGCAAAGAATAACACAGTGACTTCTGGTGGCAAACTAAGCAAAACCAGAGTACTCTGATGAAAGGTAACTCATGCTAATGGAAATAGTAGCACGGTTCATGCTACATTCTGAAGCAACCTTTCTACTAAGGCCATTGGACACAAAAATCCACGTAATGCTGTTCCCCTAAAGGATGTACAGTTATTGAAAATTAAGTAAATATGCCCTGGCTGGTGTGGCTCAGTGGGTTGAATGCTGACCTGTGAACCAAAGAGTCACCGGTTCAATTCCCAGTCAGGTCACATGCCTGGGTTGCAGGTCAGGTCCTTGGTGGGGGTGGGCACGTGAAAGGCAACCACACATTAATGTTTCTCTCCCTCTCTTTATCTCGCTCTTCCCCTCTCTCTAAAAATAGATAAATAAAATCATTTTTAAAAACGTTTAAAAATACATAAGTAAAATGGATTTGTTCTCTTGTAAAAAAAAGATAATAATAATTATAGAATAGAGAGAAGTGATTGGAGGTGGTTGGGCAGGAGAGAGAGCATTCAAAGGGGCATGAGGAAATGTTTAGAAGTGATGGGTATCTATCACTTCTTTACTATCTTGATTGTAGTGATGGTTTTACAGATTATACATATGTCAAAGCAACAAATTTTAATTTTTATATCAATTTTAATTCATGCTTTATCGGATTTTAACGTACACTTAAAATCTGTTATCTTTTTATGTTAATTATTCTTCAATAAAGCTGTTTTTTAAAAATGGAACAGAATTTCTGAAAAGAGACAACATCAAATGGTCTAACGCGTTACTGAAGTGCAAAAATAAGAAAGAATGAAAAAGATGAAATATTTGAAAATATGGTGGTCAAGATTTACCAAAATCAGTGAAATAGATCTACTCACAAATCTAAGATGCTCTGTAAAAACCCCAAGCAGAACTTAAAGAAACCTACATATAGGCACACTCTAGTCAGACTGCCAAAAACCAAAGATTATAACAAATTCTTGAAAGCAGGCAGAAAAAAATATATATATACGATTCGAGTCGGGGAACAGTGAAGGGAAAAATAAATGACCTCTCACCAAAACTATGGTGGCCAGAAGACAATGGACTACATCTTACTTTTAAAAGATGAAAGACATAATCTGTCAACTTACAATTATGTATCCTGTAAAAATAGTCTCCGAAGATAAAGTTTCTGTCAGACAAATAAAAGCTAAAAGATTTTGTCTCTACAATGGAACTACAAAATGTGAAAAGGAGTCATTCAGGCTGAAGAGAAATGGTACCTTGAAGAAACTCAGCTCTGCAAGGAGAAATAGAAAAACACCAGATAAAGTAAAATCTTTTCGAAAGACTTTTGTGTCCGTTGGATCTTCCAGGAAGCAAATAAGATGGAGTTAGAAGTGCAAGAGGTTTGTTGAGGGTGATATCTGTGAAAGATAAAAAATAGGGGTTAGAATTTGGCAGAGGAAGTCTTCAGATCACAATGCGAATTGAACAAGTATGAAAGGAAGCAGGATTTGGCAGAGATCAGTTGAAATTTCAGCCAGCCTGACAGGAAGCTGTATAGCAAAGAGAGCCCAGTAGAGGGCCCCACACTTGTGGAAATGGTCATGCCTAGCAAGCTTATTCCCTGGCTGGGGACAGCCTGAGAAATCAGGGTCTCAATTCCAGAGCTGAGGCAGATCCTTAAAGGCACTATAACTGCAGGCTTTCCAGTAACTGCACTTCTCACAGCTGAACAGCAAGTTTTTTTCTTAAACGCAGCTCTAAGCAGCAACTTCCATGGTTTCCTCACTTATTTAAAGCAAAAATAACAACATAATGTGGGGGGTTTAGCATATACGTAAGTTATATGACAACAGGAGCACAGAGTATGGGGTGGTGTAAGTGGGAGTACACTGTTATCACAGTTCTTACATTGCCCACAATGTAGTATAATATATTTTAAAGGTAGACAATAAGTGACAGATGTATATTATAATCTCCAGAACAGTGATCCTAAATGTTTTGAATCTTAACATTTAGAATCTTAAAAACTATTGAAGACACCAAAGAATTTCTGTTTAAGTAAGGGTACCAATATCTACCATATTAGAAATTAAAATTGAGAAAAATTTAAATACTCATTTTATTTAAAATAACAATAATAAACCTATTACATGTTAAGTAACATTTTATAAAAACAACTATTTTTTAAAACAATAAATGGGGAACAGAGTGGCATTTTTTGACATGTTTGCAAACCTTTTTAAAGTCTGACTTAATAGAGGACAAATAGATTCTCATATCTGTTTCTTCATTCATTCTGTCGTGATATACTTTCTTTTGGTTGAAGTATATGAAGAAAATCCAGCCTCATATCAGTACATAGTTGGAATAGGGGTGTGTGTTTTAATAGCGCTTTTGGATAATTATGGAAATTCTGCTTTGATACAACACCTAAATTCAAGAACTGCATTAAAAATTTAGTTGCAATGCAGACACTAAATACCTATCGAAAATTCTCATGCCATTACATTAAAATCCATTAAGCTATTTTTGTACATTGAATAAATCTTTTACCCATACATGATTTTATCCCATCATGCATGGGCCACTTGGAAAATATTGGTTTACTTAGATATGCAGGTTTTCAAATGTTAACATATTTCATTTATAATTTCAAAAATATCATTAATATCACCACTGATCTTATCAGAAACACTTTTAAATATTAGGACACTAACAAACTCTCACTGGTATTTAAAAATTTCCACAATTCTAAATTTCATTTTAAAGCTCAAATGTTATCATTGGCAACAAATATTGTCAGAAGTGACAGGCTCATTTTATTAGCTTTTGAGAAAATACTAAATACCCAGGTCTGAATATACATATTTTGTATGTAATTCTTTCAAGGAAAATGATTCTTTCCATGATAAAAAGCAGCTACTTAAACTAACAAACTCAAGTAATTTCTCAATGCTTTCTGCATAGTTCCCATTTTTTAAAACACAGAATATTAAAAAGCGAAGGGTCAAGATTTAAATAGGGAGTGCTGGAAAAATAGTTCAGTGGTTAGGGGCGTCCTCCTGAGAAGTGTGGAGTCTAAACCCCAAGCTGGGCTCCCTAGCCTACAGTACCAAAGCCCAGAAAAAACCCAGATAACATCTAGCTGTGAAAAGAAGCAAGGTTTATCTCTGCCAGGGAGAGATGGCTGGAGTCACAGAGAGCCGTTTAAAGGGCCAACTCATAACATTTCATTTGCAGCCACTTACCCTGGCCTCCAGCAAAGGAGGCAGCAGAGTGGAATAGTGATGCCTGGGGAGAGATGGTGGCTTTTGAGAGAGAACTGAGAGAGCAGCCACCAGGATCCTGCTTCTGAGTCATCCCCCATACTGCAGAAGCCATCTTGCTCAGGCAGACCATTCCCCTCCAAGAGGCCTGAGAGGATGCAATAGTCCCACCTGCAGGAATTACTCTGCCCAACCCTGTGGTGCTTCAGCCTGACTGCTGATTACAGAGTGACTAGATCAACAACCGAAGGAGTCAGCCATAGACTGTGGATCCCTGGTAGTCTTTAACAGGTTGCCTAAGGCCAGACTGGGATGCAGTCTGACATCACTAGAGGCAAAACCAGAACGTAAAAACAGTGGTAAATACTAGATGCTACTGAAACAAATTCCACCATGGTCTTCATGACTTGTGATATTCTTTTCTGCAAAGCCTTTTAACATTCATTTCTTGTTCTTCAAGTTTGTGTATATTAAGTCACTAGATTTCAAATATAGTTTATTTTAAATCTCATATTTCACTCCTCCTTTCTCTTACACCATTTTACCTTCTTCTTTCCTCTTCTTATTTTTGTTTTAAATTTTGTTTTCTCTCTTGCTATGACTTGTTTCTACTCAATACTCTTACTATTCACTCCCCATCCACCCTCTAAAAATCATTTTTGTTTGCACTGGTCATCCTACATTCTTTTTCCCGCTCTTAAAATAACCTTTTCCCTCTCCACCTTTATCAATCTTTGCTCATTGGTTGTGGATAGGGTGGTTGTTGTTGCATTTCTTCAATTTTATCTCTAGATCTTCACTATTTTGGTATTTCAAATCTCAAATTTAACCATTCCCCTCTCCTACTCCATCCTGCTTTCCTCCTCCCCCCCTTTTTTGTCTCAAATTTTAATTTTTCCCTGTCTTAGCCTAGTTTTTGTCCCTCACTCATAATATTCCTTCCTGCTCTCTCTTCTCAAAAGTACTTCCCTTTCCTCTAGGCATCACTTAAGCTCTCCTTTCTTTCTTTCTTTTTTTCCCTCTTCTTCCTGTCTAACCTATAGTAACCTTGGCTCATTTGTAGTTGATAGCGCTGTGGCGGATCTTTTTCTCCAATTATGTTCCTATTTATTTACTTACTAATTTTTTTCCTTTTTCTTTCTCTCTGTCACTATATTTTTTTAAATTTCTGTTTGAACCTGATACAATATACTTCCCTTCTCTTGCTCCATTCTCCCTTCTTCATTCCCTTTTTTATTTATGAGGTAAATTCTACTTTCTTTCTCTCTTCACCTTGCCTCAATTCTCTACTGTTATTATTGCTCCTCCCTCTGCCCTCTCAAAATTATTTTTCTTTCAGTTAGCCATCTTATATTCATTTTTCCTTTCTTGTAATAGTCCTAATCTCTTTAAAACCTTATGAATACAGGCTCATTTGCTGTTGATAGTGTGATTGTGGGTTGATGTTATTTTTGTGGGTGTGGGTTTGTTTCTTGGGCTGCTGGTTTTCTTCTGGCAGCACCTGAACAACAGCATAGAAGACATGGTGGGCAGAGTGACCCTCAGCCAGCCAGCTGGAGGGAAGGACCCACCAAAGAATGACCCAACAGCAATCAAAACCCTTGCTCTGGCTGGTGTGGCTCAGTGTATTGAGCACCAGCCTGTGAATCAAAGGGTCACTAGTTTGATTCCCAGTCAGGGCACATGCCTAGGTTGCAGGCTAAGAGGCAAACTCACACATCGGTGTTTCTCTACCTCTCTTTCTTTCTCCCTTCTACTCTCTCTAAAAATAAATTTAAAAATAATTTGTTAAAACCCAATTACAACTAGAGAGCTAACATAAATAGTATATAGGACATCCCAAGAGCATCAAGTATAGGAGATCAAGGAGACCGCACCACTGAACCCCACAGGTCTCCTACCATCGAAGTTCACACCACGAAGACAGGGAGTAAAAGCAGATCAATCTAAGAAGCAGAAACAAACAAGAAGAGTACCTAAAATAGGGAGACAAGAAACAACCCCCAATCAGAAGGAAAGGAGGAGTCCCTAGAAAGAGTGCTAAATGAAAGAGGCAAGTAAACTATCTAACACTGTGTTCAAGATAATGGTTATAAGGAAGCTCAATGAGCTCAGTGATAACTACAAAGAACTATAGGGAAGCTACAAGGAACTTACTGTGAACTACATCAGCATGAGAAAAGACATAGATACTATCAATAAGAGCCAGGAGTAAATGAAGCATAAAATTTCTGAATTGAAGAACACAGTAGAAGGAATTAGAGGCAAGCTAGTTGAAGCAGAGGACCAAATCAGCAATCTTGAGGACAATGTAGAAAGAAATCCCCAGACAGAGAAATAAAATGAAAAAAGATTCAGAAAGAATGAAGACAGTTTAAGGGGGATTCAGGACAACATGAAATGTAATAATACCCATATCATAAGGATACCAGAAGGAGGAGAAGAAGAGGAACAAGGCATAGAAAACCTGTTAGAAAAAGTAATAACAGAAAACTTCCTTAACTTGATGAGACAAAAAGTCACACAAGCCCCAAAATCACAGGGTGTCCAAACCAAAGCAAATCCAAAGAGGTCCCCTCCAAGACACATCATAAAAAATTGGCAAAATTTAAAGACGAAGAGAGAACATGAAAGGCAGCAAGGGAAAAACAGCTAGTAACATACTAGGGAGCCCCTATGAAGCTATCAGTTGATTACTCAACAGAAACATCACAAGCAAGAAAGGAATGGCAAGAAATATTCCAAATAATGAAAAGCAAAGGCCTGAAACCAAGACTATTCTACCCAGAGAGCCTCTCATTTAAAATGGAAGGTGAAATAAGGTGTTCCTCAGACAAAAATAAAGCAAAAAGAACACATCTTCAGCAAAACAGCATTGCAAGACAGGCTAAAGGGACTGTCATAAAAATATGAAGAAAGGGGGGGACACAAGAACAAAAAGAAAAAATGGCAATGAATAAGTATCAATAATAACCTTAAATATAAATGGATTAAATTCTCTAATCAAAAGACATAGGGTAGCTGAATGGATAAGAAAACATGACTTGCATATATACTGTCTACAAGAGGCTTACCTCAGAACAAAAGGTCTACACAGACTGAAAGTGAGGGGATGGAAAAAAATATCCCAAGTGAACAGACCTGAAAAAAAAGCTGGGGTAGGAATATTTATATCAGATGAAATAAATTTCAAAACAAAGGCCATAAAAAGAGAAAATGAGGACACTGCATAAACTTAAGAGAACAATCCATCAAGCATATATAACCCTTCTAAACATATATGCACCCAACATAGGAGCACCAAGTATATAATGAAAATCTTGGAGGACTTCAAGAATGATATTGACAGCAACACACTCAGAGTAGGAGATTTTAATACCCCGTTGTCAATAGATAGACCTTCCAAGCAAAGAATCAACAAGAATATTGTGGCATTGAACAACATTCTAGATCAACTGGACGTAATTGATATATACAAAACTTGCATCCCAAAGAAACAAAATACACATCCTTTTCAAATGCACATGGAATATTTTAAAAAATAGACCACATGGTAGGTCACAAAACAAGCCTCAGCAAACTCAAGAAAACTGAAATCGTCTCAAGCATCTTCTCAGATCTCAAGGGCCTGAAACTAGAAACCAACCTCAAGGGAAATAGTCAAAAATATTCCAATTCATAGAGACTAAATAACATGCTATTAATGAATTGGTTAACAATTAGTTAAGGAAGAATCAAAAGGTGTCTGGAAACAAATGAAAATGAACATACAACAACCCAAAATCTATGGGATACAGCGAAGGCAGTCCTGAGAGGGAAGTTCATAGCAATACAAGACTACCTAAAAAAAGACAGAAAATTTTCAAATAAACAACCTAACCCTACATCTACAAGAACAAAAACAAATAAGACCCAGAGCAAGAGGAAGGAATGACATAATCAATATCACAGCAGAATCAAATGACACAGAGATTAAAAGAAAATTCAAAGGGTCAATAAATCCAGGAGCTGGTTCTTTGAAAAAATAAACAAAATTGACAAACCTTTAACCAGACTTATCAAGAAAATAAAAGAGAGGACCCAAATAAACAAAATCAGAATTTAAAGAGGAAAAATCACAACCGATACCACAGAATCACAAAGGATTGTCAGAAATTACCATGAACAACTAAATGCCAAGAAATTGGACAGCCTGGGCAAAATGGAAACATTTCTAGAAACATACAATCTTCCAATACTGAATAAAGAAGAAGAAGAAAGCCTGAAAAAACTGAAAACAACTAGTGAACCTGAAGCGGTAATCAAAAATTCCCGGCACACAAAATCTCTGGATTGGGTAGGTTCACAGGCGAATTTTACCAAATATTTAAAGAAGAGCTAACTCCTATCCTTTTCAAACTATTCCAAAAATTTCAAGAAGAGGGAAGACTCCCAAACTCTTTTTACAAGGCCAGTCTTATCCTAATTCCAAAACCAGGTAAAGGTACAACAAAGAAAGAAAACTGCAGACCAATATTGCTGATGAACATAGATGCCAAAATCCTCAACAAAGTATTGGCCTCCCAGATGCAGCAATACATAAAAATCATACACCATGATCAAGTAGGATTCTTCTCAGGGATGCAAGGATGGTACAATATTCACAAATAAATAAACATAAAAAACCACATAAACAAAATGAAAGACAAAAAAATCACATGTTCATATGAATAGATGCTAAAAACCATTTGTTAAAAACCAGATGCTAAACCATAAAGTCTAGCACCCATTTATGATAAAAATACTCAGCATACTGGGAGTAGAGGGAGCACACCTCAACATAATAAAGGTTGTACACGAGAAACCTACAGCCAACATCATGCTCAACAGGCAAAAACTAAAATCTTCCCCTGAAGATCAGGAACAACACAAGGATGTCTGCTTTAAACACTACTATTTAACATGGTATTGGAAGTTCTAGCCAGAGTATTCAGACAAGAAAAAGAAGTAAAAGCATCCAAACTGGAAAGGAGGAAGTAAAACTATCATTATTTGCAGATGACATGACAGTGTACATAGAAAACCCTATAGACTACACCAAAAAACTATTCAACATAATAAGTGAATTTGGAAAAACAGCAGGACAAACTCAATATTCAAAAATCAAAGGCATTATTGTACACCAACAATGCAATATCAGAAACAGCAACTAGGAAAAAATCCAGTTTCCTGTAGCAACAAGAAAAATAAAGTACCTAGGAATAAACTTAACCAAGGAGATAAAAGACTTGTACTCAGAAAACTGCAGAACACTAACGAAAGAAATTAAGGCAGATACAAATATATGGAAGCATATACTGTTTTTGTGGATTGGAGGAATTAGTATGATTAAAATGTCCATATGACCCAAAGCAATCTATAAATTCAACTCAATTCCTATTAAAATACCAATGGCATATTTCACAGATCTAGAACAAATATTTCAGAAATTTATATGGAACCCAAAATGACACCAAATAGGCTCAGCATCCTTGAGAAAGAAGAACAAAGTAAGGGGGTCACAATACCTGATACCAGACTATACTACAAGGCCACTGTAATCAAAACAGTCTGGTGCTGGCATAAGAATGCCAGCACCTAGACCATTGAACAGAATAGAGAACCCAGAAATAAACCCATGTCTCTCTGGTCAATTAATATTTGACAAAGGGGGCAGGAGCATACAACAGAGTAAAAAATAGCCTCTTCAACAAATGGTATTGGGAAAACTGGACTGGTATATGCAAAAAAATGAAACTAAACCACTAACTTAAACCACTAACTAAACTACTGACTTACACCATACACCAGAGTAAACTCAAGGTAGATAAAAGACTTAAATATAAGTCATGACACCTTAAAAGTCCTAGAGGAAAACATAGGCAGGAAATTTTCAGATATCCCATTCAGTAATATTTTTGTCAGTGTATCTCCTAGAGCAAGGGAAATAAAGAGAAAAAATAAACAAATGGGGTGTCATAAAATTAAAAAGCTTCTGTAAGTCTAAAGAAAACATAATCAAAATGAAAAGGGAACCAACCACATGGGAAAACATATCTGCCTCAGACAAGGGTTTGATCTTCAAAATATATGAAGAACTCATATGACTCAACACCAGGAAGACAAACAATCCAGCTAAAAACTGTGCAAAAGACCTGAACAGACACTGTCTCTGAGGAGGACATACACAGGTCCCACAGACATATGAAAGGATGCTCAACATCACTAGCCATCAGAGAGATGCAAATTAAAACCTCACACCAGGCAGAATGACCATCATAAACAAATCAACAAACAGCAAGTGCTGGTGAGGATGTGGAGAAAAGGGACTCCTAACGAACTTTTGTGGGAATGCAGACCTGTGTAGCCAGTATGGAAAACTGTGGAATTTCCTCAAAAAACTAAAAATGTAACTGCCTTTTGACCTGGCAATTCCATTGCTGGGATTATACCCCAAGAATCTTGAAACACCAAATCAAAAAAAACCTATGCACCCCAATGTTATAGCAGCATTATTTACAATAGCCAAGTGCTGGAAATAGCCTAAGTGCCCTTTAGCAAATGAGTGGGAAAAAACTGTGGTACATTTACATAATGGAATACTATGCTGCAGAAAGAAAGAAGAAACTCCTACCTTTAGCAACAGCATGGATGGAACTGGAGAATATTATGCTAAGTGAAATAAGCCAGTCAGTGAAAGACAAATACCATATGATCTCATCTATAAGAGGAATCTAATGAACAAAACAAACAAATGAGCAAAATAGAACCAGAAGCATGGAAGCAAGGAACAGACAGATAATGACCAGAGGGGAGGTAGTTGGGGTATAAGGGTGGAAAAGGGGGAAAGACTAGTCAGGGAACATGTATGAATGACCCATGGACATGGACAATAGGGTAGGGATTGACTGCAGGTCCAGGTGGTGGGCTGGGCAGAGGATAAAAAGGGGGGGAAATTGGGACAACCATGATAGAAGAACAATAAAATATTTAATAAAATAAATAAAATAAAGTATATCACTGAAAAAAGAAAATATTAAATGGGAAATTCCAGAAATAAACAATTTATAAGTTTTAAACTACATGCAATCTGAGTATCTCACATCATCTCTTCATGTAGGCATTGTATCACCTCACATTATCACAAGAAGAAGAAGGCTGGAAATAAAATTAAGAGAAAAAATTATGTGATTGACTCTGTGTAAAACTATACTGATTAAAAACATTAAAAGTCCTAAAGTATTCATCAGGAAGATCCTCATGCAGCAATTACTTCTTGATTTGGATCTTAAATAATTAATATGAAGGGGAATGCCTCTAGTCTAAGCCACTCGCATGGGTGTCCAACCCCCGGCCTGTGGGCCACATGCAGCCCAGGATGGCTATGGAAGTGGCCCAAAACAAAATCGTAAATTCACTTAAAACCCTTTTTTTTGTTTTTCAAGTTTGTTAGTATCTGTGTACTTAATGTGTGGTCCAAGATAACTCTTCTTCCAGTGTGGTCTAGGGACGCCAGAAGTTTGGACACCCTTGCCTAAGGTTTTCTAACTGGGGTGCGCATATGGAATTTTGGCATTGGATTCAGGGTCCTACAAGAAGATGACTAATGTGTATTCTAACTCCCTGAAACCATGATTCACATTTTTCATCAACAAAAAATCAAATCATAGTTTATCAACTCCCTCATGACTCAAATTTAGTTTTCACTTGAAAGAAACGCATAACAGTTACCAATTTTTTTGATGATAGGTACCCCAAATATATGTGGTGAGAGACTTTGTGAAAAATGATCCATTTATTTTAACACATGGACTATAATGTTTTTCACTGTTGATTTATCCAAACAATAAAACAACATAAAAGATGATATATTACAATCTTCAAAAATATGAGTTTTAGCATCAATATACCAGTGTTTTGAGTTCTTGCTCTGCTTTTCACTAGTTGCTTCTAAACTATTGAATCCTCAAAAAAAAAACTTGTTTGGCTCAGTTACTTTGTAAGGGAGACTAGAGCACTGATGAACTCCACTACCTTCTTACAAATTAAAACCCACTCTAAAAAAATTTAATTATTTTCTCATCTGTAAAGTGAGAATACAAAAAGCAATTTATTTATTTAATACTTACGAAAATTAGGAGATAATTTATGTAAACTTTAAACTCAGTGCTTGGCCCAAATTATGTGCTCAATAAATGTTAACTATTATATAACGAAACAATTGTTTAATTTTTGTGTATCAAAGGACATTATCTGAAAAGTGAAAAGATAACATACAGTATGGAAGAAAATATATGCAATTCATATATCTGCTAAGGGACTAAAGGACTAGTTTACGGAATATTTAAACAGGTCTTACAATAAAAAGTCAATAACCAATTTTTTAAAATCTTAAAGTACTTATATAGACATTTCTCCAAAAAAGATCTACTAATGAGTGACAAACAAATGAAAACATTCTCAACATCACTACTCATTAGGGAAATGCAAATCAAAACCACAGTGAGGTACCAATTTACTTCCTCTAAAATGTCTGGTTTTTTATTTTAAAAAATACGAATTATGGTTAAGGATTTGGAGAACATTACAAGTAGGAATATAAATGGTTCAGTCACAGTGGAAAAATGTTTAGTACTCCCTTGAAATGTTAAGTATAGAAATGCCACATGACCCAGCAATTCCACTCCTAGGTATACGTGTAAATACAAAAGAATTTAAAACAGGAAGGCTAACAAATACATTTCCGCCCTTGTTCATACCAACACTATTAACAATAGCCAAAAGGTAGAAACAGCCCAAATGTCCATCAGTGGATAAAGGGTAAACAAATTGTGATATATACATACAATGGAATATTATTAGAATAAAGTAGTGGCACAAGCTAAAATGTAGATGGACCTTAAAAACATGGCAAGTGAAAGAATCCAGACAATAAAATGTCACATATTATATGATTCTATTTATATGAATTATTTAGAATAGAAAAATTAATGGAGACAGAAGCTGACTCTGGCAGTTGTCAAAAGATGGGGTGAAAAAGTAATGGGGAAAAACAAGTTGATGGTACAGGTTTTCCTTTCAGAGTGATAAAATGTGGTGATTTTACAACATTGTGAATGTACTAAATGTAACAAAATTATTTCCTTTAAAATGGAAAATTTTATATTTTGCAGATTCATCTCAATTAAAAGGAAAAGTCAATTTAAAAATCCACGTTGTGCTCTGGCTGGTGTAGTTCAGTGGATTGAGCGCCAACCTGCAAACCAAAAGACTGCTGGTTTGATTCCCAATCAGGGCACATGTCTGGGTTGTGGGCCAGGTTCCACAGTTTGGGGTGTGTGAAAGGTAACCAGTCAATATATCTCTCACACATTGATGTTTCTCTTCCCTTCTTTCTCCCTCCTTTCTCCTCTCCCTAAAAAGTAAATAAGTAAATATTTTTAAAAAATAAAGATAATAATCCAGATTGCAAAGGAATAAATGTCATTATTTGAAGATAATTTCCAATGTAGAAAAAAAAATCCCAAAGAATCTCAAAGAAAAAAACTCCTAAAGCTAATTAATGGTTGAGTTCAGTAATGTCACAAGATATAAGATTAACACATAAAAATTAACTGCATCTTTATCTGTCAGCAAGAAACTTATAACTTAAATTTAAAATACAATACAAGTTAAATGTATATTTAGTTATAAATATAACAAAACATGTAAAGAACTGTATTATGCATATTGCAAAATGCTCATCAAAGAAATTTTGAAAGATTTTTATGTTCTAGTTACTCAACACAGAAAAAATGTAAATTCTCTATAAATATATCTATAAATCCCTATCAAAATTCCAGCTATGTTTTTGTAGACATAGATAAACTTATTATAGAATATATGCTGAAAGGCAAAAGAATGGTGATAGCTAAAATAATTGTGAAACAAAAAAAAGAAAAGGGGTAGAAATCACTCTATGAAATGTTAAGACTTACTATTTAGCTACAGTATATAATACAGCATGTTACTAGCAGGGAGCTACACACATAGACCAATGAGAAAGAACAGTAGATGTGGTAACAGACCCATACATACAAGCCCAGCTGACATTTAATAAAGGTGCAAAAACAATGCAATAGAGAAAGGATGGTGTTTTTATCAAATGATGCTAAATTTGATATTCTTAGGTGAAAAAAAAAAAGGAATCTCAACCTAAACCTCACATCTTTCACAAAAATTAACTCAAAATGGATTGTGGACTTAACTGTAAAACTTAAGCACTACAAAAAAATATGAGCAAATCTTTGGTATATAGGGCTAGGCAAAGAATTATTTGATATGTCACTAAAAATATAAACAGGAAAATAACAAATTGGAATTTATCAAAATAAAAAAGTTTGTTTTGTGAAAGACCCTGTTAAAGAAAGAAAAGACAAGCCATAGACTGGGAGAATATATTGCTAACCATATACTAAACATAGGATTCCTCTCTACAATATGTTTTAAAATTCTGAAAGCTCAACATTAAAAAAAAACCCAACAGAGAATGAGCAAAAGATATGAACAGACACTTCATAAAACTGGAAATATAGCACATAAGTACATTAAAATATGTTCAATATTATTAACCATTACAGAAATGCAAATTAAAACCACAAGGAAATATAACTATACACCTATTAGAATGGCTAAAATAAAGAAGAGTTAATGAAGCTCAGGGCCCTCATTCCCCAAGAAAACATTTAAAATACAACTAGAGATGAACTAAAGTAATTTAAAGGAGCTCTGGCAAGCAGTCAAAGATCTATAGCAACCAAGCAAACACCCAATAAGGAAAAAGCCACATTCAAATGGTAGAAAATTTTGTGGATTTTATCCATCCTCACCCTGCCTTCTCCCAGGTATGGCATGGTTGAGAGGAAGTAGCCCTAGTCCCAATTATCTCCCTCAGGCAGAAGGGACTAGCCCGTGGACTACCTGAAGGACTGGTTTCTGTCTCACCTAACTCAGAGTTCAGACAAGGAACAACAGCATAGCTCAGATCTCAGATGGCAGAAGTCACTGAAGGAAGTGGAGAACACAGCAGCACATGAAAACTTCAGGGGGAGACACAGACCCATGGATGCCTGGAGCAAGAATTATAGGCAAAGGAACACAAAACACCATCTAAGGCCCTGAGAAGCTATGGTGAGATTCTTTGTGAGGTTCACACATTTAACAGCAGCCATGTATTCGAGGAAATTGGAGGGAAATAAAGGCACACATATAGCCCAAATAAGAATCATGCCCAGGAAAACCCCAAGAAAATGTTAGCTTCACCCTGGGTGAATCTCAAGGCTGAGAACATACCCTGCTAATTACTGAAAGTCTTTCACGCTTGTTTGCAAAGACAAGGTGACATGGCTGTTTTCTCACGTGCCACTTTTCAACAGACTATCACAACGCATACAAAGAAACAAGAAAAAGGACTTATTCAAAAGAACAAAATAAATGTCCAGAGGCCATCATTGAAACATAGCCCCTAGATTTTAAATGTCTTAAATACCCTCAAAAAACTAAAGAAAACCCCAGGCCAAAAAAAACAAAACCTAAGAAAAGCAGAAATATAACAAATAAACAAAATAAAAATATAAACAAAGAGATGGAAAGTGTAGAAAGGAGCCAAAGAGAAATTCTAAAGTTGAAAATACAATAACTGAATTGAAATTTTCACTAGAGGTATTCAACAGCAGACCCAAACAGACAGAACAATCAGTAAACTTGAAGTCAGGTCACTTGAAATTATTGAGTCTGCGGAAAAAAGAAAAAGCATAAAGAAAAGTGTGTGTAACTTAAGGAGCTTGTGAGACATCATCAATAGGATCAATAGACACATTATAGATTTCCTAGAGTAAGAGAAAGGAGCAGAGAGGTAATTTGAAGAACTAATGACTGAATACTCCCAAAATTTGACAAAACACAAAGCTCCACAAAGTCAAGAAGCTCAGCAATTCCCAAGTAGGATAAATCTAAAGACATCTTTACCAAAACACATTATAGCCATACTGACAAAAGCCAAACATGTGATGATGAAGGTAGTAAGAGATGGCAATTGTTGGTTAGGCTGGGGGAATGGGAATCAAGCCCCAGAACATGGCATTGCCACAGTTGTAGCTCTCCAAAACCCTGGCTCTAGGTAGAGGAGACTCTGAGCTGAACACCTCTTTCCCAGCCATAGGCTATCAGAAACTCATTGAAGTGGATGATGAATGCAAATTTCATACCTTTTATGAGAAGTCTATGGTCACAGAAGTTGCTGCTGACACTCTGAAGAATGGAAAGGTTATGTGATTCAAATCAGTGGGAATGACAAACAAGTTTTCCTCATAAAGCAGTGATTCTTGAACCATAACTATGTCTGCCTGCTGCAGAGTAAGGGGAATTCCTGTCACAGACTGGAGAGAGAAAGTTTAAATCTGTTCAGAGTTGCATTACGGATGCCAATCTTGGTGTTCTCAACCTGGTCATTGTTTAAAAAATAGGGGGAGGGAGTGAGAAAGGTGTTCCTGGTCTCACTGATTCAACTGTGCCTCATCGTCTGGGGCCCAAAACAGCAATAACCTCAAACATTTTTATCTCTCTAAAGAATATGATGTCTGCTATCCTGTTCTGAGAAAGCTCCTAAACAAAGAAGGAAAGAAACCTATGACCAGAGCACCCAAGATTCAGCATCTTGTCACTCCACATGTCCTGCAACACAATATTGGCCTATTGCTCTGAAGAAACAACATACTAAGGAAAATAAGGAAGAGGCTGCAGAATATGCTAAACTTTTGGCTAAGATAATGAAGGAGGCCAAAAAACCGCTCCAGAAACAGATTACAAAGAGATATAGGCTGTCCTCCCTGAGATCTTCTATCTCTAAGTCTAAGTTCAGTGAAAAATGAGATTTTCTAAGAGTAATGAATAAATAAGAACAAACACATTTTTAAATAATCCAAAACACAAAAATAATCTTAAAAGCGGCAAGGGAAAACCTACTTATCATGTACAAATGATCCCAAGTGAGAATATTCATAGATTTCTGAGCACAAAACTTGAAGGCCAAAGACAATGGAATGATATATTTAAAAAGAAAAGAAGAAAAAACTGTTAACTGAGAATTTTATATCTGGCAAAACTGATCTTCAAAAATAAGCGAGAAATTAAGGAATTCCCATGCAAAGATCAAGCTGGGGTAATTCATCACTAGTACATCTGCACCACAAAAAAAAAGTTCAAAGAACTTCAGTTTGAAATAGAAAGACACAAGACCTGACACCATAAAACTCTTAGAAGAAAGTATAAGAAAAAGGATTCTTGATATCAGTCTTTTTTGGATATGATACCAAAAACACAAGCAACAACAGCAAAAAGTAACACATGGGACTATATCAAGCTAACAGAAACCCTTCTGTACAACAGCAACAACAAAAAATTAACAAAATGAAAAGGCAACCTACAGAATGGGAGACAATATTTTAAAACCACCTATCTGATAAAGGGTTAATACTCAAAATTTATACAGAAATCATACAGATTAATAGCAAAAAGCTGATACCTGGTTTACAAAATGGACAAGGACTTGAGTACACATTTTTCCAAAGACTTATGAAGGTCTATCCTGAAAAAGTCCAGCCATTGTTAATATAATGAGAACAGTTCACACAACATCAATGCAACCTGGCAGCCAAGGAGAGTGGACTGCACTGTGCATGTGTGAACAATGACGACTTCACTGTACTAATCAGTGGGGGTGGTAGATGCTGTTGAGTGAGCATGCATAATGTGTGGTTGTCACGTTCAAAATGACTGAGCAAAGTAGAGCAAAAAATCTGCATCAGATTTTGTATTAAGCTTGAACATTCCTCTGCACAAACTATTGGGGTGATTCAGAAGGCTGTAGCTATAGACAACTGGTGATTGGCAGCTGCATCATGACAATGCACCACTCATGCATCACATCTTGTGCAGAGTCTTTTTGGGAAACATCAAATCACCGAGGTGGCTCAGCCCTCCTACTACCCAGATTTGGTGCCCTGTGACTTCTGGTTTTCCCCAAAACTAAAATCACCTTTGAAAGGGAAGAGATTTCAGACCATTGATGAGACTCAGGAAAATATGATGGGCCAGCTGATAGCAATTGGAAGAACTGTGTGAAGTCCCAAGGTACCTACTTTGAAGGGGACTGAGGTGTCATTGTCCCATATATAATGTTTTTGTATCTTGTATCTTCTTCAATAAATGTCTCTATTTTTCATATTACCTGGCTGAATACCTTCTGGGAAGCCCTCATGTCGGGACCCAACCAACAGCCGACCTTTGACACAGTCAGGACGGATGAGGGGCGACTGCACAGCAGAAGCAGCCATGGCTGGATCTCCCGGTCATCCCTCCTTGCATGCCCCCTGTTATTGATAGTTGGGGGTGGAATTTTCTGGCGCTTGTACTTTACTGCTAAAAACCTGCACAATTCCCCTGATGCTGCTCAAAAGGATTTGTTAATTGTTAAACAAAAGCCCCCGACCCCTCCACTGCTTCCCATTTCCCTAGTCTGGAAAGTTAATACTAGATCAAAGGCAGACCAGCCACCAGAGAAATGGAGGAAAATTTTATTAAAAGTTCCCCCTAATAGGACAGTACCTCCTAGATTTATTATGACGACTACCCCTCCTGTACCGTGGATGGGGGTAATGATAAATGGGGATATATGGCTGAAAAGGCAGGGAAAATCAGTTAGGTATTATGATTTAAGTACAAGGGAACATATACAGAGAAGTCTGAATGTATGCAAATAGCGTAAATGCCCTCAGGCGGAGAGTTAACTATTCACCGAGGCAGCTAAATAACAAAGACTTCAAATTCCCTATAGAAAAGGTCGCTTTGTCTATTGAAACTTTTTGTAATATTTATCGGCTCACTAAAACCTGACAGACATTCCATTCTTGGCCCCGCTCAGACTTAACATCCCATACATTTACACCTCTTTGAAGGTCCCAATAGCCTTCCTGGTCAGGATGACCCTTAATTAGAATAGTTATAGAAGCGGTTCCTGCTACTGCATTAAGCTAATCGCAATGCATCAGTTCTTTGTTCTTTCCTTCTAAAAAATAAAGTTCCTGAGCTTGAGAGGGGTAGTCCAGACCCACAAGTCTGACTGTCTTCCTCCTGCCCCTCACCCTTGTGTCTGTCTCCGTTTCTTTGCCGAGCCGTCTCTCCTTCGGGAACCCTGAGACTCGCCAAGGCTGGACCCTGGCACTCATACAAATGGCGAACAAGTATATTAAAAGATGCTTAACATCAGTGATTAATAGGAGAAATACAAATCAAAACTACAATGAGCTATCAACTCACACCTGGTAGGATGGCTATCATCAAAAAGATAAGAGTTAAGTGCTGGCAAGTATGTAGAGAGAAAGAAGCCCTTGGATACTATTGGTGGAAATTTAAAATTGTGCAACCACTATGGGAAACAGTAAAGAGGGTCCTCAAAAAAAGTAAAACTATAACTACTATATGATCTAGCAATCCCACTTCTGGATATATATCCAAAGGAGATAAAGTCAGTATCTCAAAGAGATAGCTATACTCCTATGTTCACTGCAGCATTATTCACAATAGCCAAGACATGGAAACGACTCAAGTGTTTATCATTGGATAAATAGATAAAAAATTGTGGTGCGGGGCCCTGAGGCAACCTAAGCTAGAGCTTTCAGCATCAACGTGCCTGCCATTTCCATGGAGAGAGACTAAGGCAGCCGAGCTCCTGCCCCAGGCACGGAGACTCCTGGACGGCAAGGATATTGCCTTGGTTAGCATGGACCACTGTCCTGGCTGTAAGCAAGAGGAGGCAGCCCACCTGATCTGTCATCACCTTGACACTTTCAGCAGTAAACAAGATACAACAACTTCTTAAAGATAAGTTTGAGCATGTAGGTGTGAAAGCTGTTGTCCAAACCAGGGGTTGTAGTGGCCATTCTTATACTTTAGAATATACAAAGACAAAAGGAGATTCTGATGAAGTTGTTGAAGATGGAATCAGGGTGTTCATTGAAGAATAAAAGAGAAAAATATAGCTACACTTTTAGAAACAGAAATGGTGTATGTTGAAGACAAGTTATCCAGTGAGTCTGTGTTCAATAACCCAAATATCAAAGGAACGTGAGGCTATGAAGAAAGCTTTAATATTTGGCCCCTCAGGGTTACTCTGGCTATAAGCTCTAGGAAACTCTGTGGAAGCCCTGGGCTTACTGAAGAATCATGTGAAACGATCACATTTTAGGTTTATAATACAAGGTTGTTTTATTAGAAAAATTAAGTGATGTATTTTGGAAAAAAAACAAAGCCAATGTGTTAGATTCCTGAAGTGTATTTGTATTATTTTTAGGGGACAGAAAATGAGAAAGCATCACTCTCTTTGGATCATTTTTTTCTGATATGTAAAAAAATAAAAAAAAATTCCTAACTTGCCCTTAATTCTCTTGTATCCTTTTCATCAGAATCAGTTTCATGAAAGTTACCTGGGAGGATTTCAGAAAACACATTCTTAACAGGTGTGCTCCATGCGATAGATTTTTGCTGAGTGGCTTGAATGTGCTTCACCAGACCAGATTGATGGTTCTTAAAATTCAGAGGCAGAAAGTCCTGACTGCTGGGTTGAAATGGTGGTGCATTGTTTTTCTACCCAAATTTGTCATGGTCTTTCTATATTTTTATCCAAAATTTCATTGCCAGATGCCTCATTTGCTTACCCTTCAGCAACATCAGCCACTAGATGAAAATATCAAAGATTTCCTTAAAATGTAGTACATAATGGTTCTAAGCTATGGTATCGAAAGGTGAGTAATGCTTCACTCACCATTTTTCACCCATTCCTTTTAATACCCTAAGCATCTGTTCAAGGCGGGCTCTCAAGCTGACTTAGGTCTTTTTATTTGAAAGGTCTCTTACAGGCCAATGAGGCTGCCCCCACAATTTTATACATGAGGGAGCAAAACTGTAGGGAAGTAGAAGGGCTTGTGTCCACCTGCACACTGTAGAGTGGAGACTACTCACGTCTCCTCTTCAGTGTAGATGACACACAAGCCCAGCTCTCTGAGGCAGACAGTGAAGGTAAAATTGTGGTGATTTTGGTAAGGTTTTTTTTTCTTTTTCTTTTGGACATTTTATTTATTTTAGAGAGATGGTGGGGGGAAAAGAGGGGGAGAGAAACATTGATGTGCAAGAGATACATTGATTGGTTGCCTCTGGCATACAGCCTCCTGGGGACCTGGCCTGCAACCCAGGCATGTGCCCTGACTAGGAATCAAACCTATAACATTTTAGTTTGCTTGCTGGTGCTCAATCCACTGAGTCACTATAGCCGGGGCCTTGATAAGACATTTTGATAATATTTCTGTGTAATTTGAGAGAGATCATAGTTTTAGGTGAGAAGAATCTTGTTTTTAAACCCATATATGTGAATTACCATGTTGTTTCTTTTGAACTGTAAAACAGTGGTTTATACTACCAGGGAAGAAATTGTAGCAACCAATGAATACCTTTTTGGAATGTAGCAGCAATTGTGAAGCAGGACATGGGGCTATTTTCTTAAATTCCCAATATAAATATACTTTCTGGATGCTAAGTCCAATTGCTAAAATTTTTTAACATAATATTTTAACCTAACTTTTTATCGCCATTTTTTCTAAAAGTGTTCCTTTTGTTATTTAGTTATTGATTTTCCTGGGTTTGACATATACAGTGTTCTATGAGGTGACATACATGCTTTCTTTGAAAGCTGATTCTTATGAATTGAAGTAACTGAGTTCCTTTTCATTTGTCATATTTACTGAAGTACCTGGCACAAAATGCACCAAAAACTGGAACAGTAGCTTTATGGGGAGATGTTGGTCACAGAGTTAACTTTGTTTTTTAATTTCAGTTAACTTTCAGTTATAAAATGAAGAAGTTCTAGAAATCTAGTACACAGCATGGTAACTATATTTAATGATAATATGTACATGAAATTTGCTATGAGAGTAAATCTTAAGTATTTTCAGCATACACACAAATGGTAAATAAGAGGTGATGAATATGTTAATTAGCTTGACTTTTTTTTTTTAACTTTTATTAGTATTTATTTTATGCTGAATTTAACCTCAGGCCATAAGTTTTGTCTCTTCAGTTTCTTTTTTTTAAATTTAAGTATATTTTGTTGATTATGCTATTACAGTTGTCCCATTTTTTTCTCCCCTTATATCCCCCTCCACCGTGCATCCCCCTCCCACCAGCATCCCCTCGCACTGCAGCTTATGTCCATGGGTCGTACATATAATTTCCTTGGCTTCTCCATTTCCTACACTATTCTTAACCTCTCCCTATTTTGTATCTAACACTTATGTTTCTTATTCTCTATGCCTTTCCCCCATTCTCCACACCACCCTCCCCGCTGATAGCCCTACATGTGATCTCCATTTCTGAGATTCTGTTCCTGTCCTAGTTGTTTGCTTAGTTTGTTTTTGTTTTTGTTTTTACATTCAGTTTTTGATAGTTGTGAGTTTGTTGTCATTTTATTGTTCATAGTTTTGACCTTCTTCTTTTTCTTAGATAAGTCCCTTTAACATTTCATATAATAAGGGCTTGGTGATGATGAACTCCTTGAACTTTATCTTCTCTGGGAAACACTTTATCTGCCCTTCCATTCTAAATGATAGCTTTTCTGGATAGAGTAATCTTGGATGTAGGTACTTACCATTCATGACTTGGAATACTTCTTTCTAGCCCTTTCTTGACTGTAAGGTTTCTTTTGAGAAATCAGCTGACAGTCTTATGGGAACTCCTTCGTAGGTAACTCTCTGCTTCTTTCTTGCTGCCTTTAAGATTCTCCCTTTATCTTTAACCCTTGGCATTTTAATGACGATGTGTCTTGGTGTGGTTCTCTTTGGGTCCAACTTGATTGGGACTGATTTCCTGGGCTTCCTGGAAGTCTATTTCCTTTGCCAGATTGGAGAAGTTTTCCTTCATTATTTGTTCAAATAAGTTTTCAATGTCTTACTCTTCCTCTTCTCCTTTTGGCACCTCTATGATTTAGATGGTGGAACGTTTAAAGTTGTCCCAGAGGTTCCTAAGCCGCTCCTCATTATTTTGAATTCTTGTTTCTTCATTCTGTTCTGGTTGAATGTTTATTTCTTTTTTCTGCTCCAAATATTTGATCTGAGTCCCAGTTTCCTTCCCGTCACTGTTGGTTCCCTGTATATTTTTCTTTATTTGACTTTGATAGCTTTCACTCTTTCCTCTATTTTGTGTCCATACTCAACCATTTCTGTGAGCATCATGATTACCAGTGTTTTGAACACTGCCTCTGATAGGTTGTCTATCTCCTTGTCACTTAGTTCTTTTTCTGGAGTTTTGATCTGTTCTTTCATTTGGGCCATATTTCTTTGTCTCTGTGCCCCTGTTCTGTGATAAGGGGTGGAGTCTTAGGTATTCACTGGGTGGGGAGAAAACGCATTTCACCGTATTGTGGTGCTATATGTGGGGGAGGGGTCAGAGAGGGAAAAAATGCCACTTGCTTGGCTCTGTGCCAGTTTTCAGTCACTTCCCCCACTATGTGCAAACAAACTGGGCCTTTCTGGTACTGATTCTCAGTGGGTGGGTTGTGTACGTTCTAGAACCCTGTGAGGCTGGGAGTTTCTCCCACCACCTCAATCCCCACAGGTTTTTAAAGCTAGAGCTTTTGATGTTTTAGTTTCCTGTGTTGGAACCCTGGGTTGTATGGTCTGTCTCACTCTCCAGTTGTTCCTCCCAGTTTGTCCACACACATTTGTGGGACTGCCCCATCCACCAATCACCACTTGCCCAGTCCTCCAGTTGCTCCTTGCCACATGTCCTCTCCACCCCGGCTGCCCATCTCTGCCCCTCCTACCAGTCTGGATGAATGTTTCTTCTTTAACTCCTTGGTTGTCAGACTTCCATAGAGTTCAATTTTCTGGCAGTTCTGGTTGTTTTTTGTTTTTAAATTTGTTGTCCTTTGGTTGTGCGAGGAGGCAAAGTATATTTACCTATGCCTCCATCTTGGCTGGAAGTTCAGTTTCTTCTGTGATATCTTTTTTTACTGTGCAATGTCCTCTCTGTTTAGGAACAATCTTCTCTTTTTCAGTAGGATCATCTCAGTGTGGCTGGGAGAACTCATGTGTGGGTTAATCCACCTTTGAACTCTGTAAATTTTGTGCTGCATCTTGGGATCTTTGTTCACCTGGGTGTGTTCAATAACCAGAGAATCTATATCTAAGCCCTTATATTCAGCATTGCTTTCTGCATTTCTAAGCATGTGAAGCAAAAATTCAGCACTCTTTTTTGGGCCACCATCCCTGTGTCCAACTCTACTGTTTAGCCTGGGCACACCTACCAACTCCATCCATGTAACAAGCACACATTGCTTCCGTAATGTAACATCCTTCAGATACTCAATGGCTTTTTTAATATGCATACACTTGATGGCCTAGGCAGTTTCATGAGTGCCTTAAAGTGAACACAAAGATTTGAACCTCATGATTTCCATGATTCTGAGGGCATTTCTGGGTCAGGTGAATAGCAAACCATTTTCAAAGATCACCTCTGGCCACTTTTAGGAAGAGCTCATGGCGGCAATCTTTACATAAAGTAAACTTTATGTTTTTATCAAAACACCACATTGTACACCTTAAATATATATAATTTTAAGTTTATTATGATACCACAATAAAAATGGAAAATTTTCTAAATAAGTAAAGCCTCCTATGTATGGTAAATTGATTTTCAGTTAGGTGGCAGGCCAATTCATTTGGAAAAGGATAGTCTTTTCAATATGTGGTATGGAAACAATGGGATATCCATAAGTAAAAGACAAATTTATACCATTACTCATGTTATACACAAAAATTAAAATCGATCTTAGATGTGAATGTTAGAACTACAATAACACTTCTAGAAGAAACCATTGGAAAAAGTCTTAATGACTTCGGATAAAGTAAAGAGTCTGTACACATGACATCAAGGACATGGTCCACAAAAGAAAAAAATTATAAATTTAATTTGATCAAAAATAAAAATTTATATCAAAAAACATAAGATAAAAAGACAGAGAAAGACAAGTACCACATATATGTGGTACCATTTATATGTGGAATCTAAAACAAAATGAACAAACAAAACAGAAACAAACTTAGATACAGAAAAAAAATGATGGTTGCCAAATGGGAGGAAGGTTGGAAGAATGGGTAAAAAGTTGAAAGGGATTAAAAAATACAAACTACCAGTTATAAAAGTAGTCAAGGAAAGTAGTAAAAACCATAGGGAATATGGTCAATATGATTGCAATAATTACAATATGATTGCAATAACTATATTGGATGCCAGAAGGGTACTAGAATTATTGTAGTGATAACCTTGTAAGATATATAAATGTCTAATAACTATGTTGTACACCTGAAACTAATATAATGTTGTACATATCAACCTAAATTTAAAAATAAATTAAAATAAATTTTAAAACAAAATGAAGGACACAGTATGGGAAAAGACATTAAAAAGTATATATCTAATAAAGGACTGGTACCCAGGGTGCCTATATAAATTCTAATAATTCAATTATAAGGTGTTAAGCCAATGGAAAAAAATGGTCAAAAGATATGAACATTTACCAAAGAACACACAAGAGTGGCTAATTAGATGTCCAGCCAAGATGGAGGCATAGGTAGATATGCATTGCTTCCTCCCACAACCAAAAGAAGGACAACAACAAAGTTAATAACAAAAAACAACCAGAACTCCAAGAAAATAGAACTGTATGGAAGCCTGACAGCCAAGGAGTTTAAGAAGAAGCATTCATCCAGACTGGTAGGAAGGAGACTGGCAGCTAGGGTGGAGAGGACATGTGGCAAGGTGGTGGTTGGAGAACCAGGTGGTTCCACATTTGCACGCAGATAAGCCGGAAGGAACAACTGGGGAGCAAGACAGACTGAGCAACCCAGGGTTCCAACCCGGGAAACTGAAACATCAAAACCTCTGGCTGTAAAAACCTGTGTGGGGGGTGGTGGTGGGAGAAACTCCCAGCCTTACAGGAGATTTCTCTGGAGAGACCCACAGGGTTCCAAAACATACAGAAAATGTACCCACCTGGGAATCAGCACCAGAAGAACCCTATTTGCTTATGGGTAGCAGAGGAAGTGACTGAAAGCAGGGTGAGAGTGGAGTAAGCTTCATTGTTCCCTCTCTGACCTCTCCCCCACATACAGCACCACAATGCAGTGAAGTGTGTTACCCTGCCCTGGTGAAGACCTACGGTTCAGCCCCTTACAACGTAACAGGTGCGCCCAAACAAAGAAATATGGCCCAAATGAAAGAACAGATCAAAACTCCAGAAAAAGAACTAAGTGACAAGGAGATAGACAACCTATCAGAGGCAGTGTTCAAAACACTGGTAATCATGATGCTCACAGAAATGGTTGAGTATGGACACAAAATAGAGGAAAGAGTGAAAGCTATCAAAGTCAAATAAAGAAAAATATACAGGGAACCAACAGTGACGGGAAGGAAACTGGGACTCAGATCAAATATTTGGAGCAGAAAAAAGAAATAAACATTCAACCAGAACAGAATGAAGAAACAAGAATTCAAAATAATGAGGAGCGGCTTAGGAACCTCTGGGACAACTTTAAACGTTCCACCATCTAAATCATAGAGGTGCCAAAAGGAGAAGAGGAAGAGCAAGACATTGAAAACTTATTTGAACAAATAATGAAGGAAAACTTCTCCAATCTGGCAAAGGAAATAGACTTCCAGGAAGCCCAGGAAATCAGTCCCAATCAAGTTGGACCCAAAGAGAACCACACCAAGACACATCGTCATTAAAATGCCAAGGGTTAAAGATAAAGGGAGAATCTTAAAGGCAGCAAGAGAGAAGCAGAGAGTTACCTACGAAGGAGTTCCCATAAGACTGTCAGCTGATTTCTCAAAAGAAACCTTACAGTCAAGAAAGGGCTAGAAAGAAGTATTCCAAGTCATGAATGGTAAGTACCTACATCCAAGATTACTCTATCCAGAAAAGCTATCATTTAGAATGGAAGGGTAGATAAAGTGTTTCCCAGAGAAGATAAAGTTCAAGGAGTTCATCATCACCAAGCCCTTATTATATGAAATGTTAAGGGGACTTATCTAAGAAAAAGAAGAAGGTCAAAACTATGAACAGTAAAATGACAACAAACGCAATTATGAACAAGTAAACTTAACAAACTAAGCAAACAACTAGGACAGGAACAGAATCTCAGAAATGGAAATCACATGTAGGGCTATCAGCGGGGAGGGGGAGGGAGGAGAATGGGGTAAAAGGAACAGGGAATTAGAAGCATAATTGGTAGGCACAAAATAGACAGGGGGAGGTTAAGAATAGTATAGGAAATGGAGAAGCCAAAGAACTTATATATACGACCCATGGTCATGAATTAAGGGGAGGGCCAGTGTTGGTGGGATTGGGGGTGCAGGGTGGAGGGGGATATAAGGGGAGAAAAATGGGACAACTGTAATAGGATAATCAATAAAATATAGTTTAAAAAATGAATAACTAGTCCATGAAAAGATGCTTAACATCATTAATCATTATGAAAATGCAAATTGAAGGGATTAAAAGTACAAATTTATAGTTACAGAATAGTCGTGGGGATTTAAAGTACAGCATAGGGAATATAGTAGCCAAAGCACATATATGCATGGCCTATGGACATGGACAACAGTGTGAGGATTGCCTGAGGTGGGTGCTGGGTGGAGGAAGGCAAGGCAGGAAATTGGGACAACTGTAATAGCATACACAATAAAATATAATTTTTAAAAAGTATAATGAGATACCACTTAACAGCTGTTAGAATGGCTATCATCAAGAGGAAAGAAGTATCAAGTGTTGGTGATCATGTAAAGAACGTAGAGCCTTCATATATCACTGTTAGGAATGTAAAACAATGCAACCACTTTAGCAGTTTCTTAGAACAGTGATTTTCAGCCTTTTTCATCTCATGGCATACATAAAATTATTACTAAAATTCTGTGGCACACCAAAAAATATGCTTTTTGCCAGTCTGACAAAAATAGGTATAATTTTGATTCATTCACACCAGGCAATTATTGTTGTGTTAGCTGTTGTCATCTTTTAATTTAACAATATAAGGGAAAAGAGGTCAGTGCCCCTGACTAGGCAGCAATAACATGTTTTCAAAATTCTTGCAGCACATGCATTGAAAATCGCTGCTTTAGAAGATTAAATGTCAACTAACCATATGACCCAGCAATTCCACTCCAGGTATTCCTCCTACAGACATAAAAATAAATGTTCACAGAAAGATTTATATAAAATGGTTATAGCAGTATCAATCATAAAAGCCAAATCTAGAAACAATCCAGATGCCCATCAGCCAGTGAAAGGATAAGCAAAATGTGATATAGCCATACACTAGCATACTTTTAAGCAATAAAAGAAAACAAACTATTCAAGTATGTTATAACATGAATGAACTTAAAATATGCTAAGTTCATTCAATATGAAAGATGCCACATTCAAAAGATTACATATTGCATGATTCTCTTAGGGACTAGGTTACCATTCCCCCAATCATGAAATAACTATATATCAATCAGATATTATTTTTCAGTGGAGTTTTCCCAGTAACTAGAATATATTTTCCCATTATCTAAACAGCCCATTCTCTGCCATTCACCATTCTGTCCCCTTGTCCCTATACTAGGGTCTGGGATTTGGGGATGATTTTTAAAATCATCATAATAACTCTTACTTAAAATCTAGGGAGTTGATAGATCTCAAATATTGTGTACCTTTTCATATTTTCTCAACCATCTCCTTTCTCACTTTGATTAGTTTCCTACCTCTGCTGGGTCACTCCCTACTTTCAGGCTTTGTTGAAACACCACACCTCAGGATTTAGTGTTTGGCTTCCTAAACAGATGACAATGGATTGGATGATGATGCAACCTAGAAGTTTAGAGGGCTTAGTTCCCCATGAGGATCTGTAACCAATAGGTCCTAGACTAATAGAAAGCAAGGCGTGGAAGAAAGGGGGCACTTTTTAAGAAGCAAAGGGTATATATATATATACACATACATATATATGCGTATGTATGTATGTATATACATGCAGGCAGTTTTCGCTTTGCCAGCATGTTCATACTGGAACGTTATTCTCACTTTGCATGATTCTCTGTACCAGGCAAGGAAAAGGAAGGACACAATTGTATAAATTTCTGTTCAAAACTACCATGCAAAGCAAGAGCTGCATACACATACACTGCATTTATTGAGAGCCTGTCATGTGAAACATGCTAATATTAAGTATTCTGGATAACAACCCTAGGTGTATAAAATGAGGTGTTGCAAGAAACTTAGTCTACATTACCTGTGACAAATAAATCAGCTGTATAGTTTGCTTTTAAAAATACGTTTCTATATAACTATTTCATTGCAAACTATCAAAGAAGCTCTCTACTTATGAATAGTAAGTTGATTAGGTAACTGCAGAGGTTCAAAATTTGCCCTTGCACAGAAATGTAACTTAAGAGGTTTTTTTAAAAAAAAAATTTCTGAATATCTTGAGCCCTCATTTATGCTCATGGCAAAAAATTGAAATCTCATCCATTTTAGGTAATTGTTTTGATTTAAAGCAGTTTTAGTAGTCTATCAAATTTAGGGTTCTCCACCCACCCCTTTTCCTCCCTGAGGGTGATCTAAGTTTCCAAAGGGCTAACAACTCAGCACTATGGAGGAGTGGCTGGTTCACATGTTCTGTGAGTTTGGTCCTTGCTGGCTGACAACTTGTAAGATCCAGGTTTCTTAAATGTCCCTACCACATGCACACTCATGTTCAGGGTCCCACCATGGCCTCCAGATGCCAGAGATCCAATCTCTATCATCCTTATCCCAACAACAGGGCTCCTTCCTAGAAGATAGCCTCAGCACCTTCACTTCTCCCTCACACTTCAACACACTTCGGGGCTTTCCTGGACCTCCCTGAGCTATGTGGAATCCTGTGAGGGGAGCTTTCCTCTGAAAGTAACAACATACCTACATGCTTCGGGGCTGTTCATCTTGTGGTCATGAGACAGCTGCAGTAGCTCTGGTCATCACATGACCAAGTTCAAAGCTGCAGAAGGCAGCCCAAGCTAGTCTCTCCTCCACAACTTTCCTCTTATGAAACACCCTCCCCACCACCACCATCACTCCTTAACATCTCATTGGGCAGATTGGGTCACAATCTACTCCCAGACCAAGAGCTAGGGCACCTTACATGAGATAACATTCCGTACCTCAATGAAATCGATTCTCCTAGCAAGAAGTCCTTTGAATAGGCCTTTCCATTGTGTCTTCCCGAGCACCTCCCTGTTGTTAGCCACAGCACTACTCCAGCCCTCACTGCTGAGGTTCCATGTTGTACACAGGCTTCCTTAGATCTGTGGTCTCAACAGTTTATGCCCTGGGAAAAGAAGGCATATCCGACACCCTCTGTCCCTGAACTACCCCTGCCTCCATCCACCTAGGGAATTCCACCATGCCTATCCCAGAGAGCTCTGAGCACATAGACCACATCTCCAGCACTCACTGAAGTCTGATCAGTCTCATTCCCTATCTTAACTACTTGCTGTTAAAACTCTTACTTCATTGGAGGACATTCACCATGCATTTCCATCTATTCTGTTGGTCTAATGCAACTGTTTGCAGTCCTCTGGGTTTAGCTCTTCACAAGTTTATGCAAGATGACAAAAAATTATTTTAATACCTGCTTCTGCCACTAATTTTCCAGTCAGTTTTGGCACATGAAGGGAGCAAAGAACTGCCCCTTAGTTATTGCTGAGTTGTGTCCTTCCTTCCATGGAACAAAAAGCTAAACCTCTTAGACTAATTCTACTGGTAAAAGAACTTCAAAGGAAAGGGTGAAGCAAAATAATACTTTATTAAAATGTACCACTGTTGTCAGGTTATCCATAGTGGGGAAGTTTGGGGGTGTGGGTTAGAGACAGGGTATATGTGAACTCTATACTTTCTGTTGTGAAACTAAAACTGTTCTAAATAATAGTTTGTTAATTTAAGGAAAAAATGCTTTATTAGTTCCATTTCTGTACCAGTGAGTTCTATAGGTAATATATATTGTAGGGTTAATGTAAACCTCCTAATCAACTCTTTGCTCCTTTCTGCTGAGGTATAAAGTCCCATCCAGCACTTCTGACTGAACCTCTCCAATCTCAGCTGAGAATTTCTTACCAAGCCCAGAGGGATTGAGAGGAGCCCTACTCAACAGAGGTTGCCCAGACATTAATGGCAGGAGTGAGACAAGAGCTGTCAAAGTCTTGTTCATGCCATGGTCCTCCTAATGCCTGCTGCTGCAGTTACCTATGCATTTCCCCTTCTATGTCTCTTCCATACTAGTGAAATTGATCCCATTCAGTTTGGCAATTGGCTTAAGCCATTTTCCAGCCTTCCTTATAGCCAGTGTGCAACGGACAACACCAACTGTTGACACAAATAAGTCACTAGGTGGCCTTGCTAACAAAACTCATCAAAAGAATTTGCTAGTTGAGACTTCCAGTCAAGATGGAGGCATATGTAGACACACTTTGCCTCCTTGCACAACCACAGAAAGAATTACAACTAAATCTCAAAAAAAAAAAAAATAGCACCAGAACTGTCAGAAAATCGAACGGTATGGTAGTGTGACAATCAAGGATTTAAAGAAACCACATTCATTCAGATGGGTAGGAGGGGTGGAGATGCGGAGACAGGCAGAGAGGCAAAGAGACACAGTGTGGCATAGAGAGGTGGCAGTGGCGGCAGCACAGGCAGTCCCGCAATAATGTGTCATGGAGAAAAACCAGGAGGGATACCTTGGAAGTGAGTGACCCCAGCCCCAGGACAGACTACACAGCCCAGGGTTCCATTACTGGGAAAATAAATACCCATGACTTCTGGCTGTAAAAACCAATGGAGGTTGGGGTGGGAGAAGAAATGGCTGGATTTTCAGGAGACTCCACTTAAATGGCCCACACTGTCTTAAAATGGCCCAAATCCAGCCACTCTTGGATTCAGCACCAGAGCAACAGCTGGAAGGGCACCGACCACACATGGGGCATAGGTAAAGTGACTGGAAATGGGGCAAATGCCAGGCAAACTGTCAGAAGCCAGGCAGCGGTGCTATTCACTCTCTGGGCCATCCCCCACACAGAGCCACAAATTAGTGAAGCAGGTTGTCCCACCCTGGTTATTACCTAAGGCTCCATCCCACACAATTTACAGGAGCCTTTTCTATAATAGGCCACATTACTAAGAAAGGGAGTCAAAGCAACTCTACCTAATACACAGAAAGAAACACAGGGAGGCTGCCAAACTGAGGAGATGAAGAAATATGGCCCAAATGAAAGAACAGATCAAAATCCCAGAGAAAGAACTAAATGAAATGGAGATAACCAACCTATCAGATGCAGAGTTCAAAACACTGGTGATTAGGATGCTCAAAGAACTCACTGAGTATGACAACAAAATAAAAGAAGAAATGAAGGTTACACCAAGTGAAATAAAGAAAAATCTACAGGGAACCAATGGTGAAGGGAAGGAAGCCAGGATTCAAATCAACAATTTGGAACATAAGGAAGAAATAAGCATTCAATCAGAACAGCAAGAAGAAACAAGAATTTTATTTTTAAAAAAGCAGATAGTATAAGAAGCTTCTGGGACACCTCCAAATGGGCCAATGTCCAAATCATAGGAATACCAGAAAGAGAAGAGGAAGAGAAAGGAATTAAAAAATTATTTGAAAAAAGAAAATGAAAGAAAACTTCCCTAATTTGGCAGAAGAAATAGACATACAACTCCAGGAAGCACAGAGAGTCCCAAACTAGTTTGACCCAAAAAGGACCATACCAAGACACATCATAATTAAAATGCCAAAGGTTAAAGATAAAGAGAGACTCTTAAAAGCAGCAAAAGCAGAGACATAACTACAGAGGAGTTCCCATAAGACTATCAGCTGATTTCTCAAAAATAACTTTGCAGGCAAGAAGGGACTGGCAAGAAGTATTCAAAGTGATGAAAAGCAAGGACCTAAAACCTAGATGACTCTATCCAGCACTGCTATCATTTAGAATGGAAGGGAAGATAAGGTGCTTCCCTGACAAGGTAAAGCTAAAGGAGTTCATCATCACCAAGTCATTATTACATGAAATGTTGGAGGGACTTACTTAGGAAAAAGAATATCAAAACTATGAACATTAAAATGGCAACAAATTCACAACTATCAACAACCGAATCTAAGAAAAGCAAACTAAGCAAACAAGCGGAACAGGAACAAAATCATAGGTATGGAGATCATTTGGAGGGTTATCAGCTAGGAGGGGGAAGGGGAAGAATGAGGGAAAAGGTACAGGGATTGAGAAGTATAGCCGGTAGGTACAAAATAGGGTGATGTCAAGATAGTAAAGAAAGTGGAGAAGCCAAAGACCTTATATGCACAACCACGCACATGTGGATTGCTGAAGGGAGGGGGGTACAAGGCAGCGGGGGCAATGGAGGAAAATTGGGACAACTGTAATAACATAACCAATAAAATATATTTTTAAAAATTGCCCTAGCTGGTGTGGCTCAGTGGATTGAGTGTCGGCCTGAGGACCAGAGGGTCGCCAGTTTTATACCCAGTCAGGGTACATGCCTGGGTTGTGAGTCACATCCCCAGTGAGGGGCACATGAGAGGTAACCACACATTTATGTTCCTCTCTCTCTGTTTCTCCCTCTCCTCCTCTCTCTCTAAAAATAATCTTTTAAAAATAAATAATAAAAAATTTAAAAAAGAATTTGCCAGTTGAGAGATGTCTACACTTCCCCTTACATCTTCATGCCTTAAAAGAGGGTGAAGTGATGGCCAATTAACAGCAGTTGTATTGAGACAAAGAGGTGATCTTGAGATAAGAAACTGTGTGCTTGGCATGTCAGAAAAGCTACCAAGAGTCTAGGATATTGGTCATACTTCCACACTAGAATTGGGTACCCTCCATATTTATTTGAAACACTAATTTGCCTAACGCATTGTTCTAATAGTAATACTCTACTCCTATACTTTCTCACTTAAGGAAAAATAACTTTTAAGCTAAGTTTTTTTTTAAGTTGAATTTATTGGGATGACATTGGTTAATATAATTATATAGTTTTCAGGTGTGCAATTTTATAATCCATCATCTCTATATTGTTATTGCATGTTCGCCATCCCATGTCAAGCATCCCTCCATCATCATTTATCCCCCTTAACCCTGTTTTACATCCCTCACCCCCTTTTCCTCTACTAAACACTATACTGTTGTCTGTGTGTATGGGTTTTTTTTCTTTGCTTAATCCCTCCACCTTTTTCACAAAGCTCCAACCCCCTTCCCACCTAACAGCTGTCAGTTGGTTCTCTTATCTATGAATATGCTTTTATTTCATTTGTTAGTTTATTTTGTTCATTAGATTCCACATATAAGTGAAATCATATGGTATTTGCTTTTCTCTAACTGGCTTATTTCACTTAGCACAATACTTTCCAGATCCATCCATGCTGTTGCAAAGCATAAGATTTCCTTCATTTTATGGCTATTTTCCTATTCTGTGGATGTACCACAGCTTTATTATCTATCCACTCATCTACTAATGGGCACTCAGGCTGCTTCCAAATCTTGGCTATTTAAATAATGCTGCAATGATCATAGGGGTGCATATATTCCTTCAAATTAGTGTTTCAGCTTTCTTTAGCTATATTTCCAGAAATGGAATCGCTGGGTCATTAGATAGTTCCATTTTTAATTTTTTTGATGTAACTCTATACTGCTTTCCACAATGCCTGCACTTCCAACAATGTACAAGGATTCCCTTTTTACCACATACTCTCCAACACTCGACATTCGTTCATTTATTGATGATAACCATTCTGACAAGTGTGAGGAGGTGTCACATTGTGGTAGTAATTTGCATTTCTCTGATGGTTAGTGATGTTGACATCTTACATATATCTACTGGTCATCTGTATGTCCTCTTCAGAGAAGTGCCTATTCAGGTCCTCTGCCATTTTCTTAATTAGATTGTTGGGTTTGGTGTGTGTGTGTGTGTGTGTGTGTGTGTGTGTGTGTGTGTGTGTGTGTGTTTAGTTTTATTAATTCTTTATATATGTTGGAGATTAACCCCTTATTGGATGTATCAATGGCCAATATGTTCTTCCATTCAGTGGGTTTTCTTTTCATTTTGTTGATGGTTTCCTTTGCTGAATGCAAAAACTTTTAGTTTGATCAAGTCCCATTTGTTTATTTTTCATTTTGTTTCCCTTGCCCAAGGCAATATATCAGAAAAAATATTGCTATGAGAAACATCTGAGATTCTCTACTACCTGTTTTCTTCTGGAAGTTTTATGGAGTCCATCTAACCTTTAAGTCTTTAATCTCTTTTGAGTTTATTGTGTATGGTATAGGAAGGTGGTCTAGCTCTATTTTTTTTTCACATTATTGTCCAGTTTTTCAATGCAGTTTATTAAATAGACTATCTATAGACTATCCTCAACATCTCATTTGGCAGACCTGGTCACAACCTACCCCGCCTTTGTAAAATATTAATTGACTATAATAGCATTGGGAGTATTTCTTGACTCTCTATTCTGTTCAACTGAGCTACATGTCTGGTTTTATGCAGTACCATGCTGTTTTATTACTGTTGCCTTAGTTTGATATCAAATGGCATGATTCCTCCAACTTAGTTCTTCTTTCTTAAAATTGCTGTGGCTAATCAGGTCTTACACAGTTCCATACAACTTTTGAAGTATTCATTCTAGTTCTGTGAAATATACCACTGTGAAATACATCTTGATAAGAATTGCATTGAATCTATAGGTTACTTTGGGTAGTGAGGACATTTTAATGATGTTAATTCTTCCTGAGTACAGTATAAGCATCCATTCATTTGTATCGTCTTTAATTTCTTTTTTCAGTGTCTTATAATTTTCCAAGTTCAGGTCTTTCACACCCTTGGTTAAACTTATTCCTAGGTTTGTTTGTTTTTTTAAGCAATTGTGAATGGGACTATTTTCTTACTTTCCCTTTCTGATAGTTCATTATTGGTGTGTAAAAATGCTACTAATTTCTGGATATTTATCTTGTATCCTGCTACTTTAATGAATTCATTTATCAGTTCTAGTAGTTTTTTGGTTGAGTATTTAGGGTTCTTTATATACAGCATCATGTCATCTGCAAATGATGACAGTTCCACTTCCAATTTGAACGCCTTTTATTTCTTCTTCTTGTCTGATTGTTGTGGCTAGGGTTTCCAGTACTGTCTTGAATAAGAGTGGTGAAAACAGACATTCCTTGTTCCCAATCTGAAAAATGCTTGTAGTTTTTGCCCTTTGAGTATGATGTTGGTTGTGGGTTTGTGTATATGGCTTTTACTGTGTCGATATATGTTCCCTTTATTCCCACATTTTTGCTGAGAATTTTTATCATAAAATGGGTGCTGAATTTTATCAAATGTTTTTCTGCATCTATTATGGTTTAAAATCATAATGATATGATATTTATCCATCATTTTGTTTATGTGGTGTATCATGCTTATTGATTTGCAAGTATTGTACCAACCTTGCATACCTGGAATAAATCCCACTTGATCATGGTGATGACCTTTTTAATGTATTGCTAGATCTGGTTTGCTAAGACTTCGTTGAGAATTTTGGCATCTAAATTCATCAGAGATATTTGCCTATAATTTTCCTTCCTTCTTGTGTCTTTATCTCATTTTGCAATTAGGGTAATGCTGGTCTCATAAAATTAGTTTGGGAGTCTTCCTTCCTCTTAAATATTTTGGAACAGGAGAGGTGTTAATTCTTCTTCCAGTGTTTGGTAGAATTCATCTGTGAAACCATCCAGTCCAGAACTTTTGTTTGTTGTAAAATTTTGATTAGTGCTTCAATTCCACTAGTTCTAATCTATATTCTGATTCTTCCTGATTTAGTTTTGGAAGATCATATGTTTCTAGGAATTTATCCATTTTGTCCAGGCAATCCTTTGCATTTCTTTGGTGTCAGTTATTACTTCTCCTCTTTCATTTTAGATTTTATTTCTTTGGGTCTTCTCTCTTCTTTTAATGAGTCTGTTTTTAATGAGTTTAATGTTTGTCCATATTGTTTATCTTTTCAAAGAACTAGTTGTTGGTTTCATTGAACTTTTGTATCACTTTTTAGGCTCTATTTCACTTATTTCTGCTCCAATATTTATTATTTCATTCTTTCTACTCAGCTTTGGACTTTTGTTGTTTTTCAAGTTCCATTAAGTGTAAAGTTAGATTGTTGGAGTTTTTTCTTGTTTCTCGGGTTAGGCTTATAATGCTATGTATTTCCTCTTAGGACTGCTTTTGCTGTGTCCCATAAATTTTGGGTTGTTGTGTTCTCATTTCCCTTTGTTTCAGGTATCTTCCATTTTCTTCCTTGATCTCATTGTTAACCCATTAATTGCTGAGTAATGTGTTATTTAGCTTCCATGTCTGTTTTTTCAGTTCTTGTGATTGATTTCTAGTTTCATATCATTATGGTTAGAGATGATGTTTGATATGATTTCAATCTAAATTTATTGAAAACTTCTTTCGTGTCCTAGTATGTGGTCTATCCTGGAAAATGTTTCATGTGTGCTTGAAAAGAATGTATATTCTGCTGCTTTGGGGAGAGATGCTCTGAAGATAATTAAATCCATTTGATGACCTAGTGTGTCATTTAAGGCAGCCATTTCCTTGTTGATTTTCTTTCTGGAAGACCTATCCATTGATGTCAATGAGGCGTTAAAATCGCTTACTGTGACTATATTACTACCATTCTTTTTTATGTCCATTCAAGATTTGTTGCACATATTTAGATGCTCCTATATTGGGTGCATAAAATGTTTACAGGGTTATATCCTCTTGTTGGATTGTTCCCTTTATCACTATGCAGTGTCCTTCTTTGTCCTTTACTATAGCCTTTGTTTTAAAGTATATTTTACCAGATGTAAGTATTGCTACCCAAGCTTTTCCTTTCCTATTTGCATGATATATCTTTTTCCATCACTTTACTTTTAGTCTTTCTGTATCTTTTGTTCTGAGGAGGGTGTCTTGTAAACAGTATACGTATGGATCTTGTTTTCTTATCTATTCAGCTAACTTGTCTTTTGATTGGAGCATTTAAGCCATTTACATTTAAAGTGATTAATAATAGGTACGTATTTATTGCCATTTTATTCTTTGAACTATGTTAGTTTTTTTCCTTCTACTTTTGGCTGCCCCTTTGTGTTTGTTTCTATGTATCAGATCTGCTGACTCCCACTCTTGGCGGGGTGGTCTTAATGTAGTACATGTCCAGTGGGGCCCAATGGCTAGTCTCCTTGATGCCCTGAGGCGGGTGCTACAGGACTGTCCATTGTGTGGATTATGTGGACCCTTATTGAGTCTTGATTGCTACTGGCCTGTTCCTGAATGGGGTCAACCCTCAGGCTGGCAGATTGTGATGCTCAGCCCTGACCACAGTGTACAAGCTGCTGTGCAGATGCTGACCACCTGATGCTAAATGTACTTCAGCAGGTCTAACCCTAACCCTTTGAATATGCTGCTTGTGGAGCTTATTGGCTCCTGCTCTGATGTTGTCTGAAGCTGGCCCCTTGGTGTGTTGGTTCTGGACCTCTTGGGAAGGACTCTGGTACAGGCCAATATCAGACAGTCTGTGCCAGGCCTTTGGCTACATGTTTGGAGCTACAAGCAATCCAGTTTGTAACTGCTCGGGCCAGGCTCGGTTGCATCGGAGGACCAAGCTGTGCACCAAGGCTGGCTGTAACCAGCACTGGGCCCAGCTAAAGTCCCACGGCACTCCAAGATCTGCTGCTGGCTGCTTGTTAAGTGCAGTCACTGAGTCTCTGGCAGGGTCAGGATGATGGGGCTAGTGGACCTCTGTGAGGTGGAGTTTCCAGTCAGGCTTCCAGACAGGTGGGGGCTGCAGGACCCACCCCAAAGCCACATGACTCAATCCATCCTGTATTTTGCCCCATCTCAGCAGGGCAGAGCCACTAGGAGTTGGGCGGGTGGGGCCTCTGGAGTCAGGAAGGTGGGTCAGCCAGAAACTGGGAAAGTGGTTTTATATACCTTGTGAGGTTCACAGGGAAGTGGGGGAAATGCCCCCACCCCAAAGCCAGACAACTCAGTCACTGACACCCTGAGTCTGCCCAGACCTCTACCTTCTGGCCAAGGTAGCTGACTCCTCGGCAGGGCCTGCATTCCAAGGGTTGGGGTATGAGAGTCAAGAGAGTTGGAGCAATTTTCTCTCACGCTGACGCCAGGAGGCAAGTGCTCCATCAGGGAGATGGCACCTGTGGTGTGGGAGAATGACTCAGCACAGAGATCCAGGCAGTTGTCCCCCCAGCCCTCTCCCAAGTCACAAACCCCAGACTCCTCATGCAACTCTTAATCTGCTCCACCCTCCCTCCACTGGAGCCCAGGGTGAGTGGCTGCCAACATTTTGTACTTTGGCATTTTTAAGAGTGCCTATGTCTCCAGCAGGTTCTCTTCCTTGTGGACAGACACCCCCCTGCTTTTTTACAGGCAGATGTTATGTCAGAGCCTCTTCCTGTCTTTGGTGGTCTGGGCAGGGGAGCCCAGCTTGGGGTTTAAGCCTGCTCCATAGTGGAAAACCAACCTCCCCACCCCACCCACTCCCTACAGGTGACATTCCCCTAGAACCTCAGCTGCCACCTGTGGGAGTGAAGCCAGCCCTTTTCATTTCTACCCCCTGCCCTTCCTACCAGCCTGAATGTGGCTTCTATAAATCCTTCATTAGGACTCTTCAGGTAGTCTTCACTTATATTTGTAATGATCGTTCTTTTAATTCCAGTTTGGTCCTGGGAGGTAAGTGTAGCTTCCAACTCCTCACCACTACATTCAATGATGATCTGAATTTTGAACTTTTAATAACTCCAGGCACAGCCACTGGAAGGGACTGTGCAGTGCAGTACCCTACCCCTCAGATTATTCATGGGTTACAGGTGCTGCCTCCAGGTAATTGGAGCATCACTGCCTCTTCTCAAGGCTTCTGGGCCACACATTAAGTCAAACTAGTTTTAAGTTACGAGTTTTGAGCAATTTCAGGATCCCAAGAGTCAGCACACAGATGCTTCCTTCTGGTGGTCATTCAACCATGAAACAGTACTGAAGGAATTATGTCCACTCCCCAGTGGATCCTTCAGCTCCCCTCCCAAGAACCCAAGTGTGAAGCACACTAGAATATACAAAATGGGGAGCAAGGATCAACTTGACTAGTTCAACTGAGAAAAATGAAGATGTACTGTTAAGGTCCAAATATTTATATTTTAATAAAAACAATGGTTAAAGAAAACAAAATATTTTTATAAGGAATAGAGATAATGACTAAAATATCCGAAAGCCTATTAGTCAGTTTCATCTTCTTGCATTTTCAGTGTACATGAAATTGGCGCAGCCCTGGCTGCTGTGGCTTAGTGGAGTGCTGGCCTGTGAACCAAAGGGTTGCCTGTTCAATTCTCATCCCACATGTGTGGGCTGCAAGCCATGTCACCAGTAGGGGGGCACACAAGAGGCAACCACACATTATTTCCTCCCTCCCTCCCCCTTCTGCCTAAAAATAATTTTTTAAAAAAATTGGTGCAATTTTGCCACTCAACTGAAATCTTTAAATTTTAAGGGCTACACAGTATACAAACTGCCTTAGAAACCACATCCAACTATCTCAATTTTTAAGAAATTTAAAGCCTGAACTGGTCAGAGCTGGAGAAGATGCCTAGGACTTCCTGACCTTCCTTCCATTGGAGCCTTCTGAGAAGGGACAGGAGAGAAAATGTCACTGAATTCCCTTCACCTTTCTACCACGAAGCCTTTAAAATAATACTGTTCAAAACAGTTTGAAGTAAATCAAATCTACAATAGGATGGATGCTAACGCACACACATCCCAGTAAATGTGTGAAGCAGATTGGAGAATTAAGGAACATTAAGTTTTTACAAGGTAGTCTGCCTGAGATACTCAAAGAATGAGAATTAAAGAAAGTAGGGTGTCCAAAGCACACATAATTGTGTGTACAAAGACATACAAGTGTTTACAAAAATGGTATGGCTCCAATTAGCTTTATTAATATACATCTGAAAGTGACAGTATAATCAACAAATCACATCAAATGAAAAAAGAAATTAAGTACTTTAACAGATAATAATATAAGTCTAAATACTTACAAATTAAAAAATGCATCAAATTCTGCAAGGATGGAGATGAAACAATGATTTTAAAAACACAAGTTTTTAAGTTTTTATTGAAAAGATGTTTAGCAAATTATAGTAACTCCACTGTCCACCCTTTACACACACTTAACACATTCAATCACGGGGTTACGTACCATATGTGTGCTCAATTAAATGACAGATTTCCACAATGTACAAAACCACCCTAAGAACTGCACTAAATTTTAAGATCAGAAACAAAGAAACCCAGCAACTGAGCAAGATAAATATTTACAGTGTAGGGAACCACAAATATTAATAGTGTTGTTAACGTCTTCTTTTAGGTGTAACAGAGATTAGAGGGGAAATATCTGGCACACTCTAGGTCAGATGGGAATCTGACCAAAAACAAAACCACCAATGTTTTACAGAACTTTCCAGTGACCCCAAAATGAGACACATACCCAACGAGGTATACTCCAGAAGTCTTAAATTCTCATTAGTTAATTTTCACTAATTGATGTTGATACTGTGCTACGTTTATAAATCATTAAGGCAGGCTTTACTTCCTTTGATATTCCTGCAATGTTTTCATTTGTAACAAAACACGCAGAAAGAACTCTGCTTACACCAAAACAAGGTAGCAAGGAAACAGGTTACCGTGGAATAATAAGGCCCTAAGAAAGGCAGCAGGTCGTATAGTTACCTCCTTCTGGGCAAAATCCCTGCCCTAAAAACTATGCAACCTACTACCTCTTCCTAGGAACCCTTTATTTTTCTTGCCAGTCTTCTATTTGGCAGAGGCACTTCAAATTAACCTGTTAAATTAGGCTTTGGTATTTCTTTTTTCCCCAAAGTCAAACCAATTAGAATTTCACTGGCGCTTTACAAAGTTACTCGCCATATGACCTTGGTGGAAACCAGAAATGTATTTGCTTAAGCTCAAACCTCTTGTTATAAAGAAACAAAAATTCAATTACATCAGAGGATGCAAACCAAAAGCCTAATACCAAGTTCCCCTTATATTGTTGGATCCACAGTTAAATACTGATTTTCATAAAATCTCCAGCCTCTCGATAAGCTGGAAAATTAGGCGACACTATGGATAAATCTTATTTGTAACCAACTGGAACGATTTAACTTACTGCTAGTCATGTGTTTCCTAAGTTACAGCCTGTCCCTTCTGAGCCCAGGTATTTTGAGTTTTTGATCCTTCAATTACAGTAAGTGGAAGCAAATTCTGATCACTTTTGTGTTGCTACCAAAAACAAGCTTTTAGAGACTACCACACTCGGTACTTTAAGTGTTTTTATAAAATGTAGCAGTTCTTCATAACTTGATTCACTTATTGGGCTTGGCTAGTAATAGTATGAAATGGGTCCTTATGTAATTAATGAGACAGAAATTCATTTTTCTATGGATCATAGTTTTAGGTAAGTCTCCAGCTGCAGAGTGTTGATGATATCCACAGTGGAGGCAGCACGCGTCAGAAAACCACAAAACTCCATGACTGCACTCGCCACATGAGCAGGTGTTAAAATTAAGTGAAAGAGAATTTCTCAAACTTTCCCACTTTTCTTTGGGACACTGAAAGTCAATGAATGTAAAAGGTACCGCCCCCCCCGCCCCCGCCCTTGTATGTTCAGTTTATAACAAAGACCAATTCTGGACCATGCAGGTGCCCATCCATTATGTCAGGGATGAAACAAAAAGCACTATTTTGGCCAAGATAAATCATCTGGGTTGGACTCACTAAAGAGAGAATTTGATGTTTTCTCTCATGTGAAGTTCCTGCTGCCAATGGTACTGCACCATAATTATCTTATATGAGCGACAGTCAGCTTTTCTTCATCTCATAACATATATAAATTCTAATTTCTAAAATTCTGCCACACACCAAAAAATAAGTATAATTTTGATTCATCCACCCCAGATGGCTATTGTTGGCTGTCATTTTTTGACACTCTAAGGGAAAAGAGGCCAGTGTCCCTGACTGAGGTCAGGTATTACACGTTTTAAAAATTCTTGCCGGCACACCTGTGTGACTCTTGCGGCACATCAGTTTAAAACTGCTGTCTTAGATATTAAGATTCAGTATAAATGAAAACATCTGGGAAGAGGTGACTTCTCGTTCACTTCCACATTTAGCCTCTTCTCCAAAAACAAACAGCAGGCACTTAAAACAGGGAACTTTTAGGTTTGATTATAAAAGCCCGAGGTAACATGGCTTGGCCACTGGAAAAGAGCTCAAACATGGGCCTTCATGGGTATTAGAAATCAATTAGCTCTTTCTGACATTACCCTCACATTTTCTTTAAAACAAACTGGATTTCCCCATGTGACAGCCTCAGGTGGTCCACCCCCACACCCCGTAAAGCTGAGGTCTTTATGACTTAACCAGGGAGCAAGGGAGTGCCCAGAACCCAACTCTCCTTTTCCAGGCTGAAGAGATGAAGCTATCCAAATTATCACACCAATGAAGCAGTGGTTGACAACAATGCGCAAGGCCACCCAAAACCCCAAACTGGGCAGAATGAATCATAATCGACCTGACTCCATTTTAGCTTAAACAGTGCCTTTCGATTCTTTATTAACCTCTGTCACCCAGGACCCCCCCCCCCCCAAACATGTGAAGCAGGATGTAGGGTGACAAGCTTATTCACAATTCCAAAAGGGCCTGCGCTCCTATTAAGATCACCTGAGAATTACTTTATTTACTCTTTGAGATTTTTGTTTAATTTCAAATTTCTGAAATACACCACACAGTGAAAAATGTTTTCACTGCCTACTGAACACAGAAAATTAACAACCGACATTAAAAAGTAAGACTGTAAATGCAAAACAATGTCAAAATTAATTCTTCTGAGTCTTAATATCATCTATATAAAAACAAAATGCAGCAAGTCTACTCCTCAGGGAAGGCAATAGATTGTATAGTTATCTCCTGAACAGGGTAAAATAACTACCCCACAACTATACAATCTACTACCTCACTCTGATAGAGCAATCTTTTCTTCTGGAATGGATGGAGAGCACAATCTTTTTCAAAAGAAAACGCAACATAAAATTATCAGCATCAATCAAAATAAAACATACAATTATTCTGACATACAGAAATGAGAAGCAAAAAGTATCTCCTCCCCATTCAGTCTACTTGCTAAAGTTTGTAATATCTAAAAGAATAAGCAACTTGTACACCATAAAGAAATGCTGCACTACTAGTATTTTTACGCAAGTTAATCTTAAATTTAACATCATACAATTAGTTATCAATTTTCTATGACGCCACCAGACTGCAGATTTTTCTATCACGTTAGGAAAGACAGTAGATTGTATAGTTATCTCCCAGTGGTGGGTGTGACCCTAAAACTATACAACCTACTACCTCATCCCACAGTGAAGAGAACATCCAGGGTGATGCTGAAAAGAGACCGCAGTGGAGCATCACAGGAAGGCTTTCTACTCAGGTAATCCTGGTTCTCCTGTGTGATTAAAGGAAGAGGGGGAAAAAAGCATTAGACCACTTTCTTATAGCTATGTATGATTTATGTCTTACTTTCATTTTCTGTATTTGGTTATTATTTTAAAGACTTGTTTATGTAAATCCACTCCTAGTACCATATATTTACAAGCTCTGGAAATCAACTTTTTACATCACTTACCCGTTATTAACTTTTGATTATTTTATAGCTGCTAGAAATAAAAACTCGTAAAACCACTTATCCTTCCTGAAGAAATATATATTATATGCATATAATATACACACACTATATAAAGTAATACAAGAATGTCTCTAACAAAATCTAATGACTTCGAAACCCAAAAGTCCTACACTTCACGTGTATCCAAAAGTCCTACACTTCACGCATACTCCATGATTAAATACATAATATACTAAGAGATCCTAATTTTAAAATTAACCCAAGTCTTGTTTTCTGTGCCACCAAAGGTGCTCTGAGGGTCAGAGGCGGGGACCAAGATATTTAATACCCTGATACAATAGTCTCTGAACTAAGTAATATGAATGTAATCAGTTTGTTTTTGTAATCAAAACCGTAAGACCCAAATTAATCTAAACCATATTAAATATTGGTCTTCAATTTACAGACTTCATATTTAAGAGTTAACTACTTTAAAGATACTTACTTTTTAAGGTAAGCACTGAATTCAGTATCAAAGAAAGTTACTTAGTGACTTAGTAACCAAAACATGTAATCAAAACAATGCAATACGAGTCAAAGTACAGATATACGCCCCTTACATTGGGTCAAGGAGTTTTTTCAACAAATAATGCCAGGACAACTGGATAACCACATGCAAAGAATGAATTTGGACCCCTACCTCACACCATAAAAGTAACTTTAAGATAAATAACCTATTTTAAAAGAAGGACAAAGGATCTGAATAGACATTTCTCCAAAGATATGGCGCATAAGCACAGATAGTAAATAAGACCCTCAACATCATGTATTAGTCATTAGGTAAAGCAAACCCAAACCACAACAGGATACCACTTTCAGAACCAGTAGGAAGGATATAATTAAAAACACAGGCCAAAAAGGCAAGTTTAAGTACTGATGAGGATGTGGTGAAAAAAGATCACTCTCGTATACTGCTGGCAGAAATGTGAAATGGTGCAGATGTTTTGGAGAAGTTTAACAGCTCTTCAAGAAGTCAAATAGTTACCATGCGACCACGCAATTCCACTCACAGGCACACTCCCAAGAGATTTAAACACAAAATCTTGTACATGAATGTTCAACAATGAACATGAATGTTCACAGCAATAATATTCACTTGGAATCAACAAAAACCAAAGTTTAAATCCTGGCCCTACTCATTCACTGCCATGAAAACTTGTGCAAGTAATTTACGCTTTGTAGTCCCTTGGCTTTCACAGGGGTAACATCAACAGATGAACTAAATAATCTGTAAGAATTAAGGGGAAAGGCTTAAAAAGCACCCAGCACACAAAAGAGCCCACATCAAGTCCTTCATGTTGCCATCTTATTTAATAGTCATCATCTCTATTTTACACAGGTAGAAAATAGTACTCAGAAGTTTAATAACCTGCGCAAATTAGTGGAGGTAACACTGGATCTCCAAACTTACCAATAGCCAATTTCTATTTTGTAGGGCCAGGTGATTCAGGTAAGAACGTGCAGACAACTGTATCTTCAAAGTCAAGCCTTTCTAAACCAAAATCTTTCCAGAGAAACAACACAGTTTTTTCAGCCTACAGTAAACCAGAGGGTATCTCTAACCCAACCCTCAACCCTGGCCAACTTTCTCATTTAAAACACATCTGAATCCTCATCAAACGCAGGACTCTATATAATGAAATTATGTAGAATCAAAGATGTATTCATTTTTTAGTCTTAGGAAGTGTGGCATGTACTCTTTTTCTTCACCCAGCAATATAAATAGGTACTATGTTGGTAGTAAGCAATCTGGCAATTTACATACCAAGGGCTATTAAAATGATCCTCAATTTGGGGGGAAATATATAAAAATATAATCCAGAAGTTGGGTGTTGAGTGGTAGGAGAAAGTTATCAACTATGTAGCATCACTATTCATTAGAGCAGTGCTTTCTACCTTTCCATAGTTCACAAGAAAAATAGTTTATATTTCTCAATACTACATGACTATAAATAGTACCAATAAAATGTCAATATTGTTCACAAATCATTAATCCTTATTCTTACATTATCTTTTATTATACATACTGTATTAATTTTGTGATCACTGATGGCTCCCAGCCTGGAGTTTTTTAGAAAACATTTGATTGGAGCAAATTTTGGAAACTAGTATCTAACAGCTGAGAGCAGGCACTGTTAGTTAGGCAGGCTTTCAGAAACATGGAACACAATCCACATACAAGAATTTATGGATTATCAGGATCAATGGAAATGTTCATGAAGAAATAAAGTAAAAACCCTAACATGTACACTGATCAAAACCATATAATGCCTGGCTACTGGTAAAAAGAGAAAATAGTGGGGGTAATTAACTAATATATTTTCTGTTCTTAAGATTTCGCCCTCTATAGTTAAAGTATATTGTAGAATCAGAGAGCTAAATTCTTAAAACAGGCTAAACTCAGTCCAGAAGCAAACATACTCTACTTTCCAAATACTTAATACCTATTAAGAGCTTGAGCTTCTGAAGCTAAAATGTTCTTCTAAAAATCTGTGCTGCCAACCTTTTACATTAATTTACATACTATTACAAACAAAGTAGCTGAGAAAGATTTTTAAAAGTCTTTATTCACATGTCATCTTATGCTTGCATAAATTTCATTTTTACCAAACTTCCATAAAAATAACATGAACTACTTCCTTCAGTCTCATCATTCAGTTTCACTTGCTGATTATCAAATAAAAATTAGAACACTAGCTACCTAATAGAGATTTCCCTCGCTTTCAAATATTCAGGTTCAATATTAACGAAATTACCTGATGATGCTGGCTGAATATTAAAACATTATTATTTACTCATCAAATCCCCCAACAGTAGCATTTTGATTCTTTTGAGAGCATCGGCAGTATTTTTAGCAATGGATCCATCAATGTAAAATGACTTGTGAAATTAACAAGTTCTTAGATACAACTAAAGTTAGCCTAATTCTAATCTAAGATCTCGATTTCATATCGTACCAAACACTGCACCAAAATTTTAAATAGCCAAACACTAGGCCATGTTTTCCAAAAGGACTACTTTCTTTCATTTACAGCAGGCACATAAAATGCTCTTGATTAGATTAAATAACCTAAATTCTGAAATTTTTATAAAAGGTAACAGATGAACTCCCAGTATGCCTTTGTAAATTTTCAAATGCAAATTGTTAATTTGGGGCCAACTTCCCTGCTACAACAAATGCACTGTTACCCCTGTATACTTAAGTAAATTGTGCTACAAACGTTACAATGCACACAAATACTTAGGGTAAGGTAGAGTTTTCCACTGGACTGACCTGTTCTGCTTAACAGTCCTTTCCAAATTTATCTTTCCATCCTTCTTTATATCAATATGTTCCCATGTTGAAAAAATCACTATATAATCTATACATCCCCAAAACCAAAAAGGGTAGGTTCTGTTATTAAATGTGGAGTTCACAGTTTACTATAATTAACTATATCCTTAGCAGACAATTCATAGTCTACACCATACCACAATGCATTCACTAAGGAAAACGTTCCCTTTTCTACATGAAGTAATCTCATAACTGGCCAAATAATAACAGGGCCAGGGATGGGAAGCTCCCAAGTGAATAGAAAGAGTAACTTCATAACACTGTCACAAAGCAAAAAAACAAAAAAAACAAAAAACAGACATTAACAGAACAAAATGCTCCTAAATCATGTTCATCATTAGTATTTTAAAAACGGATCCTCTAAAATCTCTTGAAATACTCCTAGAGAAGCAAATAACACTTAAAGGTGTAGTTGTCATCTGTCTCAGATACTCAAATCTTAGACCTAGAAAACAGCCTAAAAAATTTACCTATAATTTCCTCATATTTGAGATGAAGTTGTTGAGGGGGAACATTTCTGACTGCAAATACTCATACAGAAAAAGTTAATATTGAAAAGAATCTAGACAATCCACTAAAATTGCATATCCGTTCAGTAGCCATTGGCCAAATGAAACTACTGAGCACTGAAAACACAACTAGCCCAAAGTGAGACACGAAATGTCAAATACCCTCTAAATTTCAAAGATTATCCAGAAAAAAAAAAGCGGTGGCTCTGATTTTATCTGCTTATTTAATGAAGTCCACTCTTAAGTAATTGTGCAATACCTACACCCAACACCCACAGAGGCAAAGAGCACGCAGTGACTAGGCCTCCTTTACTCCAGTCGAGGTCACATGAAGCACTGCTGACAACTCATTATGGGTACTGGGGATCCAGATTCTTTGATTCTCGTGTGGCCATGGAAAAAGTCATTCATTGGCAATTAATATTCTAGAGTGGAGAAGATCCTTTATTGTCTAAATAAAATCTCCTCAGACTATTAAAATATTAAGTGATTACAAATGCATGATGGTCATTGATGGCAAATTTATTTTCCCCAGCTCTTGAAAACTAACATGAGGGAACATGCTCCACTGAATATAAATATAAATAAACAGGGCTGCTTTTAATGCTCTTTGAAGATCAGTGTTATGGAAATATCTTTTACAGAAAGACCGTTTTCCAGGCTTTTCTGACAACCTCAGAAAAAGATATTCTGCAGAAATATACATGCCTGGAACTGAATCAACTAATATTTTCTATTCTATTTTTTACAAGATTCTGATTGCCACCCACTAAATTGATTTAATGACTCGATGAGTCAGGATCTACAGTTTTAAACACGGGTTTAGCTCTTAATATTGAGCTATTCCCGCTATTAGTTAACACTGTTACTATATTAGCTATTCACAGAAAAGGTACACAAATATCTAGTGTGCAAGAAATTCAAGTTAATGCTAACAGGAATAAAATGCCCTTAAGGAGTAAACACTACAGATCAACTTGTGTAACACTGGTCTTTCACTCTGTAAGTCTGAACTCAGTGATTTACAAACTTTCTTTTTATGAGACTTGCAAAATTCTTGAGTCTCTGAAATTCGACAGAGCTTCAATTTCATGAAGAGTGGAGGACCCACACAGACTGCTTCAAGAGGAAGATACCCTCTAAATGTCAGGGCAAAATATCCAAAAAGGGTTCATCTCCCCCCCCCCCCACATCAACTCTAAATGCCTGTGCCCTAGTAACACATTTTAAAATGCTACTTAAATCAAACTCCCTCACAAAACCCACACAAAGTAAACTTACTAGTTTACAAGTATTTTACTTTCTTAACCATACACATACTCCCTGAATATACTGTATGTGTGCCTGGCGGCCAAACAGCAGAAAAACCTGTACATAAGCAATTATTTTCTAAAATACATGTTTACTATTGCATGATTTCCAGCTCAACATAAATAAATGCAGGGGCCTTCTAACTGAAGTTTTAACTTAGGAACTGAATTCCAAAAAAACAGTACATCTAAGTTTTTAAAAAAAGTGAACTCACTCATCCAATCTCCTGATTTACTTGAAGAATTTAACACTCACTGTACCTAACGCCTTCTTTCCGTTTGCCAACCTTCTGGTAAGTAAGAAGTCTATTAAAACACACCCTCACCTCTGACACAGAAGGAAGGGGTCCAGGCCCTACTGTAAAAGTTGGAGAGACGGAGGCCATTGCTGGCCAAGGACATAAAGGTTATACATTCCTCACACCGGAGCCCGCCAGGAACGTGTTATCAGCCAGCTTGGTTCCAGGTGTGCAGCCCCGAATCAGGGCTGGGGCTGTTGGCGGTGGCCCAGGTTACCAGGCACAAACCCGTTCCCCAGGATTCCACTTATTCCCTCCCGACTCACTCGCCCACCAAGGACGGTGACCGTGGCGGACCCGGCCGCACAGCTGCTCCGGAACTGAGGCTGCGCTCAGTCGAGCGGATTAGGAGCAGTGAGCTAGCCCAAGGACTGACTGCGTGCCCGCACCACTCACCCCGGTTCTCCCCTCCCACCACTTCCTATCTTCCCTCCCGCATCCCGGCCCCCAAGGCCAAGGTCTCCCCGGCCCACAAACTTGATAGCGGAAGTGACGTTAGGGAGACCTGGCGACCCCCGCTACCAGTCATGCAACAGCGGGAGGAGGTACCAGCCAATGGGAGACGATCGGGGGCCGGACTTCCCCGCCCAAGTTTGATTGAAGCGGGGGGAGGGGCGGATTGAAGAATGTGAAGAATGACCCCTCCCCCCACGGTCCGTGAGGCGCTGGGCGGGAAGCGGAGGGGGTTGGGGCTAGCTGGCCTCGCCACGCGGCGCCCATCCCCCGCCTGCGCCACCGCCACCCGTGATCCCCCTAGAGGCTTGCCCGCCCACCAAGACCTCCAGGCCTCTTCCGGTCGGCCCAATCGCTCTTTTTCTCCCACCGCCCTCGGGAGTCCAAGCGAAGGAAAATGGCGAAGGGCCCGCACGCGCCGTCCGTCTTACCCTACCCACCTCGGGCTCGTAGAGAAGGCCGCTGCCTGAAGCCGCCTTCCGCGATGTCTGCCCGGCCCTCGTGCCCACCGCCGCCGGCCGTCGCCAGAGACCCGCGCGCAAAAACCCGGATGGGAGCGCGGGCTGGAGGGCCGCAGGGCCAAAGGGAAAGCAGCGCGGGCGCCGGGGTGCCGAGGTGGGGGCGTGATCGAGTTCAGAGCGCAAGCCAATTGGCCGGACTATCTGACTGACGTGCGCCTCGCCCTTTCGCCTCGGTAGAGTCGGGCGCCCGGACTCCACTGGAGGGCGGTGGCTGGACCCACCCTGTGTTGGGCGGTCACAGCGGGAAGGGCGCACGGGCCCGCCCACCCAGTACGCTCCCGGTTTCCTATTGAACAGTCGGAGAGTGGCGGGGCGGTGTTCCGCCCCCCAGCCCTCGCGCGTGACGGACAGGCGCTGTCACGTGGGGACCGAGAGCGCGGTGGGCGGCTGTACTCCGCCGGACTCTTGCCTTGGGGACGTATTTAGGCCCCTCCGGATGGGCCACCCCGCAGTTAAGCCCGCTGTAGATAAGGCAATCGTTTCAGCCGAATGTCTCAGGTTTGAAGATTCTTAAATTCAGCTGCTTTTCAAAAACAATCTTTAATTTTAGTATTTTAAAGTTATCCTAAAGCATAGTTCCCGAGTGCCCATTAGGAGTTTCCCAAACTAGGACCCCGGAGAGCGCTGGCTAGGTCTGTGTCTGGGCACCGCGTCCCCCTCTTACCCACCCTCTCTTTGCACCTCCCTATTTCAATTAAGTCACTGTAACTTTGTGCATAAGATTTATAAGAATAAAAGCATTTGCATCCTCATGCGTAATATATTTTTAACAGCGCTTACAGTGTACCCGTTGCGTTCACATTTATGATCTCACTTGTGTTAGTACATGCAGTCAATACCAGAGGAGTTAAGAAGGTACAGATTTTTTTGTGGGCTGAAGTGAACAAGAAACCAGAAGAAAGAAAACGAGCTTGGGCCTGTAAGGTGGGCGAGATTTAGGAGGGGCTTTTAACTTTAAAAAACAAATAGGAAAAACAATTTTATAAAATCTGTAACAGACAAAATATTAATTTAAATGTCTAGTAGTTAAAAGCAAAGATCTGAAACCAGATTGCTGAGTTGGAACCCCAGTTCTGCCTCTTCCACACTTCACAGCTATAGAATATTTGAGAAATTGCTTATTCTTTCTGTGCCTCAGGTTTCTTAAGTACAAAATGGGGGTTATACCAATACTACTTACCTTATAGAACTGTCGTAAGGATTAAACGTTGCAAATGCTTAGAACAGTGCTTGGTGCATATGTGCAATATATAAATATTTGTAATATGCTATCTTTAATACATACAGTGGATTTTTTTAATCAGTCGGAAAAGATAAGACAAAGGATATAACTAGCAACTTAAGTTAAAATGACCAATAAATATGAAAAGATGTTCACTCTCATTAGTAATCAAGCAAATGCAGATCACATCCATCTTCCAGTTCATGACAGGTCATCACTTAAACATGCCCTGAAAAACTATGATGGTGATGTAGACCTATAGTGGTCAATATGGGAAGGTTGTCAGGGTTTGGTATTTGATATAAAAGGCTACAAAGTAATGGGTATGGCATGACCCCATAAACTTTAAACAACAGTTAGCTCTAGATTTATTCGTGATCTTCGTCTTTACACATTTCTGGATTCTTAGCAGTATGTATTGGTTTCACAATCAAGCTCTAAATACAAAAGCGTTGCCAGAGACAGTTGTTCCTGTCAACAAATTGTTGGCGCCAATTCAACACCAACGTGGAAAAGGAGATTTTATGCAAACAGCTCAACAGTGATATAGCATGGCTGTGAATACAGACCTGCTTTGCAACAGCACAATAGTGTTGCAGCAACAGTGCATGGCTGTATAACAGTTCAACTGTAATGCCAGGCAGCAGCAAACATCTTGAGTGTTCCACCTCTACCAAGGTAAGTGCACTTTCCAGGCTCTAGTGAAGAAGAGAGGAGCTGGCTTATATCGACTGAAATCCACACCCTAGTTCCTGATTGGTCCATCCTGCAAATGAGAGCCCCAAATTCTCACAATTTGATTGGTCCAAAAGGCACTGTCCTGACTGGTCAGAATGGAGCTGCTCTGATTGGTTGGAGCTGCGCAGTTCCCATTGGATGTAGAAAACCTCGATTCTATTGCATGAAATAGGATTCCAGAAAACCTTTATAAGTGTTGGCTCAACTGACAGAGAAACAGTGCAGGCAGACTTCTCTACAAGTAAAATTTGTCTGAGAGGCCCGTGTGTGGAAGTGGCTACTAAGCTCCATTTTTAAAAATTGAGCCCAGTTAGTCACCAGGAACTCTTTTTAGTAGGTGTCTTTTTTTTTCCCATCAATGTTCACATTCTCCAATATCCATTGCCTCCTTTTCTGTAGTAAATAGAAACCTGGCTTTTAGGTGACAGCTGAACTAGAGTGACCTTGGATATAGCTGTGTGACTAAGTTTTGGCTGCTGAGATGTCAGCAGAATGGGTGGGGTTTCTGGGTTCTGCCATCCATGGGGAAGGCTTGCCCTTTCTCTCCCCCTTTCTGATTTCCAACTTCCTGAGTAGGATGCGGTGTAGTAGAGAGATACACATGGAGGGGAACCCAAAACCCCTGGTGGCATCATAGGGGAACCTCCACTAATACTTGGACTTTAAGTGAGAGAGACGTGACTTATTTAAGCCTCTGAAATTTGGGAATACTTCCACAGGAAGCTAACCTGAGCAGGTGAGTATGCCCATATAGTATGCTCTCCTACATCTGTGTTCTTATAAGATGGAGAGGGCATTCTGTGGAAAGAGCACACCGCTTTTGGAATAAAGCAAACAAGTGAAAGTACCAGCTCCTGTTTTGCAGGACACACCTGTGTTCAATTAGATCATAGTAAAAAAAGTGATTTGGAACTGCTGAGTGATGAGCAGAACCTGGTATCATTAATGATCATTATTTGTAGTGATAGCAAGAGACAGGAAGAGCGTGCATTTGAATCCTTGCTCCAGACTTAGGGGAACAAACTGCTGGCCAGGCAAACCAGCCTACAGTAATCCTTAGGGTCAAGTTCAAGTTTATCTAGTGGCCTGGCCTCAGCCTACCTCTCCACTCCCCATGCTAGTGGGGGTAGAATTCCAACCACTCACTTCTCAAGCCTCCCATTTGGCTGGCTGGTCCTAGTCATTCAGATGGTACTTAAACTTGGCCTGTTCAGAGAGACCTTTCCTGACCTCCCAGCCTAACCAACCCCCATCACTATTTCACCAGTCTATTTTTATAACACCCTCAACATTTTAGCACTCTCTGAACCCATCTTGCTTGTTTTATTGTTTGCACGCCAAGAAAGCAAGAACCCTGTCTGCATTTTGACAGCTGCGTCTCCATCTCTAAGAACAGGGCCCAGTTGCTCAATAAACATCTCTTAAGTGTGGAATTAAAAGCCAAGAGACTAGGGCAGTTTGTAGAGGAGCCTGAGCTCAAAAGATACAAACAGGAAGAGAGAACAGCAAGCATGAATACAGGTCTTGAGGGTCACGACCAGCAGACAGTGTGAAAAAGCACAGGGAGTAGCAGCTGGGTGGACCAAGAGGGAAGGAGATGTTGAATCCTGGGATGACCCCAAATTCCCCTGCTGAGGTTCCCAGAGTAGGCAAGCTCCACAGGACCCCAGATGCCCAGTGCCCCTGAAGCCATGCCGTCTCAGACCCCACTTCTGGTCTACACCTCTCTGTAGGCAGCCTCAGGACAGAAGCCTCCCTCTACCTTTGTTTTCCTGCAGCATAAACAAACCAAGTAAAGCAAACAAATTCCCGGCAAACTCAACTTCCCAGATGAGACTGGGGCTTTTTGTGTGGCTGGACTTACACTCAGCACATTGCCCCAGGTGATCGTTTTGCCTCTAGTATCCCTGCTCTTCAAAGCTCAAACTCCCTGCCCATAATCCTGGGCCCCCACCACAGTGGGCCCAGGTCTTAATGCAGAGCATGGACACATAGATCAGGATGATGATGTCTGGTCAGTGCCTCCTGAGACCTCGTTCTGACTGCCCATGACTCCAGGGGCGTCCTGCTTTCCTGTCTGACTGCAAGGACGTGCTCCTTCCTGAGGTGTCATATCAGAAGTGAGGTCCCTGGTAAGGCACCAGAGATTGCAAACTGGTGATGGCCTGGAGCTCCCATCTGGTTCACAGAAGCACTTTGTTATGTCCATGAAATGTTTCAAGTCTATTTTAAACTAGCTGACAGCTTTCAAAAGAATCAAGACACTTAATATAAGAAAATGTCTGGATTCCTTGCTTTTCTGAAAATAACAAAAAACAAAACAACACCCGGAATCTATTGCTACACTCATCCTATGTTCCAATAGGACATTATTTTCTTTATGCACAGCATGGCCTCTGCTATTGGTCACAGCCTCCATACGACCTGGCTTGTTCGAACAAAAGTGGAGTTTGGCTGCCCACCATCACCCACAGACAAATTCTGGAGGGAGAGGTTGATGGGGAAGAAAAGAAGTCTTTATTAAAATGTTTCACAATTTGGGAGAATGGGAGACTCCCCATCTCCAGGCTCATCTCTTCTGCAAAACATGAACAAAAACCCACTGCTACTAAAATCCAAAACAATGCCCAGAGTTCCCATTCCAACCTTATCTGTCCTTCGGAGCCTGAGGCTGCTAAGTGGGTGACTCTCCGGCTTCAGGCTCCCTCCTGGGATCTGTGCGTGTGTTTTCAGCACTTCCATTCCACCTGAGGCTTGCAGGACCAGCAAGGTGCTGCAAGCCCCAGGTTGCATGTTTGCCTGATAGATCCCAGAGGAAGAGAGCACATTTCTCCCTTCCCTTGGTTAAAATCTCCCAGCCCCAGCTTCCGCATGCTCCTAGGAAGGTCTGGCCCCCCAAACCAATCCCATCCTTTCCCCCAGGCTAGACTGACAGGACAGCACCTCCCCCTGCCGCCATGTTGACCTTTATGGTCACATGCATCTGTGTTCTCCCGGACAGGAAGGGAGTAGGAGGGCTTTTAGCATTAACCAAACATTTCACTATCCTTGCTCATGCTCAGCGCAATAACTTCCTACTGCTGTATCTTTGTCTGGGGGTAGAGGATCTGTTGTTATGCACTAGCTTGTTTACCCAGGTAGTGTGGCTTCACCCGCGCTGCCTTGGGCATTTCCTGCCGCAACCACCCTCACTCAGGGCTCTGGTCAAGTTATGCTAGTATCATACCTGCTTCATTTTTGTTAAGAACCTGGTTTCCGTGGTCATTTGAGTTTGTGTCCTCACTGCCTTCTCTTTGGGGGCAATGCTGCTGCCCTACCCGGGTCAGTGGTTTTGATGTAGACCAAGCAGAGTCCTTTCCTGGTAATGTATTAAACAGAAACTTGGAGAAAAGAACCCCTTAGCTTTGGACCCCAGGCTGTAATGGTGGAAGAAGAGGTTATTCTTCAGGAAAAAAGCAAAACAATTACTGAGAAATAGACAAAAGAGAGAAGTAACCAAGCCTGGATCCTGTCACCTCTGAGGCCACCCTACCCTTTCCTTTGTGTTTTCAGAAATCCCTCTCTTTCTTTCCTAGGCGAGCAGACCGGAGTTTGTGTGACTTGGAACCAGTCATGACTGAAAACAGGGTAGCTAGAAGGAGAAGGGACTTGAGAATGACGTTTGGAATTCGTGCTACTGTGTGATTTTAGACAAACTGTTGATCTCAGTTTCTTCATCTGTATAATGAGGACACCATTGTTTACCTCTTAAGGGGGGAAAGAAGTCCCCATAATGTCATTTATGTGAAACATTGCATGCAATGCTACTAACTACATACCAACAGGTGCAACTAAGGAGTCCATAACCTTTATTGAATTTTATGGTAGATGTTTACTAAAAACTGGTGGGTTATAATTAAGAAAAGTAAGCTCCCTCCTGAAGAATGGCAGGGTTCTTTAAGGAGCTATTTACAGGTCAGTACTCTGGAGATAGCTAGAAGAAGCCAGGCCTCCAGCCAGAATAACTTGGATTTGCATTAAGTCCACCCTTTCAATGTCTGTGTAATCTAGGGCTACTGAATTAAATCTTGGCCTCTGAGTTTCCTTCTATCAAGTAGAGGTAATAATTCTCACCTCCTTCAGTTATTTTGAGAATGGAATTAACTTATTTACCTAAAGAATGCTTAGTAATATATACTAAGCATTCAACAAATTGTAGTTATTATTGTGCTTGGAAAAAGAACAAAAGCCACAGTGAGAGCTAGCCAAAGGCTTCACTTCTGGGGAATCATTGCTATTGTGATTTCTAGCATCTGAGGCTCGATTGAGCTAAAAGTGCACTGTAAGTCATCAGAACACAAAGCTGTTCTGTTCAGTTGTACTGAGGACTCACCTCTTGCACCACCCACCCAACTGCCCAAGCCAGTGGCCCTCACCATTCAAGGCCACCTATGTGAATTTCAAGTAACAAGTGCTTTTCAAGCAGATTTCTGTGTTTTTTCTTCTTAAAGCTTTGGACAATCAATTATCAATGTAAGACTCTAAATCTAGAGAAGTACCACAATGTAGAAAGAATCCCCTTTTCTTTTTCCTTGTAAAAAGGTGAAGTCTAGAAACTTTCAAGTTGCAGCTAAAATGATAAATGTTATATACTGCATTATACAGTTGATCCCTGAGACCCAACCTCACTTCCTTATGCAGAGATCTGAGTGGTGGTGGAAGGAGAGGAGAAATAAGATGAGTCTGAGGAAGCTTTGCCTCTTTATTTGGTTTTGGCACCGAACCCGACATCGCCTTGCACAATATATCCTCCAGTGCTTGTTGGGACAGATGGCCCTGCATGGCACAGCCTGCCTGCCAGGCCTTGTGGAGCCTGGCCAACCAGGTCAGCACTTGGCCAGTATCGGGGGGGCAACAAAGGCAATGATGTCCATTCCTTTAATGAGCTCTTTAAAATAATGCTTGATGAAAACAAGGTCTTTGGCAGGGACCTGGGGGCACATACTGCCCTCCACATGTCTCCCCATCTCCACCTTGAGCCTCTTACACTCATGGAGGAACTGTATTACACTCACATGTTGCTGCAGGAGCACCTTCATCTGCTGGTAAAGCTTTTGGGGGGCTTCCGGTTCCCAGGCCATCAGGTATAACTTCTCCAGCTTGGAGCCATGCTCGCGCTCCAGCTGCCTTTTCAGGGTGGCAGCCTGGCATTTGGTGCCACTGAGCAGGCTGTCTACAATGGTGTCAGTCATGGTCCACATGTAGGCAGCACTGGTGTACAGCACCCCCAATGAGCTTCTCTGTGTCCTGTGGAGGCAGCATGGATGTTTCCTTAGGAAAGATCTGCAGAGGGCAGGCCCAGGCACCTGGTTTGTGGTGTTGCCTGAGCCTCCCCAACTCCACTGAACCAGGGACACTGTAGGTGTGGTGGGTACTTCTGGTTGCCTGCCCAGCAAACATTTTTCACCTCTTTCCTACCCGAAGAACCCTGACTCTTCAGGCCAGCAATGTGGGCAGCTAAAAACATTATGTTTGTTTCTTGCTTTCCTTGCAGTTAGGGGTGGCTGGGTGTGCCACAGAAGCAGAAGTGGGAGTTGTTGGGTGGGGCCTCTGGGACAAGCCTTTCCCTTTGCCTCCCCCCTTCCTTCCTCTATGACTAGGAGTCAATGCTCACGTGAAGCAGCCACCTCGTGACCATGTGCTGACCAGCACATACTGCATCAGTGAAAGGAGAGGGCAGAAGGGCAGAGACTTGGGGCGCTACCAAACTGGCAGCCTTGCTTCCCTACCTCTGCATATTCCATTAAGTAAAAAAGCAGAACTCCTCATTTTTTAAAAGCCATTGCTCATGGGTTTCTATCACGATCAAATCCAGATCCTTTTTGAAAGAGTGGCCAAATGGAAGAAATTACCTGAATAATTTTGAGAGGAATGAAATCTCAGACCCATCCATTGTAGCATTTCTAGGAAGTTCAGATCTTTTTCTCTGGGCTGTCCACAGTCTGCAGCACCCTTCCTTGTCTGGTCAACCTGTTGGTCTCTAGCTAATGCTGTAAATCTCAGCTCTAGAATCACCTCTATGATCAGGTTTTCCCTTGTGGGACTTACACAGTGTAGGGAACAGCTTGGATGGTGAGGTCAGGCAGACCCTGGGCATGATCGTGGCTATCGTAGCTAGCGTCCTGCATGTCATATTCCTGCTTTGTGAAAGGGCGATGGTGGGCTCTGAAGAGAACTATTGAGATCATGACTGTGCAGTGCCCAGCATTGGACCAGGCACTGAATGAATTGATCATGCCTTTGTTGACACCTCTTCCCCCTAAAGCAACGAGAGGATCTTCCATTCTGCAGGCTTCCACAGGTCTCGGATATGTCCCATAGTTTACAATATACAAAAACATTCTAGCATTTATCACCATGAGTTGCCTGCCTGGGATGTACTTGGATGTTTTGTTTGACCTGCTAGATTAATCTTCTTGAGGATAACAAAAAAACCAAACAGACATAATCAATATACAGTAGAATCTCATGTGCTCTATAGAAAAGACAAAAGAAGATAGAGCCAGGGTCCTGGTGGTAGCTGAGGGCTGAGGAAGGAGGTAGCTCTTTGTTTCAGGTGATCTGGGAAGGTGTCCCAGAGAATCTGACCTCTGAGGAGAGGACTGAATAATGGTCAAACAATCGTCATATCTGAGGGTGATGAGGTCTGGACACTGAACCCAGCACAGACTTGGGGGTAAGGAGGGCAAAAATGTGGGTGGGGCCAGGAGGTGGGTTTATTTGAAGTATAATGAACTCTCCACCAATAGGGGCTTTTTAACAAGGGAAAGGCATGATCTAAAACAATGAATGATCACTCTGGCTATTAGTGGGGCAGGGTGGGCAGGAGAAGCCTGCATGGAAGCCACTAGAGTATTCAGAGAGAAGTGGTGAAAATGGCCAGCAGAGATGAGGCAGGGGCAGGGGCCCCGGGAGGTGCGTGGAGGGGGTGCATCTGGTAAGGGAAGAGATGACACTGTGATGCCTGAGCAATCATCGTGCCTGGTCCTGAGGAAAGTAGGAGGACCAGGTTTCAGAGGAATCTGGAATGCCTTTCTCTCTAGGTTATGTTTGAGGTGCCAGATGTGGGTTTATATAGTTTCCATTAAGTTTGGAAAATATTTGGCCATTATTTCTTTAAATATTTTTTCTATCCGCCCCCCACACCAACTCTATCATTTCCTTCAGGGACTGTAGATACCCATATATTGGGACACTTGAAGTTTTTCCACGGCTTACTAATTCTGTCTTTAAAAAATTCTTATTCCTCTGTTTAATTTTGTATAGTTTCTATTGCTATGCCTTCAAGTTCATAAAACTTTCCTTTTCGGTGTCTGTCTAACCTCCTATTCATCCCATCCAGTGTATTTTTCATGATATTGTAGTTTTCATCTCTAGAAATCCAACTTAAATCTTTTAAAATATCTTCCATTCCCCTAACTTTCTGAAATATGGAATACAATTATAATAATTTTTAATATCTTTGCTAATTCTAACATCTGCCTCAATTCTGATTTGAGTTTATTGATTAATTATTACTTTCATTATAGGCCATAATTTCCTGCCTCTTTGGCAGCCTGGTGATCTTTGGATACTAGACATTGTGAATTTTACCTTGTTGGATCCTGATATTTTTGTATTTCTATGAATCTTAATTTTGTTCGGGGATAAAGTTACTTGGAAAGAGCTTGATCCTCTCAGTTCTTGCTTCCATGATTTGTTAAGCGGATCCGACGGGGATAAGACTTCGTGCGTACTGTCCCAGTATCCCATGATTTATGAGTTTGTCCCATCTTTTTTGTGGAAATTGGCATTGTTCCGCATCCTCTTTGATCTTCAGGCACTGCTCTCTCAATCCTTTCCTATGATTCCTCCCCACCTGCAGCAGTTTCCTTACAAACATGTGCTGACAGACCAGTTCTCAGTTGAAAACTCATGGGACTTGCAGATCTCTGGGTTTTCTGTGCAATGTTTTCTTCTCTGGACTCTCTCCTATGTACTTGACCTGCCTTGACCACCCCAGACTCTCAGGCCTGTCTCCTGAACTCAGGGAATCTGTCAGACTTCGCTTGGGCTCCCTCTCTCTGCTCCTTGGCCTGGAAACTCTCCCAAGGCAGTAAGCAGAGCAATTGTAGGACTCACCTTGTTTATACCCCATCTCTCAGAAATTATTATTTTTCTTTTTCTAAGTATATTTTATTGATTATGCTACTACAGTTGTCCCAATTTTTCCCCCTTTGCCCACCTCCACCTGGTTCCCCTCTTCTCTCCTGCGATCCCTGCCCCCTTAGTTCATGTCCATGGGTTGTGCATGTAAGTTCTTTGGTTTCTCCATTGCCTATACTGTTCTCAACATCCCTCTGTCTATTCTGTACTACCCAATTATGCTTCTAAATCCATGTACTTTTCTCCCATTCTCTCCCTAACCCCCTCCTAGATGATAACCCTCCAAATGATCTCCATATTTATGATTCCATTACTGTTCTAGTTGTTTGCTTAGTTTGTTTTTTAGATTCAGTTGTTGATAGTTGTGCGTTTATTGTCATTTTAATGTTCATAGTTTTGATATTCTTCTTTTTCCTAAATAAGTCCCTTTAACATTTCTTGTAATAATGACTTGCCTGAGAAGCACTTTATCTTCCCTTCCATTGTAAATGACAGCTTTGCTAGACAGAGTAATCTGGTTTGTAAGTCCTTGCTTTTCATCACCCTGTATAGTTCTTGCCAGCCCCTTCTTGCCTGCAAAGTTTCTTTTGAGAAATCAGTTGATAGTCTTATGGGAACTCCTTTGTAGGTAACTCTCTACCTTTCTCTTGCTGCTTTTAAAATTTTCTCTTTATTTTTAACCTTTGGCTTTTGAATTATGAGGTGTCCTGGTGTGGACCTCTTTGGATCCAATTTGTTTGGGACTGTCTGTGCTTCCTGGACTTGTATGTCTATTTCCTTTGCCAAATTAGGAAGGTTTTCTTTCATTATTTTTTCAAATAAGTTTTCAATTTCCTACTCTTCCTCTTCTCCTTCTGGCAGCCCTATGATTCAGAGGTTGGCACTGTTGGAAATGTCCCAGAGTCTTCTTAAACTCTCCTTATTTATTTGAATTCTTGTTTCTTCATTTTCTTCTGGCTGAATGTTTATTTCTTCCTTATGTCTCAAATCATTGATTTGAATCCTGGGTTCCTTCCCTTCACTGTCGGTTTCCTATGGATTTTTCTTTATTTCCCTTAGTTGAGCCTTCATTTCTTCCCTTATGCTTTTGCTATATTCAATGAGATCTTTGAGCATTCTGACCACCAGTGCTTTGAACTCTGCATCTGATAGGTTGATTATCTCCATTTTATTTTTTTTCTGGAGTTCTGTTCTTTTCTTTCATTTGAGCCATATTTCTTTTTCTCCTGATTTTGGCAGCCTCCCTGTGTCTGTGTACTAGGTAGAGCCTTTTTGATTCCATTTTGGTGCACCTATTAAGTCATATGGGACAGAGCCTTGGGTATTCACCAGGGTGGGGCAACCATGGCTCGTGTATTGGGGAGGGGTCGAAAAGGGGACAATGTCCCTGCTGGCTGACTTCTGGAGGCTTGCCTGGCCAGCCCTCTCCCTGCTTCCAGTCACTTCACCTGCTTCCTGTGTGTGACTGGCACCCCTCCGGCTGCTGTCCTGGTTGTGATTCCCAGGATGGGTGGGCTTGCAGACATTCCTGGCCCTCCTGAGAAACTGGCAATTTCTTCCACCACTCCAATGCCTCCTGGGTTTATAGCCAGAAGTTATGAGACTTTTTTTCCCAGCACTGGAGCCCTGATTTTTATCTACCACACGTGACTGTGGGGCCGCCCATTTTGCTGGCCACCACCTCTCTGCCTCTCTGCCCTCTCCTCGCTGCTGCTACACGTAGTCCTCTCTGCTCCGACTCCCTGTCTCCACGCCTCCTACCTGGCTGGATGAATGCAGCTTCTTTAAATCCTTGGTTGTTGGGCTTCTGTACAGTTCTGGGTATTTATTCTGGGTTATTTTCTTACAGTTCTGAGTGTTTTTCATTTCTAAGTTAGTTGTGTTCCTCCTTATGATTGTGCAATGAGGTGAGGTATGTCTACCTGTACCTCCATTGACCAGAAGTTCTCTACTCTTCTGATGTCAGGAATTATTATTTTTCATTGCCTGAGCTCCAATGTCCTGCAAACCATTGTTTCCTATATTTTTCTGTTTATTTTGTTGTTACTGGTTCAGACAGAAGAGTAAATTCAGACCTCGTTATTCCATCTTGGCCAGATGAAGAAGTAATAAACCCAATTTTCACAAATTTTATTAGGTATAAGAAGAAGATCTGTAAAAGTCAGATGTGGTGGACACAGATATTCTTCCAAGATCTGCCTTTCCAGGGAGGACTTGTTGCCTGCATGGTACGACCAGCCCCCAGTTGTCAGATCCTTCTGTTCACCTTCCCAGAGCAGCCACGCTCAGTGGCTGAGCATGAGGGCTTGTACTAGCCTGGCCATTCTGGCACAACGTGGCATTCTGATGGGCCATGCTGTTTCCAGAGTCTCTGCCTGAACAGATGCTGCAGGTCCAGCCTGCCTTCCCCTCTGTTTCATCTATTTCTTCTCCTTTCCTTTCCAAGGGTCCATCCTGGATATCATGTACCCCAAACTGTCTTAGCTTCTGTTTCCAGGGAACCCAACCTGTGGCACCAACTTTTAGGTGGCTAGTAAGGCCAAGATCAGATGCCAGGGACCTCTTCCCTGGCCATTTGTAGATGTCCCTCCTCTACAAGAACTGAAAGCTCACCACTGGAATTTTTTTCTGAAAGACTGTCTACTCCTTGGAGCATGCACGCATGTGTATGTGTGAATAACTTAGAAAATTTTATTCTCTTGACAAAGTGTATCCAGAGATTATTTCCTAAAACCTTTATTGCAGGGAGAAAATATCATGAAATAAAGGAAGCAGGCCATAGAAGCTAGCACACACCTCACTTATTCATCTTTTAAGAGGGTAAATGATATGGTCATTAACCTACTATTTTTGGAAGCCCTTGAAGCAGTCAGAATTCACTTATTTCTCCAGGTGCACATTTTGAAGCTTGACATGTTTCAGGAGAGTCAGCTACTAGAGAATGCCATGTGTAGTTTCTCCCTTGCATTTAAGCACTGCCTCAGTCAGCCTAGTGGCTTGAAGAGAAAACCGTTTGAACTGAAAACAAACATTGCCCAGCCATGTACGTTGGGAAATGCCACAAGCTGTGAGGGCCATATCTGTATTGCCTGTGCTATACTCCTAGGTTCCTGCAGCAACAGCTAAATATCCTCAGCAAAGCTCACTTTTCTCTCTGCGTAGTTATCAGAAATCTTGGCCACCTGGTGATATTTGTGGTCCCCAAAGAGCTTGAACATTCCATATATTGGTTCTTCATCACTTAGGCATGTCTGATTGACAAAAGAAAAGCCACTGACACTTGTTCCCTTCCTGTTCCAGTCCTGTGCTCTCAGGACCAGCCATGACATCCCAAATGTATTCTGAAGCAGGTGTCAAAAGTCACTCGCACAGGAAGCCCTGGCATGTGGAGGACAAAGGTTATGGTAACACTATGATGCTCGAATGGTGATCTTCCAAGCACATGTCACACTTGGTCTTTGATGGAATTCTCACAACAACCCTTTTTATTTAGACAGTTTTGTTCAAGAAAGCTGAGAAGGCTCCGAGATGAATTTGCCCAAGGACACACTTCCAGATAGGAACAGCACTGGGATTAAAAGATGGGGGCTTTCTGACTCCAAGATCAAAGCTTCTTCCACTTTACCAAGCCACCAACTGTCAGGGCTGCACACTGCAATGGATATAACATGCCTAATGGAGTGCCTGATGCTCACAGACTTTGCGACATGGTAGCTATTGATAACATCATAAGGACCTTGAGCCCATTAAAGGTTCAAGATACCCTGGGCATGTTTTAGGTAGAAAGGATAGTGGGGGAGCCTCACTGCCCTGCTGGCCCCTTACGCCTTCCCCACTTGGCTAATAGGGAGCCTTGCAATGAACTCTCAGGTAACGAAAAGGGAGGTAACTGCTGAGGATCGGGCAGAACCATTCAGAATTTGCGGCAAATAAAGCCAAAATTTAAAGGCAGGGTCCAAATAGGAATGCCAGATCACATCCTATTCTCTTTTATCCTCCTAGTAGCTTGAGCTGGGGTGCCCCCAGCAGGCCACTGTGTCCTGGCAGGAGGAGGCAGGATGAAGGAACAGAGCAGAGGCCGGTGGAGCTCAGGGCCGTCTGAGACCAGCCGAGGGGGAGAATTGCAGAGAAGCCCTGCCCTGCAAGGACAGACCTCTGATGCTCTTCCCTGACCCTCTTTAGAAGTCACATCTGTGCATCAGGAGTCGGTTGCAGTGTGTCAAGTCAGCGCTAAATTATGAAGATTTAGGAACATTTCTGACTCCGTGCTAAGAAGTCTCCACCTTAGTGTTTCCCTGGCAGAAAATGTAGCAACCTGAACCTGGTGGTTGGTGCTACCTAATCTGTGAAACACGGAAACTCTGCTTCTCCAGGCTCCTCCAGGGTTGCCGTGGAATCAAAGTGGCTCAAGACTGAGAATGTGCTTTGTCAATAGTAATGAGTTAGAGCTGCAGTGGCAGAATTCCAGATGCCATATCTAATTCATATCTGAGTTATATCTGACTCAGGGAGAATTCTTAAGTCAATACCAAGGCCACATATGTCAAATTACCTTTGACGGTCCCTTAGCTGGGGACTGTGGTATGTGGAGAGCACATGGTTTTGTATAAATCAAGCTGTAGGCATGCACATATAGATAACGAGTATATAGAGCATAGTACAGCATCAATAAAGGGTTGACAGGACATACTGCATAAAAAACTTTTGCTAAGGATTAAACGTCACAATCATACTTAGCTCTAAACTCTTCACTCCTAATCGGCATACAGGAATCAACAGAAGGAATAATGGACTCACTGTTTTGTCTTACCCCTCCCTCCCTCTCTGGGATGACCAAGGATAGCTAAATTCTCATAAATTTAAATATGATGCTACTTCACTATAACTATGTGAGTCCCTCTATCTGGGGCCCCTTGAATACTGCTGTGGGCTGTAGGCCTGAATACCAGATGTGCACACAAATGCACACACAACCATTGCTGGACTCCCTCACTAAGAATGAAGTCAACATGGTGTATGCATTTATTTGGAAAGTAATCCTCTACTTATTCCTAAGCAAATATCTGGTTTCAACTCTAAGGTCTGGGTAATTTGGTAGACTAGGTAATTTGTTTAGGTAACTAAACAAATAAAATAAAAGATCATTGAATACCAGATTCATGATTTCTCCATGTTTTTCATACATTTGAGTGAGTTGGTTTTGCTCCTTGGCCTGAAGTGTCTCAAATTCTTCCTTAAACTTTTCAAGTATGTTTTCACCCAAGATGTTTCTCTGCAACTGCTTTGTTCTCATTCATGCAAATAAATGACCTAAAACACAGAGACAGCATGAGGTGGTGGCAAATTCCCATTGCCAACTATCAGGGTGAAAGGATGAGACCCTTCCCTTCTTGCACACATGAACACCATCACGAGATCAGGGAGCGAACACACCACTCACCGAGGGAGTGCTGACAGGACTTTCAAAAAAAGTAACTGCAAAATTCTCACCCATGCAAAATAACTCCTCCCACTCTGCAGCCCTCCCACCTGGGCTAGTGTGGACGTTATCGCCATTGGGAGAGACAGCAGCAATGTGCTCAGTCAGGAGAAACAGGAACCTGCTGTCTTCCCCCATGAGTCCGGGTTAGCTCTCTGCCCTGTCTGCCATGGAAGCCCAGCCCAGTGGGAAGACAGACGCACAGAGGTTGCTGTGAGGTTGGATGAACAGGGGAGTGCAGAGAAGGAAGAACTATGTCTCCTTGGAGTGATGGAGGAGATCAGGACCGGTGTCACAAGAAAAGACACCTGATTTAAACATTGAAGGCCAGGTGTATTAACCACATCTTTTATTTACTGTGTTGTGATGCTGTGGTACCTAGGACCTTGCAGACCTAGCGAAATGGCCTCTTCCAGGCTAGCCAACTCCTAGAGAAGTAAGGGCCCTACCTGAGAGTAAGTGTCTCATAGGCAAACCAACCCTTCCAGAGTCCACACCCCCACCACCTCCTTTATATTTTCTGTTCCTTTATCCACCTGCCCTAGTCCTCCCAGGGCCAAGTACCACACAGCTAGGGACATCCCCTGTGGCCCAGAGCCAGCTGACATTATCCCTACCGGCCAGTCCTGACCCTGCTTACCCTGCCTGGCCTGCTCCTGCCTGCAGAAACCATGGTAAAGGCTCTTGCCCATACTTCCCTTCTCTCTGCCTCCTAACCCACCCCAGGGGTTCTCCATATCCCTCCCCCACCCCCTGTGATGTGGTGGGTCCCCTCCTCTTGGAAACTGTGAGTTACAAACTACCTTTCAATGGCAGCTGTCTTTTGGCCTTGTCATACCTTAATAATAATAAAAGCTGCAAGTGTAAAGACAAGACCAGTTGCCACCCTGAGTGACCATCATAGTCCATCTATTTGGCAACAACCTTCAAATCCATTTTGTTTGACCAATTTTTGTGAAACACCTACTATGTTGGAAATGAGATAGTGAACAGGACGACATACCTGGCCCTGCCCTCAGGAGCTGATGTGCTGTTGAGGGAAATAGATGTGCCAAATAAGGGATGTGCTAACTCCATCTGCAGGTCTCCAACAAGACAGTGAATCTAAGCCCTCTTGGACCCAGATGTCTTTTCCTCCAGTGTCACTCTGGGACCAGGGTGAGTAAGCAACTGTATATGTTTGTTACTACTATGTGGATAAAACATATGGTATTTGAGCCCAGGAGTCTGAATGGAAAAGTCCGAATTCCAAGTTCCAGATTTGTGAACTGGAAACTATCCAAAATATTTAAGAGAAGAAGGGAAGTAAATAGGTATGTTTATGTACATGCATATATATGTTTGCATGTGTACATGTGTATTCATATATGAGCCTATGTGCATATGTGTGTATATCTGTATGTATACAGTGAAATACCACAGCAATAATAAAAAGATAAACTATGGTACACACAACAGCATGAATGAATCACAGAGAAATTGTTAGTGGAAGAAACTAGTCATAAATAAAATACACAACATGATTTATTTAATTTAGACAAAACTAACCCATGGTGAAAGAAGTCAAAATTGTCTCTTGTGTGTGAGGGAAGAGTCACTGATTGGGAAGTGCAGGGGATGTAGGAAATGATCCAGATCTTGGTCTCAGCAGGCTCCTGAGAAGATATACGTGTGTAATCAGTTGAGATTAAGTGTACCTCACAGTCTATATTTTATGCTCTGAGAGAAAAACAGCTGTGTGAACTTGAACATGGTGACTTGAGTTTGAAGTCTTGGTTTCCTCATCTGTAAAATGGAGACCCCAGCCCCTTCTCTGTAACTCCTTAGACTGCTGTGTGGGAATCTCATCAATATAAAATTGCTTTACAGATTTAAAAGAGTTACTATCATTGTTATTCTTAAAGTGAATTTTCTTTACGTTTTTGGAAAAAGTACCTACTTAAGCTTTCCAGAAGGTCCCATAAAGCTAGCAGGTTGAGAGTTAGAGATTATGTTGCCTGTGATCCATGTAGTAAAGGTTAGCATGTCTTTCTAGATTGTCCCTCTCTCTGGACTGAGGAGCTAGGCAGCATGCCATTTCAGTAAGGGCTGCCCCACAGGCAGAATTCCCCTGGTCCCTCCAGGATGAGACCAAACACTCTTGGGAGGGAGGAAACCTAGATTTGAACCCCAGCCTAGCATTCATTAAAATGGTATGCTCCTCCCTTCAGAATTCAGAGGCATGAATGTTCCATGGAAAACGAATTGGCCAGAACCCCAGTACCAGCGCCTGGGATCTGGTCTTTTTTTGATTTTCAAACAAAATTGAAGAGCATTGAAATGTTGTGGGTGTCCAGTCCTCTTCCACCCCCTTCGCAGCTCCCTGACTCTGCTCCATCAATCTGAGGCTCTTTCCCTTCCTTCTCCCACTACTCAGGGCTGATGGGAGGAATACCTACCCCTCAGGCTGTGTATCCTGTTGGGGTCAGTCACTGGCCACAAGTGCTCATTGCCAGCCTTCTCTGGGGACTGCACCTGCACAATCCACCCCACCCAAATCCAAGTTCGATAAAGCCTCTAGCACACTCCCTGTGCCCTCAGTATTTTTCCATGAGCTCTGAGAGTCTTTAGGACCCTGTGTCTGCCTTTGGGAGGAGGAAAGTCAGAGGAGGGAAGGGGACAAGCAGCCTCATTCCACAGAGTGCGTAGTCAGAGGGTTCTGTTGTCTCTAGTCACTGGAACAAGAAGCAGAAGTTTAAGTGTGTTACTTAAAATCAGGATAAGAAGACTAAAGGTAGTGATGGGTCCACCTGGGGTTGGGCAGGGGAGGCCTTTGAGAGAAAGGCACAGCTATCAGAGGAGTGAAGGTCAGTAATGTTCACAAGAAAAAAGCGGAATGAGCAAATTATTTTGAGCTGTGGAGGTAACTACAGGAAGAACCATCTAGAGAGAGTTAAAGAGGTCGTCCCTGGGAAGTAGGATTGGGAGGACATGGAGCAGGGAGCAAGGCTTCTCTCTATAAACTCTTTTCTAGGGTTTACCATTTAACCTGTGTGTATTACTTTGATATAATTTTTTTTTAAATGCACAAGTGAAAATTCCACACTGAAAAATGATGAGCATAAATAAATCCAAACACCTGGTGATTTTGAACTCCTGCCCCCCATTCCCATATTCAACTAATACATATCCTGAGATGGTATCCTTCTTTTGCAATTGATTCATTCTATATGTGCTTCCATTTGTCCTTCACAGGTACCCAAATGACCTGGAGAAACACTGGTCATGGTTTGTACATCTAGCTGTGGGGAGAGATGCTACAGAAGTAACTGAACAAAAAGTTTCCATGAGAATACATAATGCAGATAATGGTGCACTTTCGATGCCAATGCTGTTATGATCCTTTCCAGGTTAACATTTCTTCTGGCTCCCCATTACTTATAGGACAAAATGTAAAGTCTTTGAACGACATGTAACGCTTCCTTCCATGTGTCTTAACTTGACTCCTGGTGGGTCCCCTAGAGCCCTGGCATCTCCCATAGCCCTGCACTGAAGCCTCCTTGTCTTCTGATCAGTTCTAAGTGTCTCCAGTTGCAGGCCCCTTTTCTGGGCCTTGGCATTGCCATTCGCTCTTCCCAGAATGCCCTCTCCATCCACTGCTGCCCTGCTCTGCAGACTCTCCCAGCTGTCACATCCTCTGGAGTCTTCCGTGTCTGCACTGTGGGACCCCCCACTGTACTCAGGGCCATCCTCTTGTGTGAGGACAAGCCCTTACTGATCTCTGCATCTCCAGGGTCCTGACACAGGAACAAGGCCCTTAGCAAGGGCTCGGAAATTCTCCCTTACCCCAGTGCAGAACTTTCTCTCTCACATTAAACCACAGGCGTGTCCTCTGTAGCAACTACCTTTGGTCCCACCATGTGTTCTAAGCCTGCTTCCCACCTGCCGAACAGCCCTTCAGGGTTGGCCAGCCTGTCTTCTTTTTGCAGGCCCACCATCCCCATCTTTCATGGAACAGAGCCCCAGATGTGCTGAGCGGAAAGAAGTCTGCTGCCTCAGTAGCACAGGGGCCCAAAACTCCTCTTACTTTCCTATGCACTGCCCATCAATATGGGTACAGTGCCGGCACAGCAAGATTAGTTCCAGGCACTGTTTGCAAGATGCAGGGGCAGGAAAGGAGCAGCACAGAGGGTGCGAGCAACTCTGTGCATAGGAGGCAGGACAGGGAAGCGTTCAGTGTCTCCATGGTGGCTGAAGGCTCTCCCACCCTGCCCCGCCCCGCAAGGCACAGAACACAGCTGTATGATACAGGTCACAATGGACACAGCAAGGCTTTTCTCAGAGGACAGCAGAAAGAAGGAAGCTCCATTGATGCCCAAGGCACTAGGACATATCGGGGGAGGTGGCCCATATGCCAGCAGGCCACATCTAGTCTGCGGCTGTTTTTTGTACAGCTAACAAGCCACAAATGCTTTTTTACACATTTTTAAGGGATTGTAAAAAAAACAAAAACAAAAACAGCAAAAAAAGGGAAAATAGGCCATGCTTGGCCTGCAAAACCTAAAATATTTACTTTCCAGCTCTTTACTTAAAGACTTCGCTGTCTTAGCAGATAAATGTAACTGAAATCCAGCCCACCTCTCATATGCACATTCCACTCATTTCAGCTGTAGGCGTTGATGGGGAGTGGGTGAGGAGCAGAGGCCTTGGCTCCAGCCTCCAGCCCGCAGTCCTGTGCAGTCGTGGGGCAGTGACTGCCAGCTTCTCTCCTCCTGTTTCCCCATCCACAATATTTTGAAATGGGAGATTCCGCACACCTCTGGTCTCTGGTGTGTTACTTAGCCTTTTCTAACCTCCACCCCCTTCATAAAGGGAATGATCACAGAGATTGGCCTGGCCCTTCAGCTCCTTGGCAGATCAACTAGTCTCAACAAGGACCACTCATACACACCTAGGCCAAGCAATTGTCACATTATCTCTCATTTAACCACCACAACCCTAAGAGGCTCAAAGATTAGCTTTTACCTGAGTCAGGGAAACAGAGGCATGGAGAGGTGAAATGACTTGCCCATGGCTGCAGTTCATGAAAACATGTCACATCCCATCTGACTCTTCTTTTGCTTCTAACAGGCTATGTTGCCTCGCAGATGAGGTCCCCTGTTGATGTGAAAATGTGTGGTTTCTTTATACTCCTAGATGCGTTCATAAGGCTGTGATAGCAGGACGAAATGAGTAAAAAAACCTACCTGCTCTCAATCTCCATTCTACAAACATGGATTGAGCAGTCAGCTGAGACATGTGGTGGACTGTGACATGTGGGCCTGAGATATTCTTGTTATTCATGACAGTAACAATCACTCTGCGGCACAGCGCATACCCTCACATTCACCACATCCCTCCTGTGTGATATGTACTAATTCATGAATACAGAAAAAGCAAGTGCCTGTTCACAGATAGCTGTCGGTCCAAAGGAGACGCAAGTCAGAGAGAGAGGTGCAAATGTCCAGCCAGCCCACCAGCCATTCCTTTTTTGGCTGTCTTCCAGGATGCAGCCAGAAATGCCAACTTCCCTCATCAGACTATCTGACACTGGAGTTGATCCTGTTTTGTGCTCTTGGCCAGTGAGAGTTACACTGAAGTGTGCTGAGAGGTCTCAGGAAAATTTCTTGCTATCCTGAATGAAAGAGACAAATGTGCATTTCACCACACTTCCATTCATCTTTTGCCTTGTATGAAGATTCAAAAGATGTTGTCGTGGCAACCACTTAGCAACCATGAAGATCACAGACATGGAGGCCAAGATCCGTGAACTGCTGTACTGATGCTAGCACCTACCTCCTTCCACCTCACTGTGAGAAAACCGTGCCATAGGAACTGTGTCTACAATTCTGATAAAACAAATCCAGAAGTATTACAAACCATGAGAGACAAAAAGCCGGAAACATTTAGAGATTTACAAGATTACTCACAACTGGGAACAGAAAGGATTGTGGAAGGTATGGCAGCGGCTCTTGCTACTTACCTTGTGTAGAGCTTGGCAGTAGCACCCCAGAGACACTCAGGATTCCTAAGTGTCTCATCCTGAGATGAGCCCTGCCTAGGACAAGACCATAACAGCAATGTCATCCTCCCAACCAGATACTATCCCAGTAACCTGGATATTTAGGACTAGCTTGGCTACATGGCCCAATTCTCTCCAATGAGATGTCAGGGAAACTTTGTTGGAAAGTTACTGGGAAAACTTCCCTTCATAATAAGAGGTAAATCTCCCCCTCACTTCCTTTCCGCCTTGAGTGCAGTTGTGTGAAGATATGATCTTGGAGCTACAGCAGCAATCATGATCAGGAAGCAAAGTCCTGAAGATCAGCAGTGAAGCCAACCCAGATCATTCATCAGTGAGCTGCCAATGAACCCTGGAACTGCCTTGCTCCAAACTTCTTGTGAGTAGAGTAGCCGTCTTCACTGTTTGCATCCTGTCAATTGGACACGCTATAGCTCACTCTTGGCTGATGTGCAGAACTTCTGGAGGACAGGGCGTTTGGGTCAGGTTTGGACGTGCACACACAAAAAGGAGAAAAGGTTATTATGGAAAAGGACCCATTGGCAGCCAATCGGCAGAGCTGGGAAAGGTGGAATATATGACAGAGGCAGTGAGTAGCTTGGCTTAACTAGGATATTTTTTATTATGCGTGTCTATAAATGTGTGGACAAATTGAATGGTGGGCATGGCAGAGGAGGGAGGACAGGCAGAGGTGATGAGAGGGGAGCCAGGGCCCAGCCTGTTCTGTGGAGGCAGCCATGGCCCAGCCCAGCCAACCCTCTCCTAGGCTTGCGACCAAGAGAATCAACACCGAGTTCACAGAAAAACCTGCCGAGTTTGTGAATCATGTCTTTCCTCACAATCAGCTGAAACTAAAACAGCCCAAATGTCCTTGGGTGAACGCTATGATCTGTCCACACATGGAAATGTCCTCAGCCACAGAAATGAGCAAATGGCTGATACTCGTGACAGCCTGGATGAATTGCAAAGTGAGAGAAACCAGACCTCAAGGGCTGCATAGAGTGTGACATTCTGGGAAATTTTAAACCAGAGGGACAGAAAACAGATGGGTGGGTGTAGGACCGTGGTGAGGGCTGCCAAGGGACACTGGGGGCCATCTGTGTGGACAGAGGGATCTTGACTATTGACTGTGGTGGTGGTCACAGTGGCTGTGTGTATTTGTCAATACCCAGAGCACAAAAACCCAGAAAATTTGGCTATAGATTAAGTATATTTCAATATACCTAACTTTAAAAATAAGTGATCACTGGGGTTACAGCCATCCTGAGGGAGGTGGCTGAGTCCTGGCTAATGCTGTTGTGCTGACTGAGAAGGGGCTGGAATGTGGGGCCAGACCCTGGGTGGAGGATGTGGGAAGAGGCTACTCCAGGCAAGTCTGGCCCCTGGAGCTGGAGGAGGGACAGATCCTGGAGGCCCCCAGTTTTTCTGCTCACCCTGAGAAAGCCTCAGCCAAGATGCTCACCCTGCCACACAGCCAGTCCTCCTGGCCATGCTGGAGCTGAGCTAGTTCCTTCATCACCTTCTCCAAGAGCTTTGAGAGCTCCTGCAAGAGTGACCTCCTTAGCCAACCCAGAACTAAGGGACAGAAAAGAGTGATTTCCCCAGGGTCAAGAAAGGACCCCAAATTAGAAGACAGGCCTCTGAGATCCTGTAGCCCTGTCCATCAGCATGTCTACGGGCATGAAGAGTACATGCAGCATCTACTCTTTGTCATGGAGTGGGGGCTCCCTCTGGCTCTCTGGAGAGAGACCAGCTTCCAGGACACAATTCTAAATTTTCAGAAAAAAATATGTTCACGTTCCAACCTTGCTGAAGGTCCTTGAGCCTCAAGCCCAGTGTGGCAGCTGGGAACAGGAGGGAGGACCCAGGCCCAATGGGTTTATCCAACATTTCAGGGCCACCAATGGTCCCTGAACCTCGGCACAACCATGGGGCTCAGAATCACTGAGATCAGATATTTCACCAACAATGGTGGGGCGATGGGGTGAACGCAGAGTCAAATTAAGGTCAGTTGAGGCCTCGGGCACACAAGAAAATATTGGGCCCCTTAAAAAAGGGAGAGAGATAGGGAAAATAAAAATACATGCCTCCAGAAGCCAGGGCCCAGGGCACATGCCTAGTGTGCCTGCCGTTAAATATGTCTCTGGGTGAACAGGAACTTGGAGTCAACACTGAGTTGATTTGAAGAAAGAAATGTGATATTTCTTGCCCACTTCTGTTTGTGAATTCAAAAAATTAGGGGGGTGCTCTTTAAAATTTGGCACTAGAATGCATCTTCACTTTATTTCTCTCCCAACTTTCTTTTCTCCTATAGTTTAGGGACAAAGAATGACTTGGTCTCCACAGAACAAAAGGCCAGAAGTTCCTCCAGACATTGTTTCTTTACTCAGAAGTCCCATTTCTGTATTTTCTAACATGAAACTGTAGGCCAAGTCCAAGTGAGTGTCCCCCTCTACTGTGGAGCCTTGTCCATCTTCCCAAAGGAATGTAGCTTTGAGGGCCTACTTCATGGGCGAGACGGTCCTGCCCAGGGCTGCTATGTGCTCCCAGGGTCACCAGTCTCTTTAGCGGTGAGCCAGCTGCATGTCTTGTGTCCCTAAGACTGGGAACTCTGAAGGTACCTGAGTGAGGATTGGGTAAATGACACCGGAGGAAAAAAAGTTAGATGGTCCTGTATTTAATTCAATTTTCTACTCTGTGGTTTGGACACAGTATTTTCTGAAGTACCATTTCTCATTTGCTTGAGGTTTATTTTACACACAGAGTTTCTTCATGACTCACAAGCCTGGGTGGTGGCCAGAGGTGCACTGTCAGAATTCCCTCGGTGATGACTTTAGGACATATCAATAGCACCATGTGGGGAGGTGACAGGTAGAAACTTTTCTGAGGCTCTTTAATTAAACTGAGATTTCTGTGCCTTCAAATTATTTTGTGAACACTGGTTGTCAAAATTTTTAATTGTTCCAAAAAATAATAATAGTGTGGCTGTAATGGCTACATCTCCCCTGAAACCTTTAACTATAGAAAACAGGAAGACAAACATCTGGTAATAGAGGTGTGTGCTCTGAATGGGCAGGGGCCCCCAAACTTCATGCATTGGTCAGAGTCTAGAAAAATAGTATTTTACTTTTACATATTCATAGACAGATCTGGGTGGGGAATGTAAAACATCTATTAAAAAGCAGATTTTTCCAATCTTAGTCCTTTGGAAATTCTCAAGGAAAAGCTAAAAAGCTTAAAAAAACCAAATAAATTGCAATTCACTGAAAGATATTTTAGATTATAATAACAAAGCTCCTACTGTAAAAATATTGCAACTCAGAGGTTCTTTGAAGAATCAGAGTCAATAATCACTGCATCCCATTTGTGAGCTAGCCATTTTTAACTTAAAAATAACACAGTTCATATGCGGACACATTTGTGTTATAAAAAATCTAAGTAACAAGTTAGAGTTCCAGTCCCCCTTAAACGTAATGGCCCATTTCAACGCCCTCCCCAGAGAAAAATACCATGACCATTTTAACATTCCTCCTTCCAAAACATTTTTTCTTCATTTGCAAATAGTTTATTTTCTTTTTTAATTTAATTTATTTATTTTTAGAGAGGGGGAAGGGAGGGAGAAAGAGAGGGAGAGAAACATCGATGTGCAAGACATACATCGATTGGTTGCCTCTTGCATGCCTCTAACCAGGTATCTGGCCCACAACCCATGCATGCATGTGCCTTGACTGGGAATCGAACCAGTGACCTTTCAGTTCATAGGTCAACACTCAATCCACTGAGCCACACCAGCCAGGACTAGTTTATTTTCTTTAAACGTTTTATTGAGGTAAAATTAACATACCATATTTAAAGTGTAAAATTTGGTAAGTTCTGATGTGTATACACCCACGAAATCAAAACCACAATCAATACAGTGGCTGTATCCATCTCCCCAAGTCTCCTTGAGGCCCTTTGTGATTCCATCACCACCAGGCTACCACAAGTCTGCTTTCTGTCACTACAGATTACCTTGCATTTTCTAGAGTTTTATGTAAATGGAATCCTATGGTCTGTACTTAGTTTCTGGTCTGGCTTGTTCCCCTTAGCACGGTGAGGCTGCGATTCATTCCTGCTGCTGTCGTGTGCATCAATAGCTTGTCACTTTATTCCTTCAGTTTTCTACATCTGTACAAACCACAACTTAGTTACCCATTTACCTGTTCCTGGACACTTGCATTTCCAGTTTTTGGCTATTCCAAATGGAGCTGCTTTGAACACTTGTGTATAAGCCTCCGTAGAGACATATACCTTTTTTCTCTTGGGTAAATGCCTAGGAGTGGAGTGGCTGCATTGTGTGGTAGGTGTATATTTAACTTACTAAGTTACTGCCAAACTCTTTTCCAGTTGTACCATTTTACATCCCCACTAGCAGAGTATGAGAGCTCCTGTTTCTTTGCATTCTCAACAACCCTTGGTACAGTCTTTTTTATTTTACCATTTTAAAAGGTGTGCAGTGGTATCTCTGCTTTCATTGCATTTCTCTAATGACTAATAATGCTTAGCATATTTTCATGTGCTTATCGGCCAATTCCGTATCTTTAGTAGTGTATCAAATATTTTGCATTTTTAAAATGTAGGCTATTTCTTCTTTTTCTTATTGTTATACATGTTATATTTGAGAGGATTTATTTAGTCTATACACAAGTCCTTTATCAGATACATGCTTTGCAAAGATTCCCTCCTACTTTGTGGCTATCTTTTTATTTTCTTAAGAATGTCTTTTAAAAAGCTGATGTTTTCACTTTTGACGATGTCCTATTTATCAGCTTGTTCTTTTATGGATGGTGTCACATCTAACAAATCTCTGGCTAGCCCAAGGCTACACATATTTTCTCCTAGAAATTTTATAGTTTTAGATTCTACATTTAGATCTATGATCCACTTTATTTTTATAGATAATGCAAGATATGAATCCAAGTTTGCTTGGGTTTTTTTTGCATATAAACACCCAATTATTCCAGCACTGTTTGTTCAAAGACTATCCTTTCTCCACTACATTGCCTTTGCTCCTTTGCCAAAATCACATGTCCATGTATGTGAGGGTCTATTTCTAGACTCTTTATTTTGTTGATCTAGTTGTCTGTCTTTCCACCAGTTTTGATTATTATGGCTTTATTATAATTTTTAAAATCAGGCAGCATTAGCCCCCTAACCTTTTTTTCAAAGTTGTTTTGGTTGTTCTAGGTCCTTTGCCTTTCCATATGAATTTTAGAATTAGTTTATCAATTTATGTGAGAAAACTGTGCTATATTTCGATCAGGATTGTGTGGAATCTATAGATCAGTCTGGAGGGAACTGACACCTTAACAGTCTTGAGTCCTTTGACTCACGGAGAAGGTATACCTCTGCATTTATTTAGGTCTGTTTAATATTTCGTAGTTTTCATTGCACAGGTGTAGCGAGTTGAACCATGGCCCTCCCAAAGAAGTCCATAGCCTTTCCCCCACAGTCTGAGAACATGACTTTATTAGAAAAAAAGTCTTTGCAGATGTAGTGAGGGGTCTTGAGATGAGGAGCTCATCTTGGATTATCCAGATAAGCCCTAAATCCAATGACAAGTATACTTATAAGGGACACACAGAAGACAGAAAGAGAAGAAGAGAAGGTTATATGAAGATGCAGTCAGAGATTGGAGTGATGTGGCTACAAGTTAAGAAAGACATGAAGGAACTTCTAGAACTATCAGGTCTGGAAGAGGCAGGAAGGAGCCTTCCCGAAAGCTTTTGGAGGAAGTGCAGCCCTGCTGACACAATTTCACACTTCTGGCCTCCAGAACTGGGAGAAAATAAATCTCCATTGTAAACTACCAAGTGTGTGGTAATCTGTTTTGGTGGCCCTGGGAAACTAAGACAACAGGTCATTTGCATTTTCTGTCAGATTTATTCTTTAATATTTCATCATTTTGATGCCATGATAAATGGCATTGCTTTTCCTTGTCAGTTTCAGGTTGTTCATTGCTAGTATTTAGAAGCACAACTGATTTTTGCATATTGATATTTTATCCCCCCGCTTTGCTAAACTCATTTTATTAGTTCTCATAACTTTTTCTGTAGATTACATCAGATTTTCTAAATCAATAGATGATCATGTCTAACAATAAAAATGGTTTTCCTTTCTACTCTTGATGCCTTTTATCTCTTTTTCTTGCCTAATTGCACTAGCCAGAACCTCCAGGACAATGTCCAATTGGATGGCTGATGCGGCCCTCCCTGGGTTTCTCCTGGCCATGCTCATTACATATGTCACCTGGAGGCTTTTTGAAGATGCCCTTTACCCGTTTGAGAAAGTTCCTTCCTATTATTTGTTTGCTGAGTTTTAAAATCAGGAATGAATGTTGAACTTTTGTCAAATGCTTTTAACGTGTCTTTGAAGATGATTGTATATGTATTTTTTCTTTTCTAAGTGTTACCTGGTACTTCCCTCACCCATGGAGTGAGCAGCACTCAGCTGAGCACATGAAGCGGCCTTGCAGCCCTCTGCGTTGCTGTGCCTGCACCTCCCTCTTCCGTGGCGCTCCGGCAGCTCTAGCTGCCTGGTCCCCCCACACTCTTAGCTCCTTCTCCTCAACCAGGAAACTGCTCAGTTCCCTCTCTTCTGCTATAGTCTGGAATCCCTCTCAAGGCAATTAGCTGTGGCAGTTTTGCAGCTGACAGCCTTTGTTCCCATCTGTTAAAAATCGCTGTCTTTACTTGCCTGAGGTCCAATTTCTTAAATGCTGTTGGTGGTGGTGGTAGTGGTGGTGTGTGTTTGGTTGTTTCGGGAGGAAGGTAAATATGGTCCCTAAACTCCACCTTGGCATCAAGGGGAGGTCGTATATAGAGTTTTATGTAAGTTTAAAAAGAAACGGGTTGTACATATTGCTTTTCTTTTTAAAACTTTTTATTATGGAAAATTTCAGAAGTATACAAACAAAGTAGAATAATGAATTCCCACATAGGTAACTAAGTTTTAACAAAATTAATTTATGGCCAATCTTGTTTCATCTATTACTCTGCCCTGATCTTATGGGGATCCTTTTCCTCTATTAGCTAATTTTGAAACTAATTGTACACATGGCATCATTTTATTTGTAAATAGTTCAGTTTATATCTCTAAGATATGTGACTTTTAAAAAACAAATGACAGTAATTCCTTAATATCCTCAAATGCCTAGTTGTCATCACCGTTTTCTAACAGTTTGTTCCTATCAGGATCTTAACCAGGTCCACACATGGCAGATAGACCTTTTTCTTAATCTATCGATTTTGTGCCCAATTTTCCTTTCTGACTTACTTATGAAGAAACCAGGTCATTTGTCCCATATGGTTTCTCAATGACGATATTCTGGTTGTTGTTGTCTGCAGCATGATTCTCTGTCCCCTAATAAGCATATAGTTGGGTGTGATTCAAGTTCTCTCTTTTTGGTAAATATTTCACAAGCTGTGCCGTATAGTAGCAGGAGGAATTCATAATCTGAATTCTTCTTTCATAGTGTTCTAGCAGCATCCTGTGCACACGCCTACCACAGTACAATCACACATCTTAGATTAGTCTGCTGAGGCTGCCCTAACAGTTAAAGTACCATAGAGTGGGTAAGTTAAACAACAGAAATTTATTTTCTCACAGTTCTAGAGCCTGAAATTCTGACACCAAGGCCTGGCAGTGTTGGTTCTTGGTGAAAACCCTTTTCCGGGCTTGGAGACAGCTGCCTTCTTGCTGTGTCCTTCCACAGAGGAGAGAGTGAGTCTGGTGTCTCTTCTTCATTTACGGGAACCAGCCCTCTCTGGTTGGATCCACCCTTGTGATCTTATTTAATCTTTATCACCTCCTCACAGGAACCATTCCAAATAATCACATTGAGGTTTGTCTTCAACATATGAATTTGGGGGAACACAAATATTTAGTCCATAACACACTTTAAAATTATATTTTTAAAACTATATTTTTTAAAAGAGAAGTTTTAGGTTAACAGAAAAGTTTCAAAGATAGAGAAAATTCTTGTATACTCCTGACTCAATTCCTTACTGATAACATTCTACGTCACCATGGTACGTACATTTGTTGCAACTAAGAAACCAACACTGGACTCTGACTGGGAGGCTCAGCGGGTTGGACATTATACTGCAAAGAAACTTTTTTTAAAGTTTCTTTAAAAAAAGAAACTAACATTGGTACAGTGCTATTAACTAAACTCAACACTTTATTTTGATTTCATTAATTTTCTAATGTCCTCTTTCTGTCACAGGATCCAATCCAGGTAATCAAATGACATTTAATCATCATGTCTCCTAGCCTCTACTGGACTCTGAGTTTCTCAGAGCTCTTATGTTCCAGGTTTTTGAAGAATGTTCCTCAATTTGGAGTTGCTTGGTGTTTTTCTCATGTTTGGATTTGGGATTATTGTCCTGGGAGGAAAACCATTGAGGTGAAGTGCCCTTCTTCTCATGCCAAATCACGATTCCTGCTCTAAACATGACATCACTGATGAGGTTGACCTTGATCACCTGGATAAGGGTGTTTGCCATGTTTCTCCATTTTAAACTTACTCATCTCTCCATCCCCTTTCATTCTCCACTTCCTGGAAGCCAATTACTAAGTGTATCCCACATTTAAGGGGGGAAAAACAGGACTATCTGTCTAAATTAATCTGGAATTCTTCTGAATAGGAGATTGTCTCATCTTCCCCATTTATATTAATATGGACTCATGGATATTTTATAATTTTTGTATGGCTCATGCATTGTAAAAAAAAGTTATAGGAGGGATTTGGCCTGACCCCGAGTCTAGAAGATTCTGCAGGAAGAACTCATGTGAACAGTATTTCCTGAGTTATTTTTATATTTATACAAGTTTGCGGTATTTACATATAAATATTGCATTGGTTAGAAATAAAATTCTTTTCCCAATTCTTTTCCCAGTTCTGCTAACAAAGGCTGTTTGGCCCTGGCCTGGTGGCTCTGTTGGTTGGAATGTTGTCCCGCACATCAAAGGGTTGCAAGTTCAATCCCCAGTAGGAGGCAACTGATCAATGTTTCTCTCTCTCTCAAATCAATAACCATATTCTTGGGACAGGTTTAAGAAAAGGCTGTTGGAATTGCATCAAATCTGTAGATTGCTTACATGTGAGACAGATTATCATTGTCTTCTGCTATGACATTCCTTCTGAAAAGTTTGGTATCAATCTGGTCTTATTTCCATTGTAAATTATTTGGTCTTGTTGTCTGATTGTCCAAAGGCATTTTTCTTTGCCTTTAAAGTCTAATAATTTTACTAGAGTACATATCATTGTTGGCCAGTCTGGGTTCATTTTCCCATGTAAATATATAGTTGTCAAGCAACTATTTGTTTTTTGATTATATATTTTTAATATATATTTTTTCCATTACCGTGGTTTTCTTTTTTGGATAGTACTATTATATTTATGTTGAATCTTCTTTGACTGTTCTATATCTCTCATCTTTTCTCAAATATTTTAAATCTCTTTTTTTTTACAAGATTTTATTTATTTTTAGAGTGAGGGGAAGGGAGGGAGAAAAAGAGGGAGAGAAACATCCATGTGGTGTTGCCTCTCATACATCCCCAACTGGGGACCTGGCCCACAACCCATGTTTGCGCCCTGACTGCAAGTCGAACCAGTGACCCTTTGGTTCACAGTCTGGTGCTCAATCCACTGTGCCACACCAGCCAGAGCTAAATATCTTTATTTTTAAAATTTGGTTTATATTTCTCCTTATCACCTTTATTTTTCTAGAATATTTACTTGCTCTTGTGTTCCATCTAGTTTAATCTTCAATTTCCCCAAATGTTTCCTTTTCTTTCTTGAGCTCAACCACTTTTTTCAGAGCTTCTTTTTATCCAATCATCTCATTTCTCAGTTTTTCATATTCTAATTTTTTTTTTGCTGTTCTTTCATAGTTTCTATAATCTTTATATTTAAAGCTCATTTTGAAATATTAGGTTACAGTTTCATTTTACAATTTCTGGTACTTTCATTAGTCGTAGGTCTTTATTTTGCACTTAATCCATTAATCTTTTTTTATAGCTTTATACAGGGAGTAAGCAATGGTCCTCCACTGTTGCTCTTGTTATGTGAAATGGGGCAGAACTGCTTTTTCAGCTTCATGGCTCTAGGGCTTCTTTTCTGTGGTTATTTGAAGAATGATGAAAATGACCACACACTTTGTTTCTCTCCCTTTTATCTAGGTCTTCTCTTTCATTTGCCCCTAATTGCTACATCCTTGTCAAACTGAATTTTGCTTCCAGCAGCACCTTCTTAGTGGGAGGCTTTCCTGGAAAGGGCTATGGGTTATTAGTTTTGTGTTGATAGAGGCCAAACATCATCAGGAATACATGGGGGACCTGAGGCTCTTTCAGGTTTCCGCAAGCTTCCCAATTTTTCATAATGCTAACGTGTTATGTGCATTTCTACCTCATAAATGCAAAGTGAAATTTTCCAGAGGTTACAAGAAGTGTTAATCAAGGGCAGAGAAGAAAATCTAGCTGTCTTTTAAGTCAGACATTAAAGAGATTTGCAATCCTGGCTGGGTGGCACACTTGATTGGAGCATCATCCCATACACAAAATGGTTGTGGGTTCAATCCCATCAGGGTGCACATGGGAGGCAACAGATTGATGTTTCTCCCTCTCTCTCCCTTCCCCTCTAAAATCAATAAAAAGGTATCTGCAGATAAGGATTAAAAATTTTTTAAAAACAGATTTGCAAAACTTTAAAATAATCCCATTTTTGTTTTGTAAAATATATTTATGTTAACAAGTAGTGAATGGATTTATGTTCTTTTAAAGTGGGTTATTTTAGAAATATCTTAATTTCTAATAGATATAATACACATAAGAAAAAGCACTTTGAAGAACAATAGTTTTTAAGAGACCAAAGGTGTCCTAAAACACACCAGTCAGAACTACTGCATAGGAACCCGTGTTGTGTGTGACATATTATATATGTACAGAAGTCAGTGTCACATGTATGTACATGTGTTTCAGTCTTCCCACAACCTTGCTTTCTTTCCAGAAGTACTATCGCTTGCTGAGAATGGGGTGTTGAAATCCAGCCCTAACTGTCCATTTCTCCTTTCAGCTCTGGTTTTTTTCATGTTCTGGTGTTTGTTTAGTGTGTACGTATTCAGGATTATGTGTCCCTGGTGGATTGACACTTTTACCATTGTGTGTAGTAATTTTCTTTGCCCTAAAGTCTGCTTAACCTGATATAAATAAAACCATTCCTGTTTAAAAAACATTAATGTTTGCATATCTCTCCTGTTTTTACTTTTAACCTATCTACATTATAGTTTAGTGAATTTCTTACAGAGAGCATTGATTGGTCATGTTTAAAAAAAAATTCTTTGACCTAATTGGTGCAATTAGACCATATGAATTTAAGGTAATTGATGTTAGAACTTAAGTCATTTTATTGAGTTCTGTTTGCCGGTTTTAGTTTTTAGTTTTTTGTTTTTTTAATTCTTGTTTCTTTCCTTTCCTGTAGGTTACTTAAACATTTTTTGAAAATTCTGTCCTCTAGACTTCCAGTCAAGATGGCAGCATAAGTAAACACGGCTCACCTCCTCACACAACCACATCAAAATTACAACTAAAATATAGAACCATCATTCAGAGCCATCAGAAATTGAGTTGAATGGAAGTCTGACAACTATGGGATTAAAGAAACCACATCCACCCAGAGTGGTAGGAGGGACACAGACATGGAACAGGCTGGTTCCACAACCATGTGAGGTAGATAAAAAAAATAGGGAGGGATATCTCAAGAGCAAGGAGTCCCAACCCAAACAAGCCCCCGCCCAGGTTTCCAGTGCCAGGAAGATTAAGTCCCCATAACTTTTGGCTGTAAAAACCAGCGGGGATTGAGACAGGTGAAGAAATTTCTGGAGTCCCAAGCAGTTCCCCTTAAAGAACTCACACACAGGCTTACTCAGACTCACACCCTCTGAGCTCCAGCACCAGAATAGCAGCTTGAAAGTCACCAGCAGGATACAGGAAGGAGCTGAAGTGTCTGGCATCAAGGTGGGAGCTGAAGGGCAGCTTTTTCCCAGATATAAAGGCGGGCAAAGCCATTGTTCCTTTTCTGAGCCCTCCCTCCCAAAGCTGCAGAGCTGGCAGGCAGGTGCCATAGCTGAGATTCCATCAACCTGGCTAACACTGTTTGCCCCACCCTGGGGATCTTTTGAGACTCTGTCCCACCCAACTTACAGACCTCCAAAACTTTTAACAGTAACTTTTCCGTATGAATGGTTGGTCTCCCCTCAGGCTGCACAACTTTCTAAATCCTATCAAACAAGCAGCACCCTGCCTCAGTAAGCACCCAGTCTCCATACCTCTTGATAAGTGGCCCCAGGCCCAGGACTAGCAGCAGCAATCTGATTGCTTTATAGCTCATGCAGGGTGGCCCTGAGCAGAAGCCAGGTGATGGCTGACCTTGGCCTGTATCACCCAGGAAACCCCAGAGCCTGTTCACCCAATGGGCAACTACAGACCACTCTGAAGCACCACCACCCTATCCCTGCACAATTGATCCTCCACAGAGGGCGGAGGTTGGTGGTCAGTGGCATACCCAGTCCTTACAGCTGGATGCTACAGGACACCTAATACATAGGCCATGCTACCAAGACAGGGAGTCATAGCAGCTCTACCTAATACATAGAAACAAACACAGGGTGGTTGCCAAAATGAGGAAATAAAGAAACGTGGCCCAGATGAAAGAACAGATCAAAGTTCTGGAAAAAGAACTAAAAAAAAAACCCAAACAAACAGAGATAAGTAATCTATCAGGTGTAGAGTTCAAAACCAGTTATAAGGATGCTCAAGGAACTTAGTGAGGACCTCACAGCATTAAACAGATCCAGTCAGGAACAAAAGATACACTAATTGAAATAAAAAACAATTTATAGGGAAACAATAGCAGAATGGATGAAGCCAAGAATCAGATCAATGATATGGATCACAAGGAAGCAAAAAACAAAGCAATCAGAACAAGAAGAAAAAAGGATCCAAAAAAATGAGGGTAGTATAAGCAGCCTCAGGGACAACTTCAAATGTACCAACACTGGTATCATAGGGGTACAAGAAGGAGAAGAGAAAGATCAAGAAACTGGAAATCTATTTGAAAAAATAGTGAAAGAAAACTTCCCTAATTTGGTGAAGGAAATAGACATGCAAGTCCAGGAAGCACAGGGAGTCCCAAACAAGATAGATGAAAAGAGATCTACTCCAAGACCCATCATAATTAAAATGCCAAAGCTTAAAGATAAAGAAGCTTAAAAGCAGCAAGAGAAAAGCGGTTAGTTACCTTTGGTGGAGTTCCCATAAATCTGTAGGTTGACTGCTGAAAAGAAACTTTGCAGGCTAGGAGGGATTGGTAAGAAATATTCTAAGTCATGAAAAGTGGGGACCTATAGTCAAGATTGCTCTACACAGCAAAGATATCATTTACAATTGAAGGGTAGATAAAGAGCTTCCCAGACAAGAAAAAACTGAAGGAGATCACCATCGCCAAGCCATTATTATATGAAATGTTGGAGGGACTTATTTAAGAAAAAGAAGATAAAAACTATGAACAACAAAATGGCAATAAATGCATATCTATCAACAGTTGTATCTAAAAAGCAAACTAAGCAAACAAGAGGAACAGAGACAGAAGCATGGATATGAAGAGCACTTTGATAGCTGCTAGATGGGAGGGGCTCTGTGGGTGAATGGGTGAAGAGATAAGGGGATTAAGAAGTACAAATAGGTAGTTATAGAATAGCCAAGGAGGATGTAAAATACAGTATAGGAAATGGAATAGCCAAAGAACTTATACGCATGATCCATGGACATGATCCATGATCCATGGACAATGGTGTGGTGATTGCTTGAGGGAGTAGGGAGTGCTGGGTGGGTGGGGGGGCAAAGTGGAAATATTGGGACAACTATAATAGCATAATCAATAAAATATAATTAAAAATAAAATAAGAAGCAACAAATAAAACTTTCTAATAAAGGTAATGCAAATAACTAAACAATAAAAAATGTTCGGCAAATAATGATCAAATACATATTTAATTTTTTTTTTTATTTTTAGAGAGATGGGAACAGAGGGAGGAAGAGCAGGAGAGAAACATCAGTCGGCAGCCCACTGCACACAACCCAACAGGGGACCAGGCTGCAAACCTAGGCACGTACCCTGACCAGGAATCGAACCATTGACCTTTCACTTTGTGGGACAAAACCATGGTGGTCCAGGTGCATTCCCTCTTTTTAAATGTGATTGCCCCTATATATACATGCTGAACACTGTATCAGATGGTGTTATCATTTTTGTTGCAATCATTAAGTATGATTTAATAAATTTATGAGGTAGTCCATTATGTTGACTCATTCCAATGTCCTCTTTCCCTTTCTGAAATTCTAAGCCCCTTCTTGCCATAGTAGTTGCTTTTATTCAGAGGATATCCTCTGGTCATCTTTGATCAGGTAGTCCTTGGAGTGTAGATATGGACTGGGTGGGTGTGTCAGTGGGCCTGCCCCCCGCCTCAGCAGTGCTGATTCACATTGTCTCCTTGATAATGGGTGGGGGCAGTGCAGCTCTCCCTCAGCCCCTAACACCTCCTGCAGCCCTTTTCTTTCAGGTGGTGTAAACTCATTTGCCTAGGAGGCTGGCCCACTACAGACCAGGAGAGGGAAGGGTAAAAAGGCAGCACATCAGCTACTAAATTGGCCTTGTCACCATGCTCTGCGCCCTTAGTGCTGGTGGGAATGCTGACCAGTCCTTTGCGCCACCTTGTTTAGTCTCACTGATGCTGGGTGGGAAGGACTGCTGCTACAGGAGTGTGACTTTCACTGCTCTGCTAACTGAGGAGCTCCCTGCCCCCCATTAGATTGCGTCCTAATCTCCTCTTCTTGTAAGGACACCACTCATATTGGATTAGGGTCACTCAAATGACTGAATTTTAACTTAATTTTCCCTTTAAAGACCATATTTACAAATTTAGTCACATTCTGAGGTATCAGGGGTTAGGACTTCAACACAGAAATTTAGGAGGGCAGAATTCAGTCCACAGTACCTCCCTACATCCCTGGACTATGAGGTAGTTAAGTAGTTGAATGTAATTACATTTAACAAAGAGTTAATCAGCGCCTATTCCAAGGGATCACAGCCAAGTTTTGAAGGACATTCTGAATTAATGGAATGATAAAGTGTTGAGAATTAGCCTTCCAGCATTGTATAGAAAGAATGGAAATGGGGACTGAAGGAGGTAGCTATGTGGCAGACATTGTAGAATTCAATTCAAGTGCTGACGGAGGGAGTGGACAGCACGAATGAGTGATATGGTAGGTGTGGGCACACACTAGACTTGGCTCTGGATGGAGGTATGACTGAATAAATGATCCTGTGTGTTCTCAGCATCAGCAGAGGGCCAAGTACAGAGTAGGTACAATCCTGTTGCTGAAAGAATATGAGTCTCATATTGGTCTCTTCTACTTGTATTGGGACTCTACTGTGAGCACACAGGATATTCTTAGAAAATAATTGATCATCTAATGTAAATAACTTTGCTATAATTACTCAGGAAATGTCACCTAGTGGTCTCAGAAATACTGCATTTAATACTTGGTTGAACCATATGAATGGCTAATATTTGGTCATTTTGACCTAAAGAAATGGATATTCCACATGGTTCAACCTAATTCAATGTTTCGGTCATTTGTTTATATTTTTATTTTTAAAAGGAGAAAATGACCAAGTAATCCACTAAATCAAAATTTGAAGACTGTGATCAAATGGTCATATAAGTAGAAGCCTTTTCCAAAGACATAACTACTTCTCCAAACAGGCAATCTTAAGGGTAAAATATCTTTTCATTATAATCAAGAAAGCTAGGCAGTAAGAGCCTAACAGGCCTCTGTTGCCATATACGTTGCAGTGGATTCATGAAACTTTTATTTTCTGTGCAAAAGGGATTATGATATGAAAGTCTTATTGTGACATTATTTTCAGTGACTGCATGTTTTATTGGTTGGCTTGGAATGAAGGTTTACCACAGCTCCACTAGTGAATGTGCCCATTGTGATTATTTATAAATTAGTCTTATTGTCAGTGTCGGGCTAATCGAGATCAGCTCATGCATAAAAGCATGACTAAAAAATAATGCACTACTGCATAACAGGATTTGTGGCACTTTTCTCCTGCCATTTTATCTGTACACAATGTTCAACCATCTAGAACTGAGAACTCCTTGAAATAAGGTCCTAATCCTGGGCTAAAGGATTAGCCTGACTAAAAATCACCAAAGAGAATATTGTTGATTTACGAGTTGAAAACAAATCAATGTTAATTTGGAACAACAACAAAGATGTTCTGAGTAAACTGTCACTTTTAATCAAGCCCCAAAATAATTTGGAGGACTTCAAAAATCAAGAACTTGAGGCATACACTCTGTCTATAACCCACTGTTCCTGGAAATTTTTTTCCCAGACATCTAGAGAATAGCCTGAAACAGCACCCAAGTGTATGAATAAGCATTCTCCATTTAGAAGAAAATAGAAAAACATTATCTCTATTAAAGTGTGACATATGCCTATTTTCACAGGACCCAGAGTGATGAAAGCACACACTCTTTCTCAGATAATACTAGGAAGCTGGTTGAAGATATGACTAAGTTGATCAGCGCAGTACTTCTGAGTTATGCAAATACACAAAGCAATCTCTGAACCAGCAGTGCTTTATTTCAAAGAACATCAGCAAATGTTAAGAAATAGAAAAAAAAAACAAAAGTGGTAAGAAATCATGGACTTTCTTAGTATGGTACACTAGAAATCTTACGAGTAACACAGCCAGTTCAGCCTTTTCCAGAGGACCAAAAATGTGGTCTATTTTCACAGCACTTATGGAAAAGATGATGCCCTATAACACCATCATGGAGTCTAGTGCTAAGAGGGCCTCAAGGTCCTGATGGGGCGCTCCATGCTGGGCAGCGCTACCTGGTTAGAAGCTCCATAGGTAGGTGACTTCAGGAGAGGGGAGAGCATGGTTCAGAATCAGTCAGACTGGGATTCCCTCCTCAGGCAAGTATGAATAATACTTCTCTCTCAGTCTGGTAGGACAAATTAAGCCTCCCTGAGGTAGTTTATGTGTGTGCTCTTGGCCCTTCCTACTTATGTTAAGCTGAATTTTACAACCCTGTAACTTCTTCCTATAGGTAGATTTCTATTCTCTGGGCAAGACAGACCTCCTCATCCATTCAAATACAGGAAGTTTGGAATCTTGTCAGCCTTGAGATCTTCCTCACCCACTCCTCTTAAGAGTTCTTCAGTCCTGATCCCCTGATTCACTTGGTCAGTCTGAACCAACAGAATTGGGACTGACCACAGCTTGGCTAGCTGACTATTTTAGCCTGCAACTCAGCCTGCCCGTCAGGATAATCTAACTACAAACTGCATCTTTATCATCAGGATATGCATGACTCTCATGCTAAAGGAGTACAAGATGAGGGTTTCAGGTTGTTCTTTTCACTTTTATTCAAATAAATGCAATAATTGTAGACAGTCTGATTAATTCTCCCACCAACTCTCCTTTCAGGTTGGTGCACTTAGATTTTAGGTGTGCACTGCTATGGTCCCATCGTGGCTGCGCAAGATCTGTCCCTTAATTGGAAATGATTACTTCAGACTCACAGGCCAATAGCTCTCATCAAAAGAGCCATGGTGTTACTTGACCACATGAGACTGAATGAGAAGAGAACAGACATCTTTCTGGATAAAAAACATTTTTATAATTGACCTTTGGATAAAATATAATTGTTTTCTCCCCTACTTACACAGATCAGGCACTTGAAAATAAGAAATATCAGCAACGGGCAACCCAGTTCATTAAAAACATTGTATTTGATATCCCAAGAAAATTCAAACAATGTGATAGAAAATGGCATTTAGTGTTTGCCACCAGAGTTAGTAAGACTAATAATAAAATATTTTTAATGTGCTAGAGCTTGATTCACAAATGCAGAGATTAGGGAAACTTCATTTGTTGTAAATTAGCTTTCCCTGATACTCTGTCTTTATGATTAAGTAGTAACTTCTTTATAGTTTGACATTGGTTTGATTAATATCACCTTTATTGGGGAAACAGTCAATCCTCTCTGGCTTGGTCTATGGTACCCCATGTGCTCATTTGAACACTTATGGCTTCAATAACTGACTGATAGTTTGGTTCTATAAGGGACTAGTTTAGACAGTTACTTTTTCTTATCTAAAGGAAGTAGGGTGAATATAACCAAAGTGGGTTAAATTCATTTTAAAAACCTTACTTGTTCTAGTCAAAAGGCAGTCAAAGGCAACTGGGTCTATAGAATGGCAGACTGGGGAGGCATGGGCCAGATCTCACTATTACACTATCAGCATGAATGGACATGGCTCTGGGGAGCGGCTACAGTGCCTGGAGAGAGGGCTGCAGAGACCACCCCATGGGACGAGCCTTCCCAGGGAGTCCTGCTTTAGACTGGTCTCCCACAGTGCCCACAGCTGAACCCAGTTTCTCTGTAGAGATGCTGTTTGGCTCAGCAGCAGCCCAGGGGAGTAGGAATAAGGCTTGATATGTGAGAACCGCTCCTGCCTCCTGTGACAGCAGAGGTTGGCAAAGTCATCTAAAAGCCTGAGCAAGTCTACTTTCTACAAGTGAAAAATCCCAACCATCTCACAGTCATTCCTTTAATGTAAAACTAAGCTACTCTGAAACATAATACACTTTGCAACGCTCTACCACATTTATAAAAAAAGCTTTCAAACAATTTTTAAAAATACTTAAAAAATGTTGTATCAACAGCTTTCTTAAGAAATATAAAACACTTGGTTTAAGACACTTGGTGACTTCCTTATGTCATGCATCAGGGATGGATAAACAGCGAGACCACTGACATCTATTTGGTAAAAACTCTAGAAAGAGTTCCGTCAACAAGATAATTGTTTCAGAAAGAAGAGTTACAAATTTTTTCCAACATGTCAAAAAGAATAAGGAAGTAAACACTACATACTTAAAATATTAATACAATATTAATTCAGTTAAATAAATAAAAGAAAGCGGCACCAACTTGATGGCAATGTTTTAACACAAAAATGTAGCTCATCAACATTTAAAATAAATAATTGCTCCAAAGAGAAATGGCCATTCTTAGCACAAACCAAGAGCTTCTGAAATAAAGTACTAGGAGACAAAGCAGCTCCACACTTTAACTTGTTCACCTATACACAGAAATGCCATCTGGATCTTCTGGTCTGATATGTGGGCCATGAGCGGAAAGTCAGCTTCACTAAACACTAGGTTTCGGGCTGTCTTTTGTCATTTTTCTTTTTTCTTCCAGTGTGTGCTTAAATATTTTCCTTAGAGTGTTGTAAACTATTGGTCCATTTTCAGAATCAAAATTAACCTGGTAACAAAGAAAATTTATATTCAGGACACTAACAAGAATTTTAACCAGTCTATTTTGGGAGAAAAGATATGTGGTGGAAAAATAAAACTATTTGTAAACAAAATTACATATAAATTTAAAAGTATAAACATTCCACATATTAATTTTAATTGAAAGATTATATTAGAATTGCCAATTACATCAATGCCAAACATATCAATGAAAACACAAAGAATTAAACTGAGTGTTTGGATACACAGCATATTCATTCACTGCCAGGAAGCAAGTCAATAGCGAGTATGAAGTGAGTTTTGAATCCAGAGACTGATCACTGATGATATAAGGAAAAGGTCTCCTCATGAAGACAACGTGCATCAGCTGTCAGTGTTGCACTGCAGTGACCTGAACAGGAGCCTGGCTCTCCACCTGCTAGCCATGCAACCTTGGGTCATACCTGACCTCTCTGTAAAAAGGAGACCACAATGCCCATCTCCTTAGGGTTCTGCGAGTACTAAATATGAGAGCCTGACGTGTGTATGACACATATAAAAGCCTACATAGCAGTTTCCTTTCCCCTTGGTGGGAAGGCACCATGTACACATGTGGACTGTCTGCCGCAAGGTTAGGAGTGACGCAGGACAGAGAGCCAGAGCATGCCTTCACCCCAATCCCAAAGAAATGTGTGACTCCTTAGGACAGGGTGCTATCTTGGCCAGTGACTCCCTCTCTCCAGCAAGTGGAGGAAGGGAGGGCTATTCCCTTGTGAAGGACTGGGAAAGGTCTGGAATTTCACTCTGCTCACAACTAACAAATTCATTTGCCAGCTTAAGGTCATTGGCAGGAGACACTAGACCGTTAGGTTAGAGACAAACAACCTTCTAACTTGGACGCCATAATCACAGGCAGAGGCTGCACAAGCAGGGTGTTTGCATCATAACTGATGATTTCAATGCGGGGTTGCAGCAAGCCTGCGAAGCTCTGGTCCGAGGGGAGACATTCTCTTCGCTACACAGGAAGCTGATGCCACACAGACTTCCTTGAAGAGCCCAGGATTTTTGAAGACCAATATTAAGGATTTTTTTTTCCAGTTAATTCAGACATTTTTATCTTAACCATTATATTTTCTATCCTATTTGCAGAAACTTCTTACTAACAAGTTTCATCTATTTACTTTGTTAAACATCAAACCACAACCCTCCCCACAAGGCAAGGAGCCTCTTGTTCTGTAAGGGTCTATGCAAATGTAATAAAACAAAGTCTTAAAGGATCACATGATCAGGGCTCACACTGCTGACTCTGGAAACTTAAGTGCCATAAAGCTCCAGATGAGGAACAAGAAAGCCTGCCAGAATATCACTTTGGAAGGAATGGAGAGGGAGGAGGCTGGTGAAAGAAAGAGTACAGATAACAATTGCTGTCATCATTAATGTTTTCCACAGGCATCGTCATTGAAAAGCTGGCTTCTTTATTAAATGACATTTTCATAAGTGAGAGGTACCAACAAATTAGCTGAATGGGTAAGAGGAACCTCTTCACTTGGCAGGAAGCTGGCTCTTTTCTTCAGCCAGGAAAAATTGCTGTAAGCCTAAAGGATGTGTAGTGAAAGGAAATTTTTCCCCCCACTCTTTTCTCAGGATTTGCCAACCAGGACACACTACCGAATCATCAATGCTGAACGCTCAATTCTCACTAGATGATTCCTTGTATAGGCCCAAGGTGGAACTGGCTGAACAAGGTTCTCTGACTCCTACTAGCACATCATTTAAAAATACTTTCACAATACCCAATTGTTCTCTCTTTATAGAAGTTCTTTGTTCAAATGTTCTCCTTCCAATAAAACTCCACAGGTCAGCTTTTTCTAATATCACTGTTAGAAAACTGTTATTCTTTGTTTAAAGTCTGCAACTACTTTCAAAAACTGTCAAACACATTTCCATTAAGAGGACACACAGCTAAAAGTTTTATTTTAGAGGCAGCTGGTGATCTCTGTATTCTAATTTGCAAAGATCATGTTGCTTGTGGTCTGAAGGGGGAAGGAACAGTGCCACCCACCTTAGTGAAAGCTTTAATGGCACGAGCAAGGACAGCTTCTTCCACATCCATGGGAATCGTCTGCAGGCTCACTATGCAGTGTAACACGCAAAGAATAGTCTGGTGCTGGCCCTGATTTTGCAGAAATCAAAATCAAACAAGTTTTTTTTGTTTTTTTTAAATGTCTCAAGAAATGAACTCAAAGCAAATGCAAAGCCAGGAACCGGTTTATGACCAAGTACTCAAAACCTCTAATATCACACTATCTACCAAGGGCTCTACCTATGTTTGTTGTTACGTGTTTGAAAGCTTTCAGGAGAGGAAATCAAAGCTGGTTAGTTATTACATGAAGCACAATTTCAAATGAAATGTCTTCCGTGACGTATACTGAAGGAATGATACACTCTTGCTTCTGGACACAATTATTTCAGTTGGGCTGGTGTATGCTGACATCTCACGGCAACCATGGGCTTGCGTGCCCTGTCCACTGCAGACACTATGGAGGGAGGAGGGATGGAAGAAGAGACAGGGCAGCCCTCGAGGAGCATGCCAGAACTTTAGGGAGGTCTTTGACAAACAAGTCATGACTTGATTCCTGGGGCTGTTCACACTAGAGAAACAAGGGGCAGACACCACCACTGGATGGTGTGCATCCAGTACACATGGCCCCTTAAGAGTCACTGACTTCACCCTGGATGTCACTCAAAGGACATAATCTGAAATACAGAAACACCTGCAAATACAAATGATCATATCAGTAGCGCTTACAAAAGTAAAAACCTATAAATAATGTCAATGCACTACACGTGGGGTTGGAATGATAATGGAACCACATGATGTGACAAAAGGTGCACAGCTTTGTGCCAGAGCTAATGGAATTTGAATTCTGCTCCAACACAGGGTATGTAACTTGGGCAGGTTACTTCACCTTCCCTTTTCAGTAAAAGAAGTCCTTTACCTTTCCAGGCTATGGGGATGAATGAAAGTGAAAACGGAAATTACATCCTAGCAAGGGCCTGGCCTGCCATCACCCAAGAAGGGTAACTGCCTCTCTTAAACCGTCTTTAGATTCATCTCCGTTATTTAACTGCTGAGAAATAGCCAAAGAGAAGGACTCCGGATACAGGAAAAATCTTATCTTTAAATATGTGCATCATACTACATGTATGTCTGCTTGTCTGTGTGTGCATTAGCGTATGTGCAAATGAGGAGGCACTGCAACACAGTACGTACTCAAGGCTCCTTATAACATTGTTTCCTAAAACAAAGTGTATTTTTAAACGAAAATTTAATACTGCTATACTTTTAAAAATATTAAATTGTATAAAAGGATCTACACTGACAAGTATCCCTCCTTCCTTTCCTAGATCCATTGTCTCCTAGTGAGTTCCTTAAGGCAACGACCATTATTATCAGTTTCTTGTTTTTCCTTCTATAGTCTTCCGTATTTTATATATGTACATTAACTATTTATGTGACACACTCCCCTTTGAAAGAAAATACAAATGAGTGCGTATTCTAACCCACTTCACAGTTCTTCACATTATATGTTTACGGTAAATAAGCAGAAACATACTTGAAAGTGAAAGTGGTTAATTATGACATATTCCCCCACATTAGAGTATTACCTATCCATCAAAATTAATATTTATGAAAAACACTAAACACAGTAATTACCTATGATATAATTTTGAGCAAAAATGAAGCATAAAGATGTATGTGAAATGATTTTACCAAGTACCATATGCAGTGATAAGACTGAAAGACTTGAAAATGTTTTAAAGTGGCTCTCTCGGGATTATGGACATTTCCCTTTTTATTTTTTATCTTCTAAATGTTTATATTAGGTATTTATTCTTTTATCTTGGAAAAAGTTGAATTAGACCCAGATATGGGATTCCATATGAATTTCCTTAAAAAAAATTTTTTTTAAGTTTGTGAAAGAAACCTATACAGTTAACGTCATCAAATGGTCCACCAGCTACTTTACCTTCTCTAATAAAAACAGTGCTTCTGCAGCATCTGCATGCCTGTCAACCAACATGTTCATGTCCTCTTGGGTTATCACAGGCTCCTTCAGCTGCTCCACCCATGACCACATCAAACTGCACAGGATGAAAGGATCCTTTTCACCACATATTCTTTCCCAAGCTCCGTTTCGGGAATTTAGTTCTTTCTAAAAAGAAAGGAAGAGAAAGAGGGAGGAGGGAGAAAAATGAAGGGAGGAGGAAGAAGGGGGAACAGGGAGCAAGGCTCCACTTAGCATCTGATGATCCTCAGGCTGTCCAGGAGAATGTCTCAGGCTCGGGGATGGACTGGGCCCCTTCTCAGCACCCTTACTTCCAGGAGGCACACTGGGTTGAGATAATGAACTTTTCTAAGCCTCTGTTTTCTCCTGTTAAGTGCATCAGTACCCCATGGTGTTGAGCTGACTGAGGTCTGCTAGAGTTCTTAGTGCACAGAAGGGCTTAGTTAACCTAAATTCTCCACTTCACTTGGAAACCACAGAACATTTCAGGGAGCCTGCAATTCCAGAGTCTTGGCAAACAAAGCAGAAATATTTGATGCAATGAAGTAGAATGGTACACTGAAAATCATAAATAAGAGAATATTTGCAAATTAACCTGAAATAAGGGAAAGCTTCTGGCTGAAACTTCAAAGTGTACCCCCCAAAAGTACCTAAAAATTGGTAAATGAGATACATGTACTAATTTCAAATTCCTTTTTAGAACCCTATGTAGAATTTAACAAATAACAAAACCTGTACCCAGAAATCTGATAGAGTGAAAACAACTAGGAAGTCTTGCCACTAATCCAAATGCCTGGTGCGATTTAGATGGGTGATTTTACAACTACCTCACAGAGAATAGGGGAAAATGGAGATAAGAATTTTAACTTCTGACAGGACATTTAATTTTAGATTTATGTTTGAGTAAATAAAATGTTTGCAATAGTAATAAGCATACTTACTAATTGCTACCATTCATTCACCCATTCCATATTTGTAGAAGCGTTACCATATGACAGAAATTATGACACATGACGTACCTCTGATTCTACAGCAAACCATCAAAGAGGCCCTTCTACAAAAAAATGCACTGAGTGGCTCAGGAAAGATGAAATAACTTTTCCAGGTGCCCAGATCGAGAAAGGGGCAAAACAGGCATTCTCACCCAGGTCTACTCCACCTTGGTCTGACATTCCTGCTGTGCCACCAGGGTCCTCTGGCACTAGGTTTCTCTTTATTATCTCATAAATAAACCAATACTTTGAGAAGACAAGCTACGCAGAGACAACAAACTCAAAGATCCTCTTAGCAAATGAGTGTTACATTATTGTTTTCTGAAATCTTCAGTGGAGTTAGGAAAAGACATAAAAAGTGATTAAAAGTATTAAACACATGAGCTGTATCCTGGTTCTGCTGCATTTGGATCACATGACCGCGAGCATGTCACTTGACACCTGTGACTCTTAGTTTCCCCATCTGTGATACTTAAGTCATAAGGAAGGTAGAGATTAACAAAGGACCTGTAAATATCATCATCTGCCTCAAATAATTACTCTGTAAATCACACGAGAGAAAAGACATGAAAGGGCATAGTACAGGCACAAGTGGCATTATGCTATTTAAACCACATTCATTTTACTTTTTTAAAAATAATTTTTTAGTTTTTCAATTACAGTTGATGCACAGTATTTTATTAGTTTCAAGTGTACAGTCCAGTGATCAGACATTTATATAACTTACAATGTGATCACTTTGATAAATCTAGTACCCATTTGACACCATACACAGTTAATATTGACCATATTCCCTGTGCTGTATTTTACACCCCCATGACTATTCTGCAATTACCAATTTTTACTTAACCCTTCACCTTTTTCATCCAATCTGCTGATTCCCCTCCCCACTGGCAACCATCAAAATGTTCCCTGTATCTGCCAGAGGGGGCCCCTCAAAAAACACCCAGAACTATTTTCTGGAGGGCAGACACCTTTTAGTACAGGCTTCCCCAACTAGGTGAGTGTTCTAGGAACCCATCTGTATCAGTGTACCAGAGGCTGCAATCAGCTTCAGTGAATTTTTTTTTGAAGACTCTTTGTTAGCCCATTTCTTGATGGGTGATTTACAAGTGCACCTGCCCACGCCGCACTGAGTGTTCAGGAGTTTTTGACCAAAAATGGCATGACGCCCATGCTCCACCCTCCCTATTCACCTGATCTTGCCCTGAATGACTTTTTTTCCCCCTGATGAAAACACTTCTCAACAGGAAACATTTTGATGATGTGGAAGAGGTGAAACAAAAACAGCAGAAGCACTTAAAGGCATCAAATTAACAAGCTCAACAACTATTTTGAGCAGTGGAAAAAAGTCTCAATAGGTGTATTACATCAAATGGACAGCACACTGAAGGTGACTGAGGTTTAAACTGCAAGAATACACAATTTTTATAAATAAATTCCATTTTTTGGGGTTCCTCCTTGTATGAGTCTGTTTCAGTTGAGTCTGTTTCTGTTCTGTTTATTTTTTTAAAGTTTATTTACTTATAGAGAGTGGGGAAGAGGGAGGAAGAGTGGGAGAGAAATATGGACAAGAGAGAGAAACTTTGATTGGCTGCCTCACCCACACCGCGACTGGGGACCAGGTCCACAACCCAGGCATATGCCCTGACCAGGAATTGAACCAGCAACCTTTCACTCAGAGGGATAATGCCCAACCAACTGAGCAACATCAGCCACAGCTGTTATTTTGTTTTTTGATTGACATATAAGTGAAATCATCTGACATTTGTCTTTCTCTTATTTTACTCAGCACAACACCCTCTAGGTCCATCCATGTTGTTGCAGATGGTAAGATTTCATTCTTCCTTATGACTGAGTCATAATCCATTGTATATCTGTACCACTTCTTCTTTAACCATTTATCTAATGGTGGACACTTAGTTTGTTTCCACATCTTGTAAACAATGCTTCAATGAATATATGAATATATGTCTTTTTAGTTTAGTGTTTTGGGTTTCTTTGGATAAATACCTGGAAGTGGAATTGCTGGGTCCTTCCTTGTCTCTTTTTATAGACTTCATTTTAAAGTCTATTTTTCTGGTATAAGTATCGCTACTGCAACTTTTATTTCTTTCGTTTCCATTTTCATGAAATACTTTTTCCCATGCCTTTACTTTCAGTCTGTGGCTTTCAATCTGAAGTGAGTCTCCTATGGACAGCATATGTAAGGGTCTTGTTGTATTATCCATTTAGCCTCCTGATGTCTTTTCACTGAAGCACTTAAACCATTAAAAGTAACTGACAGACATTTATTTATTGCCATTTTATTATTCATATATTTAATGTTCTTCTTCTCCTTCTCCTTCAAAAAGACCGTTTAACATTTCTTATAATACTGATTTGGTGATGAACTCCTTCAGCTTTTTCTTGTCTGGAAAACTTTTTGTCTGTCCTTCAATTCTAAATGATAGCTTTACTGGGTAAAGTAACTTGGTTGTAGGTTCTTGCTTTTCATCACTTTGAATATTTCATGCCAATTCCTGTTGGCCTCCAAAGTTTCTGTTGAGAAATCATCCGACAGTCTTATGGGGGCTCCCTTGTAGGTAACTAAATGATTCTCTCTTGCTGCTTTTAAGATTCTCTCTATCTTTAACTTTTAGCATTTTACTTATTTTTATTTTACAGTAGCTTTATTCATAATTGCAAAAACTTGTAAGCAACCAAGATATACTTCAGTAGCTGAATGGATAAATAAACAGTGGTATTAGGTTGGCGAAAATCCATTTTTTTCTGTAAAATAAAAGACATTTTTCATTTTCCCCAATAACTTTATTGATTTGGATATTTTGAGTTTGTTGGCTGTCTCCCATGTGGTATAATGCTGATTGTTCTCAGTTATTGTCTCGATTTGATCACATCAACTTCAACTGGCCTATCAAATTGTGGAGCATTGTCCAGCGAGAAATCTCCAGCACAAAACTTCGCAAACCACTTTGACAAGCTCAATCAGTCAAAGTATCTTCTCCATACACTGCACAAATATTTTTTTGCATTTCAGTTCCATTTTTACCTTTCTTGAAATAACAAAGCATAATATGCCAAAAATGTTGTGTATTTTCTTCCATCTTCAATGTTAAAATGGCTATACAAAAATTCTCCAATTTTGATAGGTTGTTTTTAAAAATGCATGTTAATATGACAGCTGTCACAATACAATCTAACAAAAACAATCTGAATAGAGTTAAAGACAACTCAGTGCTATTAGAGCTATCTTATGGAAAAAACCCAAATGAACTTTTTGGTCAACCCAATATATCCAGACAATGGAATATTATTTAGCACTTAAATAAATACTCATGAAAAGACATAGAGGTACCTTAAACACACATTGCTAAATGAAAGAAGCCAACCTAAAATGCCAACATACTATATTATCCCAACTATATGACAGTCTCAAAAAGGCAAAACCTTGGAGAAGATAAAAAAAAAATCAATGGTTGCCAGAAGTTGGGAGCACAGAAGACTTTTACGGCAGCAAAGACATTCTCCACAGTACATAATGATGGGTACATATCATTATGCATCTGCCCAATGTACAATAAACAAGTGAATTATATGTAAACTGTGAATCTTGGGTGACATTTTAATGTACCAAAGTTCAGTTCACACCATGATTCATCAAAAATTGTAACAAATTTACCACTATGGTGGGGGATGTTGATTATGGGGAAACTATGTTAGTATGGGGGCAAAGGTATATGGTAACTCTGTATGTTCTGCTCAATTTTGCTATGAACCCAAAACTACTGTAAAAAATAATGTCTAATTTTAAAAAGTTATCAAAAGTTAGCACAATACTGAAAAACTGCTTTTTAAAAATCAGTTATAAAATAACCAGTAAGAGTTAATGATAGTCTTTCTTATTGTCCAATAATGAATGTAGAAACAATATATTGAAAACAAAAATTACACAGCACTTTGGTGACACCCAATAGAATAAACTTGACTGGCTAAATAAAGTGGTTGCTTTTTCATAGTCATTTTCAAATGCTTTTGCACCATAATATTATTGGCAGAAGTGAGAGCAGGAAAGAGATAAAGAGGAAAATAAACCAGTGTGATTAAAGAAATGTCACATAAATATGAAGCAAAAGAAGAAATAGCACATATGATACAGATGACATAACTGGGATGTGTTAATAAAAGAGTAAATCCAGAGTAACTTGACACATATGAAACAAAGCATTCACATTTCCCCAGTTAATAAATGGTTCTATTAACTTTCTCTAATGATACATAGATATATTTTATCCCCATGCGAGGGTATGCTTACTGACTTTGACAGGGAGGGGAAGGGAGGGAAAGTGAGAGGGAGAGAAACATCAATCAGTTGTCTCTCATACACACCCTGACCAGGGACTGAACCCTGCAACCTAGGCATGTGCCCTGACTGGGAATCGTACCTACCACCTTTTGGTTTATGGGACAATGCTCTGAGCCACACAGGCCAGGACAGATACATATTTTTAAGAATCAAAAAATGTAATGAGAAAAAACTGGACATAATAATTGAGAAAATGCTAAGTAATTTTTTTCACATAAATATGGCAGCTTTGTAAACATTCAAAAATGCTTTTTAGGAATTATGTAGATAATTAAGCGTTCAGTAGTTGTCAGTCACTGGGGACACCCTGTCTTCCAAGTGCAATTCTAAAAAGTGTAGGTAAGCCACAGGTACAAATGCATCAGCTGAATGTATGACTACTTCTGATGAATCTACAATTATTTTCTTCTTGAAAAGAGAGCAGTCCAAAGTGAATGTTTCATACTCCCCACCATCTCCACAAATATGGACTCCATATTTCTTGGAAAGCTCTAAAAGATAAGGCTCCATTTGATCCAGGGTTTTTTTCAAGATGCTTACCTGGATCTAAACCCAAAGCTGCTACTTTGATGATGACTGCCTGAAAGTTATCATCTCTTGGAGCAAATCTTGGTTTCTCTACCAAAGGTAAGCTGAAGGCTGAAGATTAAGCCTTTTACACACATATTTAATTCTAACACACTGATAATCAGAAGGTATAGAACCTACTGATATTCCTTCCACTTTTTCTTTAACAAGTTTCAAAAGGTCAGGGATCGTTAATCTCATCACCTTCACATTTGGTGTACATTTGTCCTGTATCCACATGCCTTCCTCTTATGGTATGACAACAAAGGGGAGGAGTCATTGCTTCTGTGTACAAATCAATGGCATGATGACCAGGTGTCTGATACATGTAGCCACCCAGTTCATTTGACTGCACTTGGTTTTCAGCTGGTCTTAGGTTTGCTAAAGCAACAGTCTGATGCCTGGCAGGGATACACTGCATCATAACATAAGAACTGTCCTTCCCACCACTGATCAGAGCTGCAACTTGCATGCTGGGCACAGTGCACATGTGTGGCAGGTCTACCAGTAGCATTTTAATTTTGTTGTGTCTTGGTGTGGGCCTCTTTAGGTTCATCTTGGTTGGGACTCTCTGTGCTTCCTGGACATGTATTTCCTCCGCTAGGTCGGGGAAGTTTTCCATCATTAGTTTTTTCAAACATGTTCTCAATGCCTTGCTCTTTCTTCTTTCCTTCTGGTACCCCCACGATGTGAATGTTGATACACCTGAAGTTGCTCCAGAGGCTTCTTATTGTATCCTCATTTTTAAAAACTCTTTTTGCTGTTCTGATTGGGTGTTTTCTGCTTCCTTAGCTTCCAAATCATTGATTTGATCCTCTGCTTCATGTACTCTACTGTTGATTCCCTGTATTCTTCATTTCAATAATTGTATTCTTCATTTCTGACTGGTTCTTTTATGTTTTCTATCTCCATTTTCATGCATCTTTATTGAAGTTCTCACTGATATCATTGAGCATCCTCATAATCAGTGTTTTGAATTGTGCATCTGGTAGATAGCTTGTCTCCATTTTGTTTAGTTATTTTTCTGGGGTTTTATTTTATTCTTTCATTTGGGACGTTTCATTTGGGACAAGTCTCCTCATTTTGGCTGTCTCCCTGCATTTGTTTCTATATATTAGGTAGAGCGGCTATGTCTCCTGGTCTTGGTATAGTGGCCTTATGCAGTAGGTGTCCAAAGGTGCCCACTGGTGCAGCCTCCTCACTCACCTTACCTGGGCATTCCAGGTTTGTCCACTATGCATATTGCGTGCACTCTCTTGTTATAGTTGAGCCTTGACTGCTGTTGGTACATCAATGGGGAGGATTTACCCCCAGACTGCTTGGCCACATGCACTGTCCATGACCACCCAGGAGGATCTGCCGCATAGAGCAGGGCTGCCTTCAGTGGGGTTCTGGTGCCCACTGAGTCCACCCCTTGAGTGTGTTGCTTGTGGAGGTGGTTGGGTGATGCTTTGTTATGGTCTAAAGCTGTCTACCAGGTGCACTCCCAGGCTCTGGGACCTCCCAGGCTCTGGGGCCTCCCAGGCAGTGCAGAGCAAGGTCAGCTGCTTCCTGTGCCCTGTCCAGGGCCACTGGGAATGTGCTTCAAAGCAATCTGCAGATAATTGCTACTTGTACTAGGCTTGGAGATGCTTAGGGGAGGCCAAGCTGCCTACCAAGGCCAGCTGCTGATAGTGCCAGGCTGGAGGCCACTTAGCAAGAGGTATGGGGCATGCTGAGGTCAGATGCTGCTTGTTTGAGATTTTAGGAAAGCCTGTAGCATGAGCCAAGGCGGACTATTAGTATGGGAAAGACACTGGGAATGGTTGGATGGACCTGAAAGCTGGGTGGAACAGGGGTCTCAGGAAATCACTCGGGAGGGGTGAACAGTGTTAGCCAGGTTGATGGAGACTCAGATATGCAGATATGGTGTCCACCTACAGGCTCTGTGGGGAGAAGGCTCAGTAAAAGAAATATGGCCTCTGCCAGTACTTCTGTCTGGGAGAAAGCTGTCCCCTCAGCGCTTGCTAGACAATTTAGTTCCTCTCTGTACATCTCTAGTGCATTTTGGGCTGCTGTGAGTCTGAGTAAGTCTGTGTACAGGCTCTTCAAGAGGAATACCTGGGACTCCAGAGGCCCTTCATCTCACTTGGCTGCCATCCCCTCTGGTTTTCATAGCCAGAAGTTATGGGGACTTCTTCTGGACTGAAAGCCTGGGCTGGGGGAACCTGGTGTGGGGTTGGGGCCCCTCGCTCATCAGGGGGGACCTCCACAATGGAGATATCCCTCCTTATTTTTAACCACCACACTGTGGGTGTGGGACCAGTTTGTTCTGAGTTCTGCCCCTGCTATCGGTCTCTAGATGGTTTCTTCTTTATAACCTTAGTTACAGAACTTCTGTTTACCCATGTTTCAGGCAGTTTTGAATGACGGTTGTTCTGTAGTTTAGTTGTAATTTTGATTTAACTGTGGGAGAAGATGATTACCTTCTGCCATCTTAACCTGAAGCCTCCTCATTTTACTCTTTCCAGAATTCAACTAATTTGTTTTTGTTCCTGAAAGGCTTATAATAAAATCTAGAAAAGAAAAAGAAGGCAAACCTTTCCAAACAGTAGGTTTTGTGTTGTGTTCACCTTTAGAAATTCTTTTATATGTTATATGTTGAAACACTCTGGTTCATGTACTACACTGAACAGTGTAGGCTCAAGTGGGGCTAACCCACGAGAGGACATGCGCTGTCACACATAAAGCCAAAGGACCTGCTGCAAACTATCATAACACACAGTGATGCAATGGAAAGATCTGATGACTGGGCGGAAGGCTTGTTAATCTACGAGTAGGAAATAAAGAACACACTTCACGTTGAAAAAAATAATACATTTAACTGTTTGTTAAGCAAAACACAATTCTGATGGAGACAGGGTGTGAAATGCTCTCCTCCCATTATAAGTGGGCGCAGGGCTCCACGCCTATTTCCCCGCCTCTTCACCTGGCCCTCCTGGAAAGCGTACCCGCCTTGCTTAATTAATGGCAGAATTCAGAAGAGCAGCTATACAAACAACTTGTGGCAGATTATGGACTAACAAGTCAAGATTTCACTGCCCCACATTTGGGCAGTTTACCTGTTTCTGATAACTAAGTTTATAAGGCTTACCTTTTCTCTAGTTCAGCTGCTCATTCAGGACAGAGAATGTGGCTGATTTAAGGCTGTACAATATTTTTTGTGTTGAAAGTATAACACAAAAAGGGATTAAAATTTTAAATTTCACATCCTAACTTAAGTAAAAGCCAAGAAATGGACCCCAAAGGCCTAATCTCAGCACACAGTAAGTGTAATCGCTCCCATTTGCTTTCCAGATATGGCAGCTGCCTCACTGGGGCAGGACTGGGGAGTCTACAAGAGGGAATGCTGAGCCGACAGCATCTGTCATGCTTCCTCCCGACCTCACTCAACACTTGTGCAGATGAGCTCTGGAAAAGAATTTGCTCTGATTTCATTTGTGTGTCAGTGGTTCTCAAAATGTGGCTCCCTGCTAGGCCTTGGGTTGACCTAGAGATCCGTCAGGTCAGGTCAGTTTAAGTTGTTTGCTATGGCCTGTCTATCAGTGTGTACCACAGACCCAGCAAGAAAAAAGGAAGCTATTGATATAAATCGTGTCCATGATTTCCTTACTCAAGAACCCTGCCAGTGCTAAGAGCTTTCTTTCAGAGGAGACTTAGGCAGCCCTGCACAAGAGCCCGTATCTGTTGTTTCTATGACATCAGGCTCCTGTTACAGCTGAGAAACCTGAAGTTCAAAAGTATACCAACATGTCTTGGTCTACAACAAACAAATTTGGGAAAATGCATGATGTTTTTACACTGACATAAGTATTTCCCGAGCACACGTAATTAAATGAAATGCAAATACCTGCCACATTTCTACCTTCCTTTTCACTTCCTCCTTTTCTGCAACCTCACTGAGGTTTGCCAGGGCTTTGGCTGCCAGTATTCTCCTTTTTTCAACACTCAAGTCAGACTGCAGAGCAGTGTGTGGAGTGACTTCAGGCACATCTTTGCTGTTTTGGGTTTTAGGTCCAATCGAAGACTGTGAGGACTGTGCCTTGGGGCAGGAGCCACTGTCCACAGGGCTGCTGCAGCCACCATGAACTTCACACAGACATGAGGTGCCTTGCTGGGGAGAACAGTGTGGTTTCTTGGGGACATTTGCAGTGCTGGATGTAGCTGGTTCACCAGGGTTGTATGAAGCTGAAACACCTGAAGAGAAGGTTTTACTCCGCTGTACTTCCTTTGGAATATTCTTCCTTTGGAAAATTGGTGACCCATCATCCTTGAATTCTTCTAAGTCTCCAAATTTAGCCTGATTCCAGAAAGAAAATGTATTGCATACCAGCATTTCCTTATTGAAATCCACCTGTGGAGTCTGTGAAGTCTCACGGTGGCTAACGAGCATCTGCTGCCTGGGGCTGTGGCAAAACGAGACTTGAGTAGGCACCGTCCACGGAGTCCCTGACTGCTCCAAAAGTGACTGGGCCCTCTGTAAATCCGAGTCGCTGTAGCTGAGTTGCCTTTTTAGGTGAATCAGGGGTTGAAGGCACTCCACATTCCGCCTCTTCCAAAGAGGGTCAAACTCTTGTTCACTGGGAAGAATCACATCCTGATTCTCCAAACCTGCCTCCACTGCAGTGGGGGTGAAAGAGTCCAACGCCCCACTGTCACGCCTCAGTAACTCTTTGTCCAGCTGCATCGTGACTACCTCAGAAACAGTCTTTTCAATTTCAGCAGAGAGGCCAGGTACTTCTACCACTTCTTCTGTCACTACAGGCCTGTTCTCAGCTAAGTCCAGTAGCAATTTGCATACGACATAGATAATTTTTGGCACATGTTTCAGAAGTCGTGCCTCATAACCATGAAGTAGATGCCGCTGGCGAATCAGATACTGTGTTAAGGTGACAGCATGTGCTTTGGGGTCACAGCAAGAGAATATGTTGTGAAGAGGAATCAGAAACTGAGTAAATTCCCTCACACACAATAGCTGTCCTCGAGTTTGAATGGAATTGGGTCGCTTTGCCCGGACAAATATAATGGCTTGATCAGCAGTCATTCTTGTTGCAAAAACTAAGTAACAAGCTATTAAAACACCTAAGTAGAGAAGAAGAAAGAACTGGATAAGAAAAGGTTGTGTATATATATTATTTATCAATCTTTGATGATTTAAATTTGATATGTGTTAGAAAACCAAATAAATAGAGAAACACTTTAAGGATAATACAATTTTGCAACTTTTTACAGAGGTGTTTATATATTTACCTGTCCATATGGTACCCCTCACCTTGACTGAGAACACTCAGAGCTCCTTGTATCCAGGGGCGAACAGGGAAACTGTCACAGTGAAGCTGAGTGTGGACTAAGGGAGGATAACTGAGTAAGATGGAGTAAGTGGGAATGATTAATTGTGGAACGAATGAATGGATGCTGAGGCATAAGTGAGCAAGCGTGGTGTGAGGGGAGGATGCCTGAGTAAGTGCAGAGCAAGTGAGGGCTGACCAAGTAAATGTGTAGTGAGGGGGGATGACTAAGTATGGAGTAAGGGGGAGTGACTAAGTGTGGCATGAGGGGGGATGGCTAAGTGTGAAGTGAGGGAGAATGACTAGTGTGGAGAGTGAGGAATGACTGAGTAGGTGAGAAATAATTGAGTTAACTATGGAGGGGGGATAACTGTGAAGTGAGGGGGCGGGTTCAGTAAGTGTGGAGTAAGTGTGGAGTAAGGAGGGGGAAATCACTGAATAAGTGTGGACTGAGGGGTAACAACTGAGTAGTAAATGTGGAGTAAGGGGGGATGATCTAGCATGTTTATCCTCCTTATGCCCAACTCCACCACAGGAGAAATAAAATCCTGCTTCTATTGTCCATTTAACAGTTTCTGAAAACTTCTATGCAGTAGATCCAGGCACTGCACTTGGGACTTCCCACTCCTGCCTTGGCTATCAATTGTTGACACTTTCCTGCTTGGCATTCTACTAACTGGGACATTTTTTAATTTAGGAATTATTCACATTCACAAGCTTTTTTTCCTGACAATTCTTCTTGCAGATTTGTCTTTACACTAACACGTGTTTTTCTCCATACCATTACATAATTATATATTGATGTAAGCACTTAATATTAAGGAAAACAGCCTTAACGGTATAAGCATTATGCATTCTTATTAATTTTAAATTAAAATGAATACTGAAAAGGTGATAAATAATCAATTAGTTCAAATATAATAGTGAATTACTATCAAAGTAAAAGGCAATCAACAGACATTCGTGTGATTCACCAAAGCTGTGAACCTCATTACATGTATCAGAGCCTCTGAACACTGCATGTTTTCTCAGTATGTGGTAGGTAGGGTCCAACATATCATTTTCACTAGGACAGGGAAAGTCTTTATAGTGTAAATATGAAATATCCGCAGACCTATTATTACATGCAAAATTTTGGTTTGACTGTAAGAGCTGCTGATATTGAGCAGAACTGAGTCCACAGCCCGACAAAGCCCCTGAGCAGGTGGGAACTCCGTGGCAGACACACAGGTATGCTGTGAACGGACTCAAGCTCAGGCTTCTGGTTGAACCAAATGGCAAGGAAGATTCCAACGTGACAGTCTTTATTTCTGCCCTAATATCAGCATGGCACTGAGATTCTCCTGCCTTTTTAAGTAAAATCACTGATTTTTATATAGAATCCTAGGCACAGATAGATTCTCCTTCACAAACAAAATTCTGACAGCCATGAATTTAAATATTGGCCCTACCACTTACAGGAGGTAGCAAATTACTTTCATGTCTTCAAAATTCAATTGTTCCTAAAGGCTTAATAAGACAGCAAGTGTACAATGTTTAGGACAGTAGTTGAAACAATACTTTCTATTTTCGTTATTACTTGGTTATGGAAAATTACATTTTTAAAGACACTGGGTATTAAAAAATGTTATTCCTTATATGTTTAAACAAGGCAACAAAACTATCTCCTAGAATTTACCTGTTCGACCAAGCCCTGCGTGACAATGGATAGCTACTTTTCCTTCTTGTAAGGCAAACGTCATCACCTTTACCATATCTAAGATGGTGGTAAGTGATGCTACACCATAATCTTTCCATCCAAAATTGTAGAAATAAACTGGGCAACGGAAAAGAGAACAGGAAAAAATGTCAACATACAAGAAAAATACTTGTAAGGATATCTGAAGAAAGTGAGTGAATTCATAAAGAATAGAAAGATGTAAGGCATGCAGATCTCAGTGGAAGTGTAGGCCCAGAATAAGAGGCTTTTTACATTTCCACAAAATTTATTGTTAGCATTTCTTACAAAGCACATTCTGTATTACTTAAGGCATTTCCTGCTGAAACTCAGCCAGAAAGAATTACGGAAAAGCAGGATTGCGAATTAATAAAGTCAATAATCTATGCCAAAATGACTCAACTATGGACAGAAAGCATACAATCCTGAACCACAGAAATGCATCTAAAATGACAGATAAATGGCAGAAGATGGTACATACACATTTTCAACCCAGTGGGGAAAAAAGAACTAGATACAGCTTCTTGAAAAAACGTCCCACAATTGCAGAGGTTGATCCCTTCCAGCCTGATGTAATTCCACCCTAAAGCTCCCGCGACTAAGAAGCTTCTGGAATTGCCACAAAAGGAATTCTGGCATCCTACCCAAGGCCAGAACTGCTGTGCAATGGCAAAAGCAGCAGTGAGTCCTGGGATCCAATCCTTTAACATGGTTAAGCTGTGTGGTCCCGAGCAAATCAGAGCTTGCTAAGCCTGTGTGGCCTCATGTGAAGCAGAAACAAGTACGCCACTTAACTGCTTTAAGTTAGACAGGTCTAACGTATTGTTAATGTTAATAGGTGCAGGCACTAATTAAATGGTACTGTTATTTCTACGGGATCTCTCCCCAAGGTCCCTCTCACAGAAAAAGAAAGCCTGCACTTTCAACAGCAATACCACGCACACACACAAAAAGGTAGCATTCTTTAAAATCAAAGTTGGTTCATCTTCATGTTTAGGAGACCTGCTACAGAGTGGTAGGTTTTTATTTCCATTACTTTTTAAACCTAGAAGCTGGGCAGACAAACGTCTCTGAGTGCTGTCCTTGGTAACTCACGGAGAGGAGGGGGGAAGGACTTACTGCCAGCTTCCATGAAAGCTTCAGGAAGGTACGTGAAACCACTTTCTTGTTCTAGAGGGTTCCCACAGCTGGCATGCTCACCGGGCCGCTGAAGGTTAATGACTGTTTTTAAACCATGGCTCAAAGGAAAAAGAAAAGAATTAGTCATATTGGCAGTTAGCTAGCACTGCTAAAAAAAAGTAACCACTTTTGGCATTAATAAAATATTATTAATTATTCTCAAATTTCCTATTTGAAATGTTATTTATACCTATCGTGAAAGTGAAAACACTTTTCCATCAAAGTCAAAAGCAATGGAAGAGAAAACTTACAAGTTGGCTTATGGAACCATGTGAACAATGTGGCATTTACCTCTGAAACTGCTCGATAATGCGGTACTTCTCAAGGAGCTCAGTGGATGGGCGAGCCATTGCCAGGATGTTATCAGTGACCCTACGGATGGGAGGAGGGACTGGTGAGGTACACAAAATCTACAACGTTCCAGCTCCAAGGACTGAGAGAGCAGGTATCACGCCACTACTTTTCCTATGATTTCGATAACTCTGTAAGACAAGAATTCCTATACAAATCTGGCTTCAATTTTGCATTATGGTTAGGATTCTTAGAAATCCTAGCTGCTTAAATTGCTGGAAAAAAGTATTTACATACTGTGTGGGGTAAATGGAGGCAAGCTGGCTTCCTCATACAGGTGTCTGGTAACTAAGATAAGTGGTATCTCATAGCCTTGAGACTGGGCCCGATAAGTATTCCCATAGCCATAAGAGGACTCACATGTGCAGAATCTGGTTATGTTTTACAACCTGTTTTGGCTCTCTGCCGACTTTGTTTCTTTTTAGTATATAAGGGGGTAGGGGCTCTCTGCTGGGATCCAAAGGGGAGAGAGGGGACAGGTGACATGCAGTGCAACATGGAGGGACATGCAGTTTACAGCATTTGTGGATTGCCCACTCTTGAATAAAGGCATGTCAGACATCCCGGTTCCGTGACTTTTCTTCCTTCTGCATGAATCCTCTGAACCTGTCTTGCCTAGACAGGCTGCAACACAGACTGCAACACAGCATTTCTAAGGACACTCAATAGATTCCCTACTAGGGTACATGATGAAGAAAACTTCAACTGGCAGCGAAGGTGACAGTCTAGGTGAGTTATCCAAGGCTATTAACCAATTGAGGAAGACCAACTAGAAGGCACTTCTAGCTCTTTAGCTATCTGCAGTTCAGCTACCTGTGTGTTAAATGAGAATAAAAACACCTGCCTCAGGGCTGGTGTGCAAATTCAACATGATGCGGATGCAAAGTCTTCAGCAAAAATCCCCACATGTGGTTATAAATAAATGCTGAGTTATTGCAATTTTGCAAAATGTAAGAGCTTTGGAATCAGTTGAGCCTGGTTTCAAATGCTGGCCTTTCTACTTTCTTGCTGTGTAGCACATTACTTAGTTTCTCTGGACCCCAATTCCTATATCAATGAAATGACATTACCAATGCCTCCTTCACAAGAGTTTTATGAAGATGAGATAATCTGAAAGTGCCTAGCACAGTGCCTGGCCTGTAGCCAAATGCAGGTTTACTGAGTGTACAAATACCCAACAAATGGCTGTCCCTCAGTAGGGCTCTGGCTTCACTCCGTTCTGGCCAAATTTCTCATCCGTATTCTGGCAAAAAGTAAATCGGTCTATTACAAGTTGTGAGTCACAACTTGAGAGAAGTAACGTTAAATGAAAAGGTCAGGATCCAAAAAGATACCAACACTCTCCCCAGGGTAATGCCTGAAATTCAACAGGGACCCCAAAAGCTTTGGAACCCCCCAAAGATCATAGTAATTAGTATGAGAAGAGATGTAACATGAAATCAGAAGAGGTAAAAAAGACTCAGATGGTTTAGTCAACAATAAATAAAAAATATTAATGTGGCTTTAGTTTCATTACTAGAAACATACTTGTCAGACCACACCTCAGAAACAATGTTTGCTTTTTCATAACATTTTTTAAGAAAGACCAGAATATGATCTGTGGGGAATAGTGACAGTGGACCCCCAACTATGGTCACTACCCGTGTAACCAGAAAATCCAATATGAAAAAGTATGGGTTGCAAGTTAGAGAAGCTGGTTGACAAGTATCTAATTTGTAAACGGGTTCTTGCTGTATAAGATGATTCACCACTAGAATTCTTTAAACAGTGATTTCCTCTAAGTGTGTTTCGAATGGGATTTGGTTTGATTACCAAAGCTCTTCAGATAACACTACACTGAAAAGATATACTTGACAGTTTACTATTAATAATAAAAATCAGAATGATTCAATAATCATTCAATTGCAGTTATATACCGTGAAAAATGCAAGCATCTTACCTTGTCCACTGAACTAACAACTTGTGCCACTCCTACTGAGACAGACTAGAAGAGTATTTGTGTGAAAAATGGGTCCCTTCACACAGAGTATAGGACCAAAATGAAAACTAGGCTATAGCTTACCTTTATAAAACTTAAAACTACATATGTACCTCATAATTTCTCAAATTTACAGCTCAACTATTTGTTATTTCTAGTAATTTCTGAAATTTAAGAGCTATTTATCTAGTTACCATTTCCTTAAGATATTTACATACATTATTTCACTTAATTAAAAAGGACCCTATGGAATTGCTTTTCTTATTTCCATTTTACAGAGGAGAAAACCGAGGTTTAGAGTGCCTGTGTGAGGAGGCCACAGCTTGTCAAGAGAGCAAAGCCAGGGATGGGAGGCAAAGTTCCACCTTCAAATCCCCATACTCCTTCTTCCACAGCCTCATGCCACAGGCACCACAGACATCGTTATTCCCTTTTCCTACACAGCTGCAGGTGAGAGTTACCACAGATGACAGAATCACTCACCACGATGAGTAGATGCCCTTAATGGCCTGCTCTTGCTCACTCCAGCGGGCTGGATTTTCGTACTTGCATGATCTGCCCCCACATGCCATGGAGCAGGCCACGTGTCCGGGAATGACATTTCGTAAACGCTCTCCCACTTTTGTATACTTTGCTGTTGGACGTCCTGAATTGCCTAGAACATGCAAGGAAGGGACTCAAAATTCCACTCTCGAAATGGAATAGTGGCCTGGAAACAGCTTCCATTTTATCTCAGGATTGTAGATCAGGAGCTTGCGCTAACTTCCCTTCGCTTTGTCAAGGTTAAAATCATTAAAACCAAGCACGCTATCACTCAATACAGGAAACACTTTCATACACAATCTCCACATGCCACAGTGGTCACAAAAAGGAAGCAACTTTAAAAGCAGATCTTTCATAAGGGAATGAGGTTTGTTCAAAAACTACATTTTAAATATAAAAACACAAAACATTCAATCATTCTATCTCCTATTACATATCCACTAAAGCTCTTAGCATAAGAGACAGTAAAATGTATAATATAGAACTGTCAAAAATTTAAAAGGTATAAACAGAGCACAGCCTCTTCAAATTCCTTAAATTTACACTTAAAGGTGTGGCGATCTTTAAGAAGAAAAGGAGTTTTACTTTTTCTCTTGGGACAAGTTGGGTTTCTCTTGGCACAGCTGAGAGAGGACGCAGCTACCATCACCTGGAGAGAGGAAGAGGAGAGCATCTTGGTGACAGAGCCGTGTTGCCCCTGTGGCAGTCGCAGTCCGGTGTCTGAGGCTGAGTGCCGGCGGCCTTGTAACAAGGAGCTGAGAAAAGGCATGGCCAAGAGCCTCCTGGGCGGATCCTGCATGGTGCAGGGCCACGAGGAAAGCTGGAGGCCAGGAGATGTCAGTGCCAGCTTGCTCCGTAATGAAGTTACACTGAGATATGAGCATCACTCTGCATGATCTAACAGCCGGTCAGGATAGGCTGACTTGTTTCCATAGAGACAAACAAAGAAACTACTGATTCCCACTCAGAGTTGTACAGGCAAAGTCCCACAGGAATGAACTGTGTTTTGGACACATTGCCCAACTATGTAGAGGAACAGCATGTATTTTAAATAAATTATTCTTAAATTGTGGCTATTTTGTTTTTCAAACACATTTAAAAGATCTGAATGCTTAAAAAATTACATCTAATATACTGTAATGGATTTAGAAAAAAATGTTTTTATGATGCAAACACTGTCTTTTACACATATACTAAAAGGTTTAAATTCCTTTATTTATTTCATATCTATTCTCTGAATATGTTGAAAAAATTATCTTTTCACTACTCTCAAATAGGGCAGATAGAAAGTGAATTGTAATGAAATGGGACATGCTGGATATCTTATAACATTATTAAAACACCATTCCATTTTTCAAAACCAAAAAATCTTCTGTTTTCTTCACAGAACTATTAAATACTTACATAAAATAAAGGCATCTTTAGGGCTGATAATCAGAAAACACTTAGTTTTATATTTTTATTTTCAGAATGTGAAAACCCAATTCTTGGTGATGCCTTTATTGGATAGTTATAATAGCCAAGCTTCTTAAAAACTCAAAACACAATTTCATGCTTTTTGTCAGTGACTGGGGGAGAAAGAAACTTGGATAATGTCTTGGCAGAGGCATATAAAAAAAGAAAAAGCCTCACTAAGGATCACATTTTTTAAGGAACTGGGTGAGGGGGAGGTTGCAACTTGAGGATAGAGAATATAAAGAGAACAGAAACAACTACCAATTGTCCACCTCCTTCCTGGTTAATGTCAGGCTGTACCCTTACTCCCACCCCAACCCTCCTCTTTCTACCCCTTGGTCTCCAAAATTCTATTTCAGCCATGTGCACATAGAAACAATCTATTGCCACAGCTACTGCTCTTTTTTATTTTGTCCTGTTTTATTTTAACGAGTAATAATGCCTTAAGCAAGCACTTTTTAAAATGCACCCCCATCCAATCTCCCCAGCAGGATGCACTCTGTCAAAGAAGACAGACAATTTGGTGCTCAAATTCCTACTCACAGTGTAGCACTATGCCCTTGTTATTTTGTATACGACAACAGAGAATAATTTTTTTTTAATGTAACCAATCCAGAAAACAGGCTTCCAGAGCTTTACAGGAGAGAAGAGAGTAGGTGCAGCGTGGAAGGCAAGCTGGAACCTGATGGCAGATCGCCCTAAGTGCTCAAACTAAGGGGTCCGCGTCTGCTGCCTGGGGAACAGGGAGTCAGATTCAAGTTTCTGAACAAGTATCCATGCAGAGGTTAAGCTGCCTTGCAGAGACAGAGCTGGAAGTCGAAGATTATGGACCTACTGGGACAATGATGGTAAATGGAGCAAAACATGGGTGGGAGACAGGGCAGGGGTGGACAGATGGCAGCTGGAGGACAGAGACTGGAGACAGTGCCGGCTCTTCCTGACTAAGTGAGCAACAGGGACACTGAAGCTGGTTAACAGTGGAGCCAGTGAGGAGAAGGTGTATGACAACCTGGCAGGTCAGTTCCATCTGAGATACAAGGCCTGTGAGGTGACAACCAGGAGGTCTCAGCAGTGAATGGGGAGATCCTGATGTCTGTAACTCTAAGCACATCTACAATGTAGAGTGCAAGTGACTAGTGGTCTTTAGGGAAGTGGAGCTGAAGCAGCCCTCTTTCTCAGAATGTCCTTGACATCATCCAGGGCTCCCGTGGATGCTGGGATGAGCCCGAAGCTAGACCAGTGCTGAGGTGGAGCACTGCCCACCTATGGGCAGATGAAGGCAAAGGCCTGTGTTTCCCCTAGACACAACAGAACTATCGTGCTGCTGTCTCATGCTTCAAATCATTCCTTGGCAAAATGCCCAATTCACAGCCAAATCCATTTTTGAAAACCAGTTTTAATTTATGCCAAGTGGCTTTATAATAGGGAAGCGTACCACCAGTCCCACCCCTAATACTCTAGACTCGTATCCCTCTAGTCTTTTGCCCATGTGGATTTTCTGCATACTTATAATCATATTGCAAATACATTTCTTGCTTTAGTCTCATTAATGGAGGCACAATTATGACACATCAAGCTAATCATTCCTTAGCTATTAGATATTAATGTTATTATCAACGATTTTATTTAAAAATAAGACAAACATTTTCAGGACTAGAATCAGAGCCTTTTTTGATTCTATGTTTCTCCTTTAGTAAATTTCTGGGGATGATATGACTGATGAGCAAAATTAATTTTGAAAGCTCGTATTTTTATTTACATATTTCAACCACCAAGTTTGGAGATGCTGAAAGAGGTAGTTTTTTTAGCAACTCAACACAGGTTTCTTTCTGAGGTCAGAAAGAAATACAGCACTAAAATATGGATCAAGAGATGCTGTCTCTGACAGGGTTTTGTGCCAACCTTCTTGACCCCAGAAATCTCCCATTATTAAATTTGCGGATCAATTCAGTTATATATACCCATGTTTTCGTTTCACACATCTGTAAGAAAGCATATTTGTACTACAACCTAAAATCAATTAAAAAATTTAAATTGGGATCAATTATAGATTTAGTTAATGATAAATTGTTTGAGTCTTAGAAATAACATTTTAATTTTTATTTGAATTACCAATAGAAAAAACTAGAAGCCTTATTTATCTTTAGATAAAGAGGAATAGTGAGACTATTTTATTTTTTATTTCATATTTATACAGAATGGGATTTATTTTAGAGTAATTTTATGAAGGGAATGCTTTCAACAGACACTTCAAAGGCACAGAACCTTTTCTCGTGGCTGCCACAGAGCTTCTGTAGAAGCTTACATCCTAAGCCGCATTCACCTCTCTCTGCTCTCCTTTCCTCTATCCTGCATGATTATTACTTAATTTGAAGGCCACAAGAACCAACATTAATGTTTTCCCATTTCCTGCTAACAACTGATTTATTTTTCCCCTTTGACAATGTATTTTTCTAAATACGTAAGAAAATGTCAGTTTTCTATATTCCATGAATATAAAATCACAGGGACTCTGCCTCATTACTGTTCATACCCTTCTCACTTCCAAATATGCTGTCTCTAAGATGGAGTCAGGCTCCAGGAAAAAGCAGGGAAACAATTCTTAAGATAATTCCCATGAGCAATCTTACACTCTCTGGAGTTGCTGTAATCATTAAATGAACACAGCACTGCACTCCAGTCTCCTCACCACAACACTTTGTAGCCACTGGCCTGTTTGCAGGTGGATAGTCAGACCCACTCACATTTTCACTCAGACACATCCAGAGTAATATTTAAGGAACCAAATGAGATACTGATCATTGCAAATGTGAAATTATCTACACCTGTAATAAGCACAATAAACAGCAAAATTAAAGAGGAACCTCAAGAACTGGTAATTTCCTGTTACACTCAAGATTTCTGAAAGGGCTAATAATTCCTACTTAAACATTCGTGCAACAATGAGCCCGAGAATGTGGTAGGAGCAGGTCCACCTAATCTCAGTCCTAAATCAATAAAGGAGTCACGTCCAGGAACTGGGCTGCAGGAACTGGGCTGGAACACCTACTTTCCAGACTCTTGTTTCCCACTTTTTGTGACAGGAGGCTCACTTCTCACACAGCAACTCAATATTCAATTGCTGGGCGGCTCTACAGGTTTTCTAATGTTGAGTCAAAATCCGTTTCTCTGTAAACACTGGTTCTAGTTCGTCCCTCTAAAAATAAAAAACAAAGCACCTCTTTGACTGGCAAGGTTTTCGTATACTGAAAGAACTTCTCTAAGACCACCCTTATTTAGGATAACTCATAATTTTTCAAACATCCTAGTGTACATTGTTTCCAGGTCATTCACTAATTTCTCTTCTGAGGGCACCTCCTCCCCCTCCACAGTTACACGGAGAATGGCTGACGACATCTTCCATTTCCATTTGTCACAGGTCTCATCCTTAACTTCTATTTAACTCTGGTCTCTGCCTCCACTGCCCACTGGAAATTGCTCTTGCTAAGATCTCTCTCTATGGCCTCGGTTTCAAAGTGGATTGTCTTCTTTTTCTGCTCAGTAGCATGCAGCACAGTTGAACAGCTCGGTTTTAATTTTAAAAACAGTGTGGAGAGGATTTTATTTTTTATTTTGTATCAATCTCAAACTTACAGAAAAGTTATAACACAAATAGTTTCTCTTGAACCATTCGAGAGTAAGCTGCAGACAGGCTGCCCCATTACTCCAAATAACTTAGCATTTATTTCCAATAAACAAAGACATTCTCTACAATTGCCCCAAACAGAAAATTACAACTAATATATTACTAGTTGCCCTTTATTCTGCAGATTTCACTTAAGCTTCACTGATTATCTCAGTATTCCTTATAGTAAAATTGTACCACACAACATTAATCTAATGCCATATTTAGTCATCCTGTCTCTCTCAGTCTTTCCTTGACTTTTGACACCCTTGACTTTTGAGTACTGGCCAGTTATTTTGTAGAATGCCTCTCAATTTAGGTGTGTCTGTTTCCTCATGATAATATCCAAGAAGCCTTGGTGTTTGTTGGTAAAGAACAGTATTTAGAAATCAAGTTTGGGTGTTAGGTGTGTTCAGTGCTGTTAGGGTGTCGTCACCAACACACTCAGTGGACAGAGCTAAGGAATATGTGCACCACATACATGCAAACACACTTATCACACATTTACATGCACACATATAGAAATAAGTATGTATGTACTTATATGTATGCACACATATTGAAAGCGAAGAGTTCACCCTGATACTACCAATTCTAATCCAACAGCACAGACTTTCTCCTACTCTCCCCGCTTTCCGTAACTGTAAGTCGCTTCTCTGATGGTGAGAACTCTACCATTGTCCTTAACATACTTACTTACCTGACCAGACTCACTCACTGCTACTGCCCCCTCTTCTATGTGGATGCCGCCCTCTCCCCGTTTGGACTCTGATACCTCAAGCCAGGTTGCTGTTGTCACCCACCTGAGGGGATACCTCCTCACTCTGCCTGTGTTCTGATACTCTGTGCAGGGCCACCCTGCCATGTAGGAGACCTCCCAACCTTACTGAAGCTCTGACATCTGTAGTGTTCTAACACGCTGAATCAAGTCAGCCTGACTCAGATGTCATTCTGCTCTGGTATCATGAGGGTTGGGCTGCCCTGGTAGGGGTCCCCCTCACTCTGCTTGGCCTACAGCATTGCAGCCTGACCCATCCTCTGGTGTAGATGCTATTTTTCACGGCCTTGCCCAGAGCGCTCAGACTGAACTGTTCAGGACGGGAAGGGAAAAGAAGAGGAAGAGAAAGCGTCTTACATTTTTTCTTTGTTAATTGTGGTAAAATATACATAACATAAAACTGACCATTTTAATCACTTTTACGTGTACAGCTCCGTGGCATTAAGTACATTCACACTGTTGTGTAACTATCATCACCATCCATTGCCAGAATATCTTCCCAGACTGAATGGGAAGCCTGTACCCATGAAACACTAAGTCCTCACTTCTCCCTCAGCCAGCCCCTGGCAACCACCATTTTACCTTCTGTCTCTATGAATTTGACTATTCTAGGTACCTCATGTAAGTGGAATCATATAATTATTTTTGTCTTAATACTGGCTTATTTTACCCACATTGTAGCATGTGTCAGAATTTCTTTCCTTTTTTTTCCCCCTAAGGTCGAATAATAACCCATTGTATGTATATGCTATATTTTATTTATCCACTCATCTATTAATGAAGATTCAGTTGTTTCTAACATTTGGTGTTGTAAATGCTGCTATGACTGTGGGTGTACAAATACCCCTGCTCAAATCATGTTTTCAATTCTTTTGGTATACACCCAGAAGCGGAATTGCTGGATCATATGGTAATTCTATTTTTAATTCTTGAGAAACTGCCATATAGTTCTCTCTGGTATGTGTACTATTTACATGCCAGCAATATACCAGGGTTCCAATTTCCCCACATCATCACCAACACTTGTTATTTGTTTTCTTAATTTATTTTATTTTTTAAAGATTTTATTTATTTATTTTTAGAGAGAAGGGAAGGGAGGGAGAAAGAGAGGGAGAGAAATATCGATGTGTGAGAGACTGGTTGCCTCTTGCACGCCCCCAACCAGGGACCTGGCCCACAACCCTGGTAAGTGCCTTGACTGGGAATCAAACCAGTGACCTTTGGTTCACAGGCTGGCACTCAATCCACTGAGCCATTCCAGCCAGGATTGTTTTTTTGTTTTTTTTTTAAAATAGCCATCCAAATGCATATGCAGTGGTATTTCACTATAGTTTTAATTTGCATTTCCATTGTGGATAATAATGTAAAGCATCTTTTCATATTCTTATAAACATCTGTGTATCTTTTCTACATAAATGTCTATTCAGGGAAGTAGAAGAGGGTAAAGCAGGGATAAATGGTGATGGAAGGAGACTTGACTTAGGGTAGTAAACACACAACATACAGATGATGTATTTTAGACTTGTATATCTGAAACCCATATAATTTTACTGACCAATGTCACCCAATAAATTCAATAAAAAAAAGAAATGTATATTCAAGTCAGTCTGGCCATGTTTAAATTGGATTATTTGTTTTTAGTTGCTGAGTTTTAGGAGTTCTATGTGTATTCTGGATAATTAGTCCCATATTACATATATGATTTGCAAATAATTTCTCCCATTCTGTAGGATGACTTTTCATTCTTTTGATAGTATCTTTTGATGTACAAAAAATTTCGATTTTGATGATGTTCCATTTCTTTTTCCTTTTGTTGCCTGTGCTTTTGATGTTATATACAAGAAATCATTGCCAAGACCAATGTCATGAAGCTATTCCCATATGTTTTCTTCTAAGAGTTTTATGCTTTTAGCTCTTATGTTTAGGTTTTTGATCCACTTTGGGTTAATTTTGTATATGGCATAAGGTAAAGTTCTGACATCATTCTTTTGCATTTGTGTACCTACTATTCCCTCATCAACTGAGGAAAAAATTGACTGTCTTTTCCCCACTGAACAGTCTTGCACCCTGGTTCAAAATCATGTGACCACATATGTAATGATTGTTCACTGGAATCTCTACGCTATTCCATTGGTTTATACATGTGTCTTTATGCCCGACCCACACTGTTTTGATTACTGCAGTTTTGTATTAACTTTTGAAATCAGGATGTAAGTCCTCACTTTGTTCTTTTTCAAGATTATTTTGACTATTTGGGGGCCGCTCAAGATTCCATGTGAATTTTGGGGTAGATTTTTCTACTTCTGCAAAACCATTATAGGGATTCTTATAGGAATTGCACTAAATCTATAGATCCTATTGAGTTGTATGGATATCTTAATATTAAGTCTTCCAATCTATCAACAGAGGATGTCTTTCTATTTATTCAGAATTTCTTTAATTTCCTTCGGCAATGTTTTGCAGTTTTCAATAAGGCAAGCTGAGAATACTGGGGCTCTGATTGCCTTCAGCCTACCTTGTTTGTCAGTCAGAGGTTCCATGCTGAGAAATGCAAGCCAAAAAGACCGGAAGCTGCCCCAATCAGTTGCAAAGCAGGGGTATCATTTACGGAAGGGAGCCGCTGTCCTCTCCCCAAGCTCCAGAGTTGTGCCTAGAAGATTTTGCCTAGAGGGAAAGACAGACCTCAAAAACAGAACTCTGAAGCTCTTTTCAAAGAAACTGTCTTGATTTGAAACATAGTGTGAGGAAGTTCAAGTCTAACAATGTTTATAAAAATAATGGAGGCTTTGGTGTCAAGCAATTAAGAGGAGGCTAGTAAATTCATGAGAGCAATGAGCTAATCTATAAATCAGCTAATTTACCAGAAAGAACCAGAGAAAGAGATAACCTAGAGAAGCCCTCATAAGGTAAGAACAAACCTCAAACCTCAAAGACTGGTCTCAAAAATCACCACTGCCTGAACTTAATTGGATCATACCATAGAGCAATATATGCCCAAGGTTTTCTCAAAAATAATAAAGAGCAGGCAATTAGTGAAGCCTTACAGCTGGGTATGACAACAAATAAGAGAGAAAGCAATTAACAGAAAGATTAGCGAAAGACAGAAAGCACTGCCAAAACACTGTTGTTCCTGGTTAACTGTGTTTTCATGCCTAAGGCTGTCCCCTCTCTCCTAGGAGCCACATCAGTGGCTTTGCAATATGGAGGAAATAGACCTCACTAAAGTGGTCTAGTCAAGTCTCTTAAACAAATAGAGAAGCAAAACAAAACAAGTCTGGTAGAGAAGAGGGGATCTAGAGGTATCATTAAAAACTACCTGTGAGATGGCCCAGACATCACATTTGCAGACAAAGAGTTTTAATTGACTACTATAAATAATGGGTTGGCCAAACAGTCCATTTTTTTTTTCTGTAAAACAAAGACACATTTTTCATTTTCACCAATAACTTTACTGATTTGGATATTTTGAGTATGTCGGCTATCTCCCGTGTGGTATAACTTTGTTCTCAATTAATGCCTCGATTTCATTAATATCAACTTCAATTGGTCTACCTGACTGTGGAGCATCGTCCAGCAAGAAACCTGCAGCACAAAACTTCACAAACCACTTTTGACATGTGTGATCAGTCATAGCACCTTTTCCATACACTGCACAAATCTTTTTTCTTTTTTGCGATTCAGTTGTGGTTTTACCTTTTTTAAATAATAAGGCATAATATGCTGAAAATATTGCATATTTTCTTCCATATTCAATATTAAAATGGTTACACAAAAATTCACCAATTTTGATAAGTTTTTTTAAAAAAATGCATGCTGATATGACAGTTGTCACAATATAATCTAACAAAATTGTTTCAAATGAAGTTAAAGACAACGAAGAGCTACTAGAGCCATCTTATGGAAAAAACCAAACGAACTTTTTGGTCAACCCAATATGTTTCAGAGAACTAAAGGAAACCATGCTTAAAGAAGCCTCATCAAATAAAGAGCCAAAAATTATTTTAAAAAAAGAAATAAATGGAAATTCAAAAGTTGAAAAGTATAATAATAATTTAAAAAATCACTAGAGAGGCCCACTAGCACACTTGATGCAGCAAAAGGAAGAGTCAGATAACTGGAAGGCTAGATTTATAGAGATTATGCACTCTGAAGAACAAAGAGAGTAAAGAAAAATGAACGGAGATTCAAAAACATGTCACACACCATTAAGTGTACCAACATGCATGTAATAGATATACCAGAAGAGGTGCAAAAAAAGTAGAAAAAAATATTAGAAGAAATAATGCCTCAAAAACTTCTCATATTTGATTAAAAACATTAATCTACACATCCAAGAAGTTAAAAAAACTCCAAGTATGAAAAACAGAAAGAGAGCCACACCAAGATAGCATTTTTACATCATGGTAAAAATGCTGAAAGCCAAAGACAAAAAGAAAAATGATTCCCCATGTAAAAGGGAACCTCAATAGGGTTTAAGTTTATTTTTCATCAGAAACAAATGGAGACCAAAAAGCAAAGGGATGATATATTCAAAGTACTGAAAATCAATACTGTCAACCAAAAATCTTATATCCAGCAATATTATGTTTCAAAACTGAAGGAAAAATAAAGACATTCCCACATAAACAAAAAAACAAGGACTTTCTTGCTAGCACACCCAGCTTACAATAAATATTAAAGGCAGTTCTTCAGATTGAAAGTATGTAACCCAAGACAGCAGTATAAATCCACAGGATAAGAGAAAGGATACTGGTAAATTATAAGACAGTAAAATTACATAAGACTGTAACACAGTAAAAATAAGTTTTTCTTCCCCCTTCTTCCATTAAGTGATTTGAAAATGACTGTATAAAACAACAGGTACATAATTATATTGCTGGGCCTATACATTTAGAAATGTAATATATATGACTTTAACAGCACAAAGGAGTAGGTGGGAATAGAGTTGTATTAAAATAGGGCATGATAGAAGATGATAATTCACATCCACAAGAACGAATTAAAAAAAAAGAAAGGGCAAAAAACAAGGTTAATATAACAAACTAGTATATACAATATATAAAGAACTCTTACAACTCAACAATAAAAAGATATAAAACCCAAATAAAATATGGGCAAGGGATCTGAATAGACATTTCTCCCAAGAAGATATGCAGATGGCCAATAAGCATGAAAAGATGTTCAATATCATTAGCCAGTAGGGAAATGCAAATCAAAACCACAGTTTGACAGTTCTTCAAAATGTCAAACACGGAGTCACCATGCAACCCAGCAATTCCACTCCTGGGTATATTCTCAAGGGCAATTAAAAATACATCCACACAAAAACATGTATACAAAAATTCATAAGAGCATTATTTATAGTAGCCAAAAGCAGAAACAACCCGATTGTCTATCAATCCGAATGGATAAACAAAATGTGGTATAACCATACAATGGCATATTATTCAGCAATAAAAAGGATGAAGTATTGATACATGCCATAGCATGGGTGAACCTTGAGAACATAACATGCTAAATGAAAGAAGTCAGACACAAAATATCACATGATTATTCTACTTAAATGATATGTCCTGAATAGGCAAATCTATACAGACAAAAGTAGATTAACAGTAGAGAAGGGAGAAGGGAGAATGGGGATTGGAAGCTAATTGGAACAAAATTTCTTTATGATCTGATAACAATGTTCTGGATTTAGATGATGGTGATAACTTTACAGCTTATATACTTACTAAAAACCACTGAATATTTTAAAGGTGGATTTTATGTTATGTAAATTTTACCTCAATAATAAAAAAAAACATAGGCAGATCTGAATAGGCATTTTCTCCAAAAATGATATAAACATGGCCAATAAGCACATGAAAAGATGTTTAACATCATTAGTCATTAGAGAAATGCAAACTGAAACCACAATGGGATACCACTTCATACCCACATGGAAGATTATGATCAAGAGTCAGATAGTAAGTGTTGGTGAGCAAGTGAAAAAGTGAGAGCCTTTGCAAACTGCTGGTGGGAATGTAAAATGGTAAACTACGTTGGAAAACAATCTTGACAGTTCATCAAATGAATAAGTGAAGAATTAGCATACAAATTCTCTTAAGTATACACCTCCCCAAATGTAAACATAACCATATAAAAACATGAACACAAATGTTCAAAGCAGTATTACAACAGCCAAAAACTGGAAACAACACAAATGTCCACCAGCTTATGAATGCATAAAAAAATGTGTGATGCAGGCTAGTTGGCTCTCCTGTCTTCCTCCACACTGTCCTCAGTGTCAGTGGGGCCCAGTAGGGAGCTGAGCCTCTAAGTCCACCTGGTATACATGAGGAGAAAAGGAGTGGTAAGAGGTGGGATAGTTGTTACTACGTTTCCCACCTCCCCTTCCCTCACCGCATGTCCACAGGACATGGCAGGAAAAGGAGCTACAGTCACATCCTGCAAAAACAGAGTGGGGTGATTCACCCTTTCAATTCCCCTGTCCCAGGTGGCTGTGAGGCCCAGTGGGGAGCCAATCATCCTTTTTTAACTAGGAAGTTGGTCTTACATCCCCACTCAAAAGTAACACGAGAATGCAGGGCAATGCCCCACCTTCTCCACAAAGGTGTCAGGGAGCTAATTGGGGAAGCTGAAATTCCACCTCATTCATGTGCAAGGCGGCAGTATAAGAATGTGCTCCATTTTTGTTGGGATAGCATCAACAAGACTGAAGGGGAAGCTGAGCAGACACAGGCACCTGGTTCTCAAGCTTCTGTTCAATAGGGAGAATATTCACTAAAATAAGAAGAAATAGAATCCAAAATAGCTACAAGATCAGTTGTTATACCAAGAACCAAGAAAATCACAACTAGAATGAGAAGAGATTATCAACGGGCATCAAACAGAGACATGATATATTGACAATACCCAATTAGGATTTTGAAGACGCTATCCTAAAAACAATTCAACATAATTACCAATTCTCTTAAAATAAATGAATAGAAATGCTCAGCAAAGAAGTAGATATTATTAAAAAAACCAAACAGTAGCAAACAAAACTAAAATATACATAAACACAATTTTAAAACTCTCTAGATGGGCTCAACAGTATAGTGAAGATGGCAGAGGATATCATTATTGACCTTGAGGACAGATCAACAGAAATTATACAATATGAAAAACACAGTAAAAGAGACTAATAAAAATGAACACGTTCTCAGAGGCATGTAGGACATTAACTAAAGAGCTAATAACATTATATCACTGAGTCCCAGAGGGGAAGCAAAAAGAGAGTGGGACTGAAAATGTATTCAAACAAATAATGGTTAAAAATCTTCCAATATTGGGGAAAGACTTAAACCTACTTGTTCAGGAAGGTAAATGAACCTTAAATAGAATACACCAAAGAAATCCATGCCAAGATGCATTATAATGAAACTTCTGAAAACTGAAGACAAAAAAATCTTGAAAGCAACCAAAGAGAAATGATACAGTCCCAGGAAAAGTCCAATATGAATGACAGCCACTTCTTACCTGAAAGAATGAAGGCTAGTAGGAAGAGACATTAACATTTTTCAAGTTTTCTGAGAGAAAAGAACTGTCATATGCAAATTTTTATCTGGCAAAAATATTCTTCAAGAATAAAAGAGGAGTGACAACAGGACAGAGGAGTGGGCAGCTCTAAACACCCAGCCTACCAACAGAAACATAAAAAACAATCAGAAGCTGTCAGTACCCACTTTGTCAAAACTCTGGAAAATATTGAAAGATGTACAGCAACCAAGCAAAAGATGAATCAAGAAACAGTCAAGACTGTCACTTGTACCTGCCCCACCACTCCCCAGCTTGAAAATGGCAGCCTGAATTTCCAGTGTGGGACACTTCCAGAGGGAGCAAAGTAAACTTTATTTGCAAATAATAATGTGTGTTCGTTCAAACTTCTCTGAGGATACCTGAAGGACAGGGTATTCAGGGCAGAAATGTAACGAACATTATTTGAAAATACTGTGTGATGAACAAAAAATCTGCAGCCTCCTGGGGCAAAAGACTACCAATGAGATACTGGAAAATGCTACCCAGTATTTAAAGACTAAACACCAATTTTACACAATATCTTCCAAAAATACAAGAGGATGGAACATTTCCAACCCCTTTTATGAGGCTAGGATCACTCTTTCACCAAAGGCAGATATACTGTACAAAAAAATTAAACTATAATCCAATGTCTCTTTAGAACTTATGCACAAAATTGTCAACAAAAGTATTAGCAAACCAAATCCAGCAATGCATAAAAAGAATTATATACCATTATCAGATGGGATTTACTGCAGTCATGTAAAAATGGATGAACATTAAAAAATCAATCAACATATTAATCTACCATATCTACAGACTAAAGAAAGAATCATGTGATTATATCAATTGATGCAGAAAAAGGATCTGATAAATTCCAACACCTATTAATGATAAAAAGAAATCTCAGCAAGTTAATGAGAAAGGACAATTAATTCAACTTGTCACAGTGTATCTACTGAAAACAACATCATACTGAAAGGTGAAGGACTGAATACTTTCTCCCTAAGATGAGGAAGGAGGCAAGGATATTTGCTCTCATGATTCTTAATTTTGCTCAGTAGGAGTTCTAGGCCACTACAATGAAGCAAGAAAAAGAAATAACAGCATACGTATTTTAAAGAAAAGAAGCCAAAACTATATTTATTTGCAGACATGATTGTTTATATGGGAAATCTCAAAGACTCTCCGAAAACCTCCTAGACCATCTACAATATAACAGGTTTGCATACACAAAGAAATATGGCCCAAATGAAAGAACAGATCAAAACTCCAGAAAAAGAACTAAGCGACAAGGAGATAGACAACCTATCAGATGCAGAGTTCAAAACACTGGTAATCAGGATGCTCACAGAAATGACTGAGTACAGCCACAAAATAGAGGAAGAAGTGAAGGGAAGAAAAATAGACAGGGAACCAACAGTGAAGGGAAGGAAATCAGGACTCAAATCAACAATTTGGAAGAGAAGGAAGAAATAAACATTCAGCTGTTTATAAACAGAATGAAGAAACAAGAATTCAAAAAAATGAGGAGAGGCTGAGAAACCTCTGGGACAACTTTAAACATTCTAACATCTGAATCATAGGGGTGCCAGAAGGAAAAGAGGAAGAGAAAGATATTAAAAAACTTATTTGAAAAAATAATGAAGGAAAACTTCCCCATTTGGTGAAGAAAATAGACATGCAAGTCCAGAATGCTCAGAATCCCAAAGAAGTTGGGCCCAAGGAGAAACACACCAAGACACACAATTAAATTACCCAAGATTAAAGATAAGGAGAGAGCCTTAAAAGCAGCAGGAGAAAAGAAGAGTTACCTACAAAGGAGTTCCCATAAATCTACCAGCTGATTTCTCAAAGGAAACCTTATAGGCAAGAAGGGACTGGAAAGAACTATTCAAAGTCATAAAAAGCAAGGACCATCCAAGATGACTATCCAGCAAAGCTCTCATGTAGAGTGGAAGGGTAGATAAAGTGCTTCCCAGATGAGTTCATCATTACCAGGAGTTCATCATCGCCACAGCATTATTATACGAAATGTTAAAGGGACTTATCTAAGAAAAAGAAGATAAAAACTATGAACAGGAAAGTGACAACAAGCTCACAAGTATCAACAACTGAACCTAAAAAAACTAAGACAAAAACAAAAACAAACTAAGCAAACAAGTAGAACAGGAAAAGAATCATAGAAATGGAGATCACATTGAGGGTTATCAGCAGGGAAGGAGTTGAGGGAGAATGGGGAAAAAGGTACATGGAATAAGAAGCATAAATGGTAGGTACAAAATAGACAGGGGGAAGTTAAGAATAGTATAGGAAATGGAGAAGCCAAAGAACTTACATGTTTGACCCATGGACATGAACTAAGTGGGGGGAATGCTGAAGGGAATGGGCGTACTGGGTGGATGAGGATAAAGGGGACAAAAAAAATGGGACAACTGTAATAGCCTTATTAATAAAATATACTTAAAAATTAAAAAAAGAAACTGAACAAATAAATGGGAAGAGAAAGGTCTTCCATACAGAATACCAATTAAGAAATACAGAAGGAATGATGGAATTAGAAAAACTGCATTTAGCTTTCCAACATTGTAATAATTAATTCAGGCAAGAAACATCAACGGCTGATAAAACTACTGAGTAAATGTTGGATGAGAAACAGGATATTTACATAGTCTCAAGGCATCACTCCATAAAATATTAATTATGAAAAGTAAAGAATAATTTATAATGGTAATCTTGGTAGGCACCACTTTACTGACATGATCAAACTTAACATTTTCAGTGATGAGGCAAAATGACATCTTGTGTCCCGTGATGGGATGTGGTGAGAAAAGCACAAAATCACTTCTATGATGTTTCTGCTTAGCATAACTTCAATCCTATCATGACAAAATAGCAGATCAACGTGAATTGAGGAACATGCTGCAAAATAACGGCCTATAATCTTCATAAGGGTCACGAAAGAACAAACTTTGGTCATTGAAAAAAATCTAAAAAACCATGACAAGTATCCTTTTGCTATTAAAGGATACTATAGGGAGAGCTGATGAAACTTAAAGACGGGGGTCTCTGGGTGAACACAAAAAAATTTTTGTGTGTTTTTTTGTAAGTCTGAAATTATTTCAAAATAAAATAACTAACATCACATGAGGAGAGACAACCAGGCATCATGGGCATCCTGATAGAAGAGAACAGCACCATCCATGAAATATTGTTGCCAATAAAAAAAACCACCTGACTAGACTCTACATCCCTGTACCAATTCAGTTTATAGAAAATACCACGTGGATATAATCAGCAAAATACAGATTGTGGCAGACTCCACAGGGCAAAAACCTGGTTTGTTCAAAAAATAAACTGTAAGAAAGAAGAGACAGGGGGAATAGGCAGAAACCCCAAGTTTAAAAAGGTGTCAGATACATATCAACCAATTATAATATATTGATCTTTGTTGGATCCCAATTCACACATACACACATCTATGAGAAAATTAGAAATTTCAGCAGTGTTTAGATATTTGATAATATAAAGCAATTATTAATATTTTTAGTTATGGTCATGATGATGTGTTTAATGAATGATGAAATAAATAAAAGCATAGAAAAGGATGGAGGAAGAGAGTGAGTTAAAATTGTTAATGTATGTAATGATATTACATACATGGGGGCGTGGTACCTCTATGGTTATCTTTACTGTGTTCTGTATACTTTTGTAAATGTTTTGAATTTCCCAAAATAAGTTTTTTCCCAAAAAAGTAGTAGAACCAAGATTTAAATCTATGTCTGTCTCATCCCAAAGGTAGTTCTTGATAAGTTTTGTTTCCTTTTAAACATAGTTTAAATACTTTAGTTATGTGTCCCCTAATTAATTTCTCCCATGATTCTTTAGCAAACATTTAAAAAAGTATTTCCCATCCCAATATTAACCAATTAGAAAAATCTGACCACCTTTATAGATGAGATGCACTTTGAAAAGTTAGATATAAATTAATCTTTTATTTTTCCAGATTTTTTCCAAATTAAAAATTAGTTACATTTATACAATGAGGACAATTTTAATTAAAAATGATGGTTTTGGAAAAGGTAAAAATCAACTTACCTACAGGGTCATAATAGAGGTGTTACAACATTCCTAGAGGTGTTCGGAGATGTGTAGGGTTTTTTGATTGTCACTGTAATTTGGGGACATTATTGGATTCAGCTGGGGGAGGGGAGGCAAGGATGCTAACTGTCTTCAGTACTGGCGTTGTCCTGTACAATGAAGAGGTGCCTCACCTCTACAGCCAATAGAATCCCCCATGAGAAACACCAACTAAGAGGTAATATTCCAACAGAAGAAAGGGAAAAAGATTCGTCTGACTTTTACACTTGTTAGCTGGAGAGCTACTTAAGGAAAACAACCCATTATTCTACAATGAAAACAGCAAGTAGACAGCTATTATTGCATTTGTTTTAGACAGCATTTCTTTCTAAACCGGGGAAACTAACATACAGTAAGTCTGACACATATAAACTGTCCACAAATGGTAGTGACCAGTAAGTAGTATTGTCCCTTAGAGTCAGCACAGGCTCTAACAAGGTCAGAAGTGTGAACACTGGTTTTCTTGGTGAATGAGAGCACCCCCTGGTGGAGAGGTTAGATTCCAACAAGCGTACAATCAACTCTTGGGAACCAATTATTCTCAGCAAGTGTTGAACTCCTCAATACCTTCACACCCATACTCCTTTACTTTTCCTTATATTATCTAATCTACACTTAGTGGGAAAAACCATGCAAAGTTCCCTATATAAGAAAACAAAAGTGAACTTGGGCAAAGCCCAAAGTGGGCAATAAGAAAATACTGGAAAAAAAATTACTCAACATCTCTTGGCTGACTACAGTGTCAAAGTGGCGAAAGATCAAGGTGTGCTCCCAGATCAGAACTTGTTTGAAGGGCAAGTGGCAGTGAGAGTCCAAGTCACAGTACCCTTCCTTCTGGGGTACCATGTGAAAAATCAGAACTGTGGGAAGGTAACTGAGGAAAGACACAAATTGGGAACAGCAGGGCTAGCATGCTTCTGAATGTGCTTTACAAGTGACACTGCAAGTCAGAGAAGAAAGAAGTTAAAGTCTGGTTCACAAGCAGGCATTTGATGAGAGAAACAAATGGATAATTTCAGTCTAAGAATAATACAGGAGAAAAACTTTGTTTTCAGTACTTCCTTCTTAACAGGCCGAGGTCATTATTCAGGATTTTGAAAAGAAATTTTAATAGGTCAAAATAGGCAGAAAAAAACAAAAGGCTACAAATAGCATCTGCAACGTGGGATTCCAATATGAAGAATCATGCCTTTTCTTTCATGTCCATTCACATAGTTTTTTAAACTCCAGTTTGCATAAAGAGACAAAAATGTCTATTAAAGAATGATTACCTTTTACATTTGCAGCATGCCCACTATTATTCAAAGTGGAATAGGGTTGTGCATTCTGAGGCAAGACTCCTGCAGCCATGGTTGTCTGTTGGGAGAAAAAGATTATTTTTTGATATTTTGCCTATGGGAAATTCACTTACTAATCATCTATAATGTGTTAAACCTCTGCTAACACAGGAGTCATTAGCAAAGTGGCTACTAAGTACTTGAAATATGAATAGTACAGATTTGAGATGTACTAGGTGTAAAGTATAAGGTTTTGAAGACAGTAAAAAACAAAAAATGTACAATATCTCACAAATAATTATTTTACATTCATTCTACATTGAAATAATTTTCAAGGACTTCCGGCCAAGATGGAGGCATAGGTAGATACACTTCATCTCCTTGCACAACCAAAAGGAGGACAACAGCAAATTTAAAAACAAAAAATAACCAGAACTGCCAGAAAATCAAACTGTATGAAAGTCTGACAACCAGTGAGTTAATGAAGAAACATTCATTCAGACAGGTAGGAGGGGCAGAGAGGGGCAGAACCAGGGCAGAGAGGGGCAGCCGGGCAGAGAGGACGCATGGCAAGGCTGCAGCTGGCCAGGGAAGGCAACACTGCAGTTGGAGGACCAAGGCCGGCAAGGAAGCGGCTGGTGGACCAGCTGGTCCCACATTTGTGTGAGAATAAAACAGGGGGAACAACTAGGGAGTGAGAGAGACTGAGCAAACCAGGGTTCCAGTGGGGGAAAAGAAAGCCTCAAAACCTCTACTGGTAAAAACCTGTGGGGTTTACGAGGCAGGAGAAACTGCCAGTCTCACAGGAGGGTTCATTTGAGAGACCCATGGGGTCCTAGAACGTACAAACCCACCCACCCAAGAATAAGCACCAGAAGATACCAATTTGCTTGTGGGTAGCAGGGGAAGCAACTGGGAGCCCGCCAAGAGCCAAGCAAGCAGCATTGTTCCCTCTCAGATCCCTCTCCCACATATAGTGCCACAAGGCAGTGATGTGGGTTGCCCCGCCCTGGTGAATACCTAAGGCTCCGCCCCTCACACTATAATAGGCATATCTCAACCAAAAAAAAAAAAAAAAATATATATATATATATATATATATATATATATGACCCAAACAAAAGAACAGACTAAAGCTCCAAAAATAGAACTAAGCGATGAAGAGATAGGAACCTAACAGATGGAGTTCAAAACACTGGTAATCTGGATGCTCACAGAAATGGTTGAGTATGGTTGCAAAATGGAGGGAAAATTTAAGGCTGTGCGAAGTGACAAAGCAGAATATACAGGGAACCAGCAGTGAAGGGAAGGTCACCAGGGCTCAAATCAATGATTTGGAGCAGAAAGAATAAATAAATATTAAACCAGAACAGAATGAAGAAACAAGAATTCAAAAAAATGATGAGAACCTGAGGAACCTCTGGAACAACTTTAACATTCCAACATCCAAATCATAGGAGTGCCAGAAGGAGACGAGGAAAACATTGAAAGACATTGAAAACTTATTTGAACAAATAATGAAGGAGAACTTCCCCAACCTGGTGAAGGAAATAGACTTCCGGGAAGTCCAGGAAACTCAGAGATCCCCAAATAAGTTGGACCCAAGGAAGCACACGTCAAGGCACATCATAATTACAATACTCAAGGTAAAAGATAAGGAGAGAATCTTTGAAGCAACAAGAGAAAAGGAGACAGTGACCTACAAAGGAGTTCCCATAAGACTATCAGCTGATTTCTCCAAAGAAACCTTCCAGACAAGAAGGGGCTGGAAAGAAGTATTCAAAGTCATGAAAGGTAAGGGCCTACATCCAAGATTACTCTATCTGGCAAAGCTATCATTTAGACTGGAAGGGCAGATAAAGTGCTTCCCAGATAAGGTAAAGTTCAAGGAGTTCATCATCACCAAGCCCTTATTACATGAAATGTTGAAGGGACTTATCTAAGAAAGAGACCAAACTATGAACAGTAAAATGACAACAAGCTCACAACTATCAACAACTGAACCTAAAAAAATAAAAACAAACTAAGCAAAGAACTAGAACAGGAACACAATTACAGAAATGGAGATCACATGGAGGGTTATCAGCAGGGACGGGGGTGTGGAGAATGGGGGAAAATGTACATGGAATAAGAAGCATAATTAGTAGGCACAAAATAGACAGGGGGAGGTTAAGAATAATACAGAAAAGGGAGAAGCCAAAGAACTTATATGTATGACCCATGGACATGAACCGAGCGGCACAATGCTGGTGAGGGGGGTGCAGGGCAGAGGGGAATAAAGGGGAGATAAAAATGGGACAACTGTAATAGCACAAAAAATATAAAATATATTTTTAAAAAATGTTCATATACTGGGTTAAATAAATTTTTAAAATGATTTTTCTCTGATCTTTTAAATTTTTAATGTTGCTACTAGAAAATCTAAAATTGAATACATGGGTCACATGACAGTCTACTGAACAACGGTGTGCCAGAAAGTAAGGATATTATAGAAGAAAATAAGACATACTCTCCCTTATACATTGTCTGTCAGGAAGATAAAAAAAGTAGACACAAATAATGGTAAGATGTGCTGAGTGTCACAAGACAGGCTTAGACAAGGGGGAGGGCTGTCCAACTTCAGCATGGCTGCAAGGTATCCGAAATTCAAATCTGAACTAGGCTCAAGAAGTAACGTTTATTGTGCACTTGACAGTATACTAGGAATTGAACAGAGCCCTTCATTCTTTATTAATTCAATTAAGTGAGAGTTTACAAAACTTATAAGACTTTCATCTATAGTTAAAGTATATGACTAAGTGAAAGTTAAATAAACCATTTTATATGTCAAAAAAGCAAAAATCATTTGGCTTTCTTGAGCTCTTACTGTCAGACTGTGAAATGAGAAACTTATATATTGGTCTCTGCCTCTGATTCCTGACACAGAGTAACAAAACCCTTATAAATTCCTAAGTAATAAGAGTACTAGGAGAATCTTTTGTTCTAATGAGATTCTGGGTGGGCTCTTAGGTCAAGGCTGGTCACCAGAAAGATCATGCCATGATTAGAAGTCCTCTAGAGTGGTGGGGGCAGATATCCTCTAGCAGAATTCCACCCAACATGAGCATGACCTCCACAATGTCTTTGTTTGAGCAGTTACCAGTGATGTCATCACACAGCTCTGGCAGTTAGAAAGCTCTTTATAATTCAGATGCTCTGTAATTTCTGCCCATTGGTCCTGTTTTTGCCCTTTGAGCCCACACAGAACAAGAAACCCTTTCTTCCATGTGTCTAAAGTTAGTGATCATGTTCCCCTTACTCATGAATTACATCTTCCCAGACTACACACCAGCAGTTCTTGTCATCACACTTCATATGTAAAATGGCTCTAGACCCCATCACCCTGGATACTACTTTCTACTTATATTCTACAGGTACACATATACTAGTGCACAGAGCTGAAGTCTATCCTCCAGAGGTGGTGTAGCCACTGAAATTTAGAACAAAAACAGCTCCCTTGTTGGGAGAGTATATGTGGCTTATCAATATATGAGCATTCTCAGCAGTCTCAATACGTATCAGGATACATCAACAGTCAAAGGAAAAAAACTAGCTAGAAATTATTTGTAATATATGTTAAGGTTAAAATATAGACATTCAGTATGGATGGTTAAACACATATTAAACTTAAAAGTGAAATAAATGGTAGAGAATGAAAAGTCTCCACTCCTATCTCCTAGCCCAGGTTTTACTCCCCAGAGGTAACAATGTAATCATTGGCTTTAGTTATTCTGGGGCATAGGCAGTCACCATACTTACACCTCTGGTTTTTATTTTATCATCTTCAAACTGTATTATGAATTCCTGCCATAAAAGATGAGGAAATCAGCTCAATATCTAATATACATATAATCAGTATACACACAACTTTTTAGAAAATAACTTACTAAGTACTGTGCTCGGACCCATATAAAAGAACTATAATCTTGTTATTAACACACCTGTGCTGCTCGGAGGTAAATATTCCAAGCATCAGTGTCCAATGGACTGTCTTTTCTTTCATCAGTTGCTTAACACAAGGGCAAACTTGGTTTTGCTACAAATTTGGACCACAGGTTTCTTATAGACTTCCCCATTTTTAAAAATGTTTGTTTGTTTAGATGTAGAGGAAGGAAGAGAGGGAAACATTGATGTGAGAGAAAGACACTGATCAGTTGTTGCCTCTTGTATGCACCCCAACCTGGGACTTGACCCACAACCCAGGCACGTGCCCTGACCAAGAATAGAGCTGTTGACCTTTTGCTTTGCAGAACACCTAACCAACTGAGCCACACCATTGTTAATATAACAAGAACGGTTTGCACGACATTGATGTAACCCAGCAGCCAAGGAGAGTAGAATAGAAGGCACATGCGTGAACAATGATGACTTCGCTATTCAGTGGAGGTCAGTAGGGGTGGTACACACCGCTGAGTGAGCATGGGTACTGTGTGGCTGTTGCATTCAAAATAACTGAGTAAGGAGAGCAATAAATCTGCATCAAATTTTGCATTAAGCTTGAACATTCCTCCATGGAAACTATTCAGATGATTCAGAAGGCTGCGGTTATGGGCAACTGGAAACTGGAAGTTCCATCACGACAATGCTGTATGACTGTATTTCTGTCAATCTCTCTCTGTATGTCCAACAAGATTTGCTTTACATATTTAGGTGCTCCTATGTTGGGTTCATAAATATTTACTAGGATTATATCCTCTTATTGGATTGTTCCTTTTATCATTATGTGTCCTTCTTTGTCTCTTACTATAGCCTTGGTTTTAGGGTCTGTTTTGTCAGTTATAAGTATTGCTACCCCAGCTTTTTTTATTTCCTTTTCTATTTGCAAGAAATATCTCTTTTCATCCTTTTACCTTTAGTCTGTATGTATCTTTCATTCTGAGGTGGGTCTCTTGAAGACAGCAAATATGTGGGTCTTGTTTTTTTAATCCATTCACCTATCCTATGTCTTCTGATCAGAGCATTTAAGCCATTTACATTTAAAGTGATTATGGATAGATACATATTTATTTTTTTAACTATGTTCCTCTGTTTTTTTTTGTTGTTGTTGTTGTTGTTTGTTTTCTTCTTCTTTGAGCGAGCCTTTTAACATTTGTTGTAATGACGGTTTGGTGGTAACAAGCTCCTTTAGCATTTTCTTCTCCGGGAAGCTCTTTACTTCTCCTTCAATTTTAAATTATAGCCTTGCTGGGTAAAGTAACCTTCGTTGTAGGTTCTTGCTTTTCATCATTTTGAATTTTTATGCCACTCTCTTCTGGCCTGAAAGTTTCTGTTGAGGAACATTTATGGGAGCTCCCTTGTAGGTAACTATCTGCTTTTCTCTTGTAGTTTTTAAGATTTTCCTGTCTCTCAGCTTTGACATTTTAATTATGTGTCTTGGTGCGGGTCTCTTTGGGTCCATCTTGTTTGGGACTCTTTGTGTTTCCTGGACTTGCGTGTCTTTTTCCTTCACAAAATTTGGGAAGTTTTCAGTCATTATTTCTTCAGGTAGGTTCTCAATGCCTTGCTCTCTCTCTCTTCTTCTGATATCCCTAAGATGTAGACATTGTTATGCTTCATGTTGTCCCAAAGGTCCCTTAAACTATCCTCGTTTTTTAAAATTCATTTTGCTGTTGTTTTTTTTCCTACCTTGTCTTCCAAATCACTGATTCAATCCACTTCATCTAACCTGTTTATTCCCTCCAGCGTATTATTTATTTCAGATATTGCATTCTTTATTTTTGACTGGTCCTTTTTTATGGTTTCTGTGTCTTTTTTCATGCTGTTGAGCATCGTTATAATCATTACTTCAACTCTATCTCATAAATTGCTTACCTCCATTTCATTTAGCTCTTCTTCTGGAGAATTCTCGTTTTTTCATCTGGGGCCTGCTTCCTTCCCTTCCCATTTTGGCTGACTCTTTGTGTTTGTTTCTATGTATTAAGTAGATCTGTAAAGACTCTGGTGCAGTCCTATGTCAGATGCTGCTTGTGACTGGCCCTGGGCAACTTGTTTTGAGCTATCAGTGATTCACAGCTTGTGGCTACCTCTGCTTGGCCTAGGTGCATGCAGAAAGAACTAAGGTGCACAACAAAGGTAGCTTTTACCTGCACTGGCCCAGCGGAGGATCAGCTAAAGTCTCAAAGCACCCAGCAATGTGTCTTGGTCTGCAGGCTGCCCTTTAGGTTTAGACACTGAAGGAGCCTCCAGCTGCATTCTTTAGCAGGGCTTTAAGCTCTATAAGGCGAGCAAGAAGGGTTCATGTGGGTGGGGCTATTGCTTCCTCTCAGGCTGATGCTGCATGGAGGGGAGTGCTCTGCCTGAGAAAGATGATTTCTGCATTATGGGGAATGACTGAGCACAGGGATCCTGGCAGCTGACCATTCAGCCCTCTCCCCAGAGCCACCAAGCCCTCACATGGCTCTAGTCTGAGAGGTCCTCTCTCTGCCAGAGCCAAGGGTTAGTGGCTACAAAAAATATTTTGTGCGTTGGACCTTTAAGCAGGTGGCTGTGTCTCTAACAGTCTCTTTCTGGAGGACAAAAATCCTGTTGCTTTTCACAGCTGGATGTTATGTGGGTGCCTTTCCCAGTCTAGTGCTTTAGGCTGGGGAGGCAAGCTTGAGGTTTAGACCCTACACACACTTCTCAGGGAGGGCTGCTCCCCCCGCTCCCCAAGTACTCAAATATCTCTTGGAAACATCAGCTGCTGCCTATTGGAGCCCAGGCAACCCGCTTGGGTCTCTGCACTTCCTACCAGTCTCATTATGGTGGTGTTGTTTCTTCCCTAAGTCCTTGGTCATAGGCTTCTCTCCAGGTAGTGTTCAGTTGGTTATTGAGGATGAGTTTTCTATAATGTAGTTGTAATTCCAGTTTGGTCCTGGGAGGAAGTTAGTGTAGCTTCCACCTGTTCTGCTGCCCTCTTGGATCCTCTCAACAAACTCTATTTTTAAAAAATAGGAGTAATAGTAGTGTTCACTTAATAGCATTCACTTAAGTGTTTACTTAACAGCAGTGTGATAAGGATTATATATATATATATGAGTTAAATTATATAAAGCACCTGGAACATGCTTGGTATGGAGTAAGCTTAAGTGTTTTAGTTATTGTTATTATTGTATTATTTGTGAACATAAAAATATTTATATCGCTTCCACGGGTTTACTCATATACTTAGGCTTCCATCTCTATTTTTCCCCATACACTCGTAAGTTTTTCATCCTTAGATTCTGCTACCATGATTGTTATGTAGAATCTAATCATACTGACAGCATTTCTTGAAGTATAGGCAGAGGGCCTCCTACATCACAATGAGCTTGAGTGTTTTGATAATATTGTTCAACTCCTCATCAGGTTTACCAACTCAGATGTTTTGAGGGTGGGGCCAAGGAATTTACAACTACATCAAGGACACTGCCGCTTACACATTTAGTCTCCTCCCTCCTAACAGAAATGCAAATGCAGCTGGTCTGAACATAAGATCATAAAATCTAAACACATTTTCAATAATGTTGGCACTTACTAGCTGTGTGATCTTGGGCACATTTATTAATATCTTTGAGACTCACCACCTGTGCGGTGGGTGTTGAAAGATGACCTGAGAGCCTGTACAGACCTAATTTGTGCCTGATCCATACTTCTTTGTTCCCAACAAGCAGTCAAGGTGATGTTAACTTCAACTGGGCTATGTCATCCCTCTCTTCAAAACCCTACTAAGAGCTACTCTATTCACAATTTAAACCAGCTCCCCTTCTCTGCTTCAGTTTTTTCCTCAGGATTTAGGAGGAAAACACATCTAACACATATTATATGAGGTCCAGCAGAAATAAGGCCTGCTTAAGTGTGGTTGGTAGGGTAATAATATGAGTGTAATAATTTATAGTTTTAATTTGAACATTTCACCTAAAAATGTGACATGGTGTGTTTGAGTGTGATATTGTTATGTTACAGAATTACATGCTTATGATTTTGTTAAAAAAGATTTTGTAATAAAACAGGGGTGTTATTTGTGCCAGACCCTGTATAATTTACTTACTTATTCCATGTATTTTCTGCTTTATCCTACTAGAATATGAGCTCCATGAAGGCACAGATTTCTGTCTGTTTTGTCAACTGTTCTATCTCCAAAGCCTACAACAGGGTCTGGCACACAACAGGTACTCAATAAAGATCTGTGGAATAAATACATAAATAAAAATAAACATTCAATAAAAGATAGTTGCTATCACCACCATTATCATTTAATCTCTCTGAACCTCACTTTTTCATCTGTAAAGAAGTGGTAATCATGCCTTACCGAACTCAAGGTTATTGCTAAGAGCATATCAATGATATGACAGCACCACTATGCAAATACAAGACATAGTTTTTTCCTTAACTTAGTTTTCCTTATCACATTTATATCTTCAACCTGACAGATCTGTGTTCCTTCTAATTCCCTGAAGGGTGAACCTGTTTTCTTTTCCAACAAATGTGCATGGTGACATTAACTCCAACCCTCAGCCCAAATTTTCTCTCCTTCAGGACACCCTCCCTGACATCAATTACACATTTTATTCACATCTCCTCGTGAAGGACTGACTAAAGATTTATCCAGTGGCTCAGGTGCTATAAAACAGTTTCCTAATATTATAGTAGTATTTTGTACTTAAAGAATTAAAGCACTCCTTATGATTCTTTATGCAGTCAAACAAAACAGGTTTCTTTTAAATTGAAATGTCCTCACCTCTTAATCTGCACCCTCAAATAAATGACAACTATATAAAATCCCTTTTCTCTTTTTTAATCCTCACCTGAGGATTTTTTTTTATTATTATTTATTTTTAAAGAGAGAGGGATGGGGATGGAGAGGGGATAGAGGGGTTGGAGGGAGGGGGAGAGAGAGAGAGAGAACAGATAGACAGACATTGATGTGAGACAGAAACATTGATCTGTTGCCTTCCATACGTGCCCTGACTGGGGACTGAACCTGCAACCTAGGTATGTGCCCTGACTAGGGATCAAACCCACAACCTTTTGGTGCACAGGACAACACTCCAACCAGCTGAGCCACCCAGCCAAGGCATAAGATCCATTTTTCCCTCAAATCACTACTGGGGCAGTCAGGCAACATTTAAAAAATACCTTTTCTTTTTTTCAGTTCTCACTCCCGACCCCCACAGCCTTCTAACAAGTCCCCAGTGAAAGTATTAAGGGCTGTCTTGAATATATATGTCTGGCAGTTTCTATGGACTTGACTGGCTTCTACAATCTCACATCTTAAATATACTTTAGGGAGGGTCCCCACTCTCAAACTTGTCACACATTGGAGAAAAACAAAACTATTGCAAGATCCTCAGGATTTCATCATTTAAAGAAACGTGCTGTTTGGTTCAGATTCTACGGGACATACACTATGACAAAACAGATGAGTAAAATGTTAATAAGATGAAGGTGGTTTTCACAAGCTAGATTTCCATACTCCCTTGTGTTTCCTCACAAGCAGCCACATCTGGCTAGTTATTCCCTACAGGTTTAAACCAACCTCATGTCAATATCTCTACCACAGATACTTCTAAACTCATGAAAAGGTCAACAATTCCTAATTGAACAGAAGCACCTGGAGGACTTTCTTTAAAACCCAGACTATTAGACGCCACTCCAGAATTTCCACTCAGTAGGTCTAAGTGGGGCTAAGAATCTGCATTTCTAATTGGCTTCCAGGGATGCTGATGTTCTGAGAACCACTACATTAGGTTAGTAGTTTGTATTTAACTAAACGCAGGTATTCATACAGGTTACTATGAAGGTGTGTCCCCTGAGTTCTGTTTAGCTGTCAAACAACAAAACCTTTTTACAGTTCCTGAGTCAGTCTTCACACAAAATCTTGAAATACATTAAGAAACTCCACATTTATCAACCAGATCTAGGAAGAGCCTCATATTCCTGGGTGAGGCCTGGGTACTAATATTCCTACCAAAATTCTATTTTAAACCAAACACATCACTTGGAGTCTGGACATGCTATGGTAGATGATGTCAACTAGAAGAAAGACTCCCCAAACTAGCCACTTTTTGGTCAAGCACCAGATACATACTATTTTGGATACCATAACTTTTATTCCTAACCAATAAATGTTCATTATCTGAATATTCCTTTTCATAAGTACATAAATACGGTGGATATATGATTATGTTAACATTTTAACACATATTTTATGACATACTGTTCAGAATTAGTTCAACATGAAAAGCCTAAAATACTGGGTAGAGTATTCACCCTACTATTCCCATTTATTTATAAACGAGGAAGGATAAGATTGCTACCTCTTCAATTCCTGAACTATTTCTCTAAGAAAAAACTATTCCATGAAACATATTTCAAGTACTGGGATGACAAATCTGGGTGACTTAAAACATAGGCAGGTATGTGGCTTCTGAGACTTCACAGGCTTAGATTAGACCTTCCATAAAAGATACACAGAATGTCTGGTTTAAGTAGTGGACTGGGTTCACACACTAGCTTCCCCTTCCTCCTAAGACCCTGGTGAAAGAAATTTTAAAAAGAATAAGCCCACAAAGCAAGGAGCAGGAGGAAGTTATCAATGGACTAGTTATTTCAGCAAGCTTTTGGAAGAAAGCAGTAAGTAAAGAAGGAAATAAAGTCTAGAGGGTACTAAACTGAGTTGAGGAAGCTGTAGCCCAGAATACAACCATGAACAGAGTGCAGCAGGGGAGGTACCTCATCAGAAAAGTTTAAGACAGTGAGATGACCATCCTCTAAGTGTTGAAAGAAACAGATGCTCAACCAAGAATTCTATACCCAGCTGTACCCTCCTTGAAAAATAAAGGAGAAATTAAGATATCTCCAGATAAAAAACAAAAAAATAATTAAAAAAAGAAAACTGAGAGCATATGTTGCTAGCATACCTGCCCTATAGGATGCATGAAAGAGTTTCCTTCAGGTTGAAATAAAAAACACTAAAAGGTAACTCAAATCCATACAAAGAAAGAGCACAAAAAAAACCTAATTAATTAGGTATTATGAAAGTACATTAAATATAACTATTTTCTTGACCTGTTCTAAAAGACACCTGCATAAAGCAATAATTATAAAAATGAGTTAAGCTTACAATGTATAAAGATGTAATTTAAATTATAGGACATAACAATACAAAAGCAGGGAAGGTAACAGAACTTATGTTGGAGGAAAATAAATTTTTGTATAGTACTCAAACAACACAGGTATTAATCTGAACTAGACTGTTTAAATTAAGATCCTAATTGTAATCCCAGGTTAAGCACTAAGAAAATAACTCAAAATATATAGAAAAGAAACAGAAAGGAAATGAAAAGGCATAATCAAAAATATCTAACAAAAACCCTGGCTGGTGTGGCTCTGTGGATTGAGCACCAGCCTGAGAACAAAGGGTTGCTGGTTTGATTCCCCAGTCAGGGCATATGCCTAGGTTGCAGGCCAGGTCCCCAGTAGGGGGCGTGCGAGAGGCAACCACACATTGATGTTTCTCTCCTCTCTCCTTTTCCCCTCTCTAAAAATAAATAAATAAAATCTTTTTTAAAAATCTAACAAAAAAGAAGGAAAGATCAAGGAATCAAGAAATACTGAAGACATAAAACATAAAAAAAAAGGAAAATGGCAGGTGTAAATCCTAATTTTCAGTAATTACATTAAATGTAAATAGATTACATACCCAACCAAAAGTCATACACTGGCAGAATAAATTTAAAAAATGATCCATCTAACAACATATATATAAGCTCTATATAAAGAAGACTACAAAATTCTGATGAACAAAATCAAAGACCTAAATAAATGGAGAGACATTCCATGTTCATGGATAGAGAGATTCAGTACTGTCAAGATGTCAGTTCTTCCCAACTTGATCTATAGATTCAATGCAATCCCAGCAAGCGATTTCATGGGACATCAACAAACTGATTCTAAAGTTTGTATATAGAGGTAAAAGACCTAGAATAGCCAGCACAATATTAAAGAAGGATAAAGCTGGATGACTGCCACCAATTTCAAGACTTACTATAAAGCTAGAGTAATCAAGATGACATAGTACTGGTAAAAGAACAGACATATAGATCAATGGAACACAACAGAGAGCCCAGAAACAAACCCACATAAACACAGTCAACTGGCATTTGATAAGGGAGTAAAGATAATAAAATGAAGCAAAGGCAGTCTTTTCAATAAATGGTGTTGGAACAACTGGACATCCACCATGCAAAAAAAAATAATAATAATCTAGACACAAACCTTACGCTCTTCACAAAAATTAACTCAAATGGATAATAGACCAACATATAAAACTATAAAATTATAATGTAAAACTCCAAAGGATAACAAGAAAAAACCTAGATGACACTGGGTATGGTGATGCCTAAAGATACAATGCCCAAGACACAATCCATGAAAGAAATCATAAATTGGACTTAATTAAAATTAAAATTAAAATCTCCTGATTTGCTAAAGACAAGGTCAAGAGAATGAGAAGACAAGCTGCAGACTGGGAAAAAATATTTACAAAACACATGACTGTTAGGCAAAATTTACAAAAAGCTCTTAAAATTCAGCAATAAGAGAACAAACAACTTGATTAAGAAATGAGCCAAACACTAGCAGATACCTTCTCAAAGAAGATATACAAATACAAATAAGCATATGAAAAGATACTTCATGTTACATGCCATCAGGGAAATGCAATTACAACAATGAGATACTAATATACATCTATTGGAATGACAAAAGTTTGGAACACTGATAACACCAAATGCTCAGGAACACTGATAACACCAAATGTCAGGATGTGGAGCACCAAGAACTTTCATACATTGCTGACAGAAATGCAAAACAGTATAGGCAGTTTGGTGCTTTCTTACAAAACTAAACATATTTTACCATATGACCCAGCAATTGCACTCCTTGGTATTTTCCCAAAGGAACTGAAAACTATGTCCATGAAAAACCTGCACACGGATTTTACAGAAGTTTTATATAAAGCATGGTAGCAACTAAGATATCTTTCAAAGGCGAATGGATAAATAAGCTGGGATAATATTCCATTCAGCAGTATTTTCACCAATATGTCCCCTAGAGCAAGGGACATAAAGGAAAGAATACACAAATGGGACTTTATCAAAATACGAAGCTTCTGCACAGCTAAAGAAAACATCAGCAAAATCAAAAGGGAACCAACTGTATGGGAAAATATATTTGCCGATGATACCTCGGACAAGGATTTGATCTTTAAAATATATAAAGAACTCAAATGACTCCACTCCAGGAAAATAAACAACCCAATTAAAAAATGGGCAAAGGACCTGAACAGACACTTCTCCAAGGAGGACATACACAGGGCCCAGAGACACACGAAAGGATGTTCAGCATCACTAGCCATCAGAGAGATGCAAATTAAAACCACAATGAGATACCACTTCACACTAGTCAGAATGGTCATCAGAAACAAATCAACAAACAAGTGCTAGCAAGGATGTGGAGAAAAGGAAACCTACATACACTGTTAGTGGGAATGCGCACTGGTGCAACCACTGTGGAAAACAGTTTGGAATTTCTTCAAAAAACTAAAAATGGAACTGCCTTTTGACTGGGCAATTCCACTACTGGGATTATACCCTAAGAATCCTGAAACACCAATTCGAAAGAACCTATGCACCCCAATGTTCACAGCAGCACAATTTACAATAGCCAAGAATTGGAGGCAACCTAAGGGCCCAACAGTAAATGAGTGGATCAAAAAACTGTGGTACATTTACAGAATGGAATACTACTCAGCAGAAAGGAAGAAGGAGCTACTACCGTTTGCAACAGTATAGATGGAACTAGAGAGCATTATGTTAAGTGAAATAAGCCAGGTGGTGAAAGACAGATACCATATGATCTCACCTATAAGTGGAAACTAATCAACAAAATAAACAAGCAAGCAAAACATAACCAGCAATATTGAAGTAAAAAACAAACTGACAGAACCAGAGGGGAGGAGGGAGAGAGATAACAGGGGAAAAGGAGGGGGTCATCAAGGAACACGCAAAAAGGACCCATCAACAAAACCAAATGGGGGAAGGATCGAGGGTGGGGCTGGGGAAAAGTGGTGGCGGGAAAATGTTGACCAAAAAAGACAGGGGGAGGTTAAGAATAGAATAGGAAATTGAGAAGTCAAAGAACTGATAGGCACAACCCATAAACATGAACTAAGAGGTGTGGGGATGATGGGATGGGGTGCAGGGCAGAGGGGATAAAGGGGAGAAAAAAAATGAGACAACTGTAATAGCATAATCAATAAAATATACCAAAAAAAATTGACAAAGTAAGAATAAGCCCATCTATTTATGGTACTGGTTCAAAATTTCAACTCAAATGAAGTGGGTCAAGCTCTTACAGGGGATCTATCATTTTACATGACCATTATAAGTAAAATCCACTACAGATTAAGAGAAAAGCAAATTAGATTAGTAAACTAATGGAATATTAACAGTGGTGGGATTGTAAGTTTTTTAGGTTTTTGCGGAGGGGGGCTTATTGGTATTTTCTAAATTTCTATACTCAATGTTTTACTTTTATAGAAATAAAAATGTTAATTTCAAAATATTCTGCAGTTGCATCAGTCACCATTATATACATTTTTAGGTATTTACCTTAATGCTATAGTTTAAAATATATTCTCACCATTGTTTTAAATATTTAATGTAAATTTAACCTGTGATCTGAGTCATTTATATATAATTTCTCATAGACTATCAGACCTTAAAAATGAAGACAAAATATTTTGTATTTCAAAATAGTAATAATATGCCAAATATACTTGCACATTGGCAGTAGATATAATAAAATTGCTAGAAAGTTTGAGGTAACATACAAAAGGCAAAATGGAGTTTAAAAACTGGGCATTTTCTTTGGAGCACAAAGATTTTAAACATGAATCTATTGCTCAACTTTAAACACATTTTTATTCAGGTATCCCTCCCCTACAATTTTGAGAAAGAATTCCAACATATGATTTATTTTCCCATGTTACTTCAAATCTTCCCAACTCCACTCTTGATGCTTTGTCTTGAGCAAACAAAGTAAAAATTAAAATTCTGAAGGGTTGGCTAAGAACTTGAAATGTTAATAACTATGTGTAACTGAGTAGATAAGCCTTCCTTCAGAGACTTCCCCCAAAGAACCTGGTAGGTGGGGGTGGGAGGGTGGCTGGTGGGGGATTTAGGGGATCAGAATTAAGAAACAGAGCAGAGTAGTATATTTTTCTTCCTAGGTGGGTGGTCTGGGCTTCTAAATTTATGCTGTAGAGCAAGTCAATAAATGGATTATTTGGTCCCTATTCTAGCAATAAAACTGCTTAAAAACAACCGGAATCATGTGATTAGAAAGCATTTATTTACCATATATTGTAATACTAGAATAAAAAATACAAGCAATACAACAGAATGCAGAGTATTAACTCATTTTTATAAAGATATAAATAAAATATATGCACAGACAAAAGATTCAAAGTATATCAAAACATTAAGAGTACATTTTATTTTATTATCTCCTAATTAGCAATATTTGACACTGAATGCACTTTATAAGAAAAAATGTTATTTTTAAAAAACCATATATATTATATGCAAACTTCTTGGGAAACAGTACTGGGAATAGGATAAAATAAAAACAGTCATAATACTAATTAAACAACTGGGCAAGTTAATTCCTAAAGCAGATGTTTTAAAATAAAGAAAATGTCATTCTCTAGATCTTTTCCACCTAGAGTTATTAATCTTTATAAGGTATAAAAGTAACTTATCAAAGATGATTTTGCAAAAGCACAATTCTAAGTGAAAAAATGTTTCCATGAGCGGCTAAGATCACATGGCTTTTCTTAAAACATACTGTATAGGAATTTACCATTAAATCTATTATAATAGATCCATTTAATACATTACAATGCCTGGCATACACTAAGGGTTCAAAACTTTTTGATAAAATAAAGTCCTGGACACACACACACACACACACACACACGTGCGCGCACGTGCGTATATATACATACATACATACACACACACACACACACGTGTATGTATATATATTTTTATGTATGTGCATGCGTGGAAAAAGTCCAGCCACTATTAACATAAAGAGAATGGTTTGCACATCAATGTAACCTGGCAGCCAAGGACAATGGACTTAGAGTGCATATGTGTGAACAATGCCGACTTCACTGTACTAGTCACTGGGGGTGGTAGACGCCACTGAGTAAGCATGTTTACTATGTGGCCATTGCATTCAAAATGGCTGTGAGGAAAGCAATGAATCTGCATCAGATTTTGCACGAAGCTTGAACATTCCTCCACGGATACTACTCGGGTGATTTAGAAGCCTGCAGCTATGGGCAACTAGTGATTGGCAGGTTCATTGCAACAATGCACCTGCTCAGGCATCACGTCTGGTGCAGAGCTTTTTTGCAAAACATCGAATTACCCAGGTGACTAAGCCTCCTTACAGCCTAGATTTGATGCCCTGCGACTTCTGCCCTTTCCCAAAATTAAAATCACTTTTGAAAGGGAAAAGATTTCAGACCATCAGTGAAATTCAGGAAAGTATGACGGGCCACATGGTGGTGCTTGGGGGAACCATGTGAGGTACGAAGATGCCTACTTTGAAGGGGTCTGAGGTATCACTATCCTATGTACAATGTTTCTTATTACCTTGTGTCTTCTTCAATAAATGTCTCTTTTTTCCGTATTACATGGCTGGATACCTTCTGGACAGACTTTGTGTATAAATCTCCAAACAACTCTTCTTTTGAAGAATAGAATGCCACAATAACTAGACTAAACATGCGACAGAAGAAATGGTGCTACTTGACCTGCAGTGAACAGAAATGATGCAGAGACAAAAAAGGTATGCCTTTGTTTCCCTTAAGTAAACAATTTGTGAGCCTTCTCCTAACTATCCTCTACCTGCAATGGCCAGTTCCTTGTGCTACAAAAACTGCAGGTGGCATTCAGACAAAAAGTCTGATCCAGAGATTGATACTTATTCATGTCCACACAAAAAGCACAAAGAGAGGAAGTGTTCTTTCAAAGCAGGTAGAATGAGGCCAGGTGATCCACTCCGTGGTAGAAACTCACTCAAGAGGTTATGAATTAAAATCATAAGGTTTAGCACCAAACAGAACAAATGTTAGATTTTAAACCATGACAAAAAAAAAAGTAGTATCCAAATATTTAACTAGATAGCTGGAAAGTGTGATTATTAACAAACTGAGAAAATGCTAAAGCAGAATCCCTATTAATATGTTATTTTTTTCATGCAAGTCAAAATAGGGAGTTTTGAATCTTCTTCATTACAAGTCACTTGCAAAATTCAGTTTCTTTAAAAACCCAATCTGTTCAATTTCCTGTGAGCAGACAGATCACTATTTGAGCAATGAGAAAAATTAAAATATATAACTTCTGCATTATGTCTAAGATAACTGGGCTAGTTGTTCTCTCACACACCTGTTTTAATGGACAGTCCATACTCACTGTTTGTGTTAACATTCCCATTGGCTTAAGAATCAATAAATTTTACGGAAATCATTGAGAAAGATTTTTTTGGACATAATTTTCTACCAAACTAGGTGCCCATATAATTGCTCTCAAATAAAATGCCTTCTAAGAAAAAAAGAAAAAGATTATAACTTCCTAGAAGTTAAGCCAAATGACTATCAAAGTATTGACATTTTAATGGAACAAATGGAAACTACATCTCTTGGATCACCTGTAAACAGTATTTCTGATCTGGGAAATCTTTAACTGTGATCATTTATTTTCTTTAAGTTCCCTATTTTCTGACACAACCTACTTGCACTTTCTTAACTGAGACTTAAATTTAAGAGAATTTTCTAACCAATATTTTGTTACAAAGGACACTGAGTGTGGAATACATTTAGTGCTTCACCATGTTAACATTCAGACACTTCATAGTTTTATTGTTCAAGCATTTATCACAATCAGTAATTACACTGTCTTCTTCACTGGTATACCTTCTACAACCAGCCCAGTACCTGGCACTAACAAGTGTTCATAAGTATTTACTGAATTAACAAATGAATGATTTTAGTCATAGAAAGCAAAATATGATAAAGTGCTAAGTCTCAAAAATATTTTTAAAAGCTGGATGATTATTTTTATGGACTTTTACAAATGCTTCACACATAGCAGATCCTCAAAAAAGTTGCATCTTTTTGTGGAAATGAAAATGACCTCGAATATTACAGCAGGGCTAGAACTCACAAATTTGCTCTAAAGAGAATGAAGACAAAGGAGAACGGAAGAAAAATAGTTGTGCTTATTACTCTACCAGATTTTATACAGTACATGGTATCTTAGATAAAAACTCTGGAAGCACTGTCCCCATTTTTAACATAAGCAAAATGAGAATCAAAGAGGAAGTCAATGATCCAAGGTCAAGAACATGTTGGAATTGGGATTAGAATACCAGTTCCTCCTTAAACCAAAGCCCACTTTATTCTTCTACTCCGTGTTGTCTCTAAAGGAACCAGAAAAAAAATATATAAACGTTTCCAGTAACACACACTAAATGCATTAAATGAATAGTTATTATTTGCAAAGAAATATTTAGATTATACAATTTATATAATTTTTACAACAGGAAATATATAAGTAAATAATTAAATACGATGTATCTTTCATTGAGGTTGAAGTGATATGGGAAAGAACAAATAAAGTCACTACAAAAGAAACATTTCAATGTACACATTTTCAAACCTACTATACCACTTACTGTTCTAGAACTAAAAAACTTCAGATTTAGAAGCACTTTTAGTTTGGAAAAATGAAGAGATATGCCTTTAACAGGACAGTGATTTAAGATTTATCTTTAGGATAATTTTCAGATTTCCAAATAGAAATTAAAGTTCAAGCCTATCTGTCGGAAGAATTTTCTAAATTTTGTGAACCTGAACGATATACATGATTAACAACAAGCAGATGGTTAATAAATAGTACAATACAACAAAACATGAAAATAATTGTTAGACTGGTGGCATTTATAGATGAATTATGGTTTTTAAAGTTGTTTTCATGGTGTTTTAAAGCTTGCTTAACTTTAAAATAAATGCCTTGACCTGTTTTTTTAGGAAGGTCAGAATATCACTGAAGGAAGCGCTACCAAAAAAACAAAACAAAACCCAAAAATCAAAAAACAAATGAACACCAAAAACGCAAAAACAAACTGTTAGCACCTCAAACTGAGAGCTGTTCGGCAGTGCAAGGTGCTATATCGTAAGTCTTGGCTTCTTCCAATAAAGGATTTCCTCCCGAAGCTTCCTCATTCACCTGTCTGGGACAGGAGATGGAATCCCTGCTCAGGAAAGGAAATTTTGTGTCCCTTGGGTACAACCCCATGTGGCCTAAGTGGGAAATCAGACTACAGTAGTTGTTCTCAAAATGCTCCCTGGATCACCAAAATGGAATCACCTAGGAAAGTGGTTAAAATGCAAATTCCCAGGTCCGGTTCCAGATACTGAATCCATATTTCTGTAAGGGGGGTGGGGGTGGGAGTGCTGGGGATCTGCATCTTTTAAAAGTCACAAAGTGGAATTCTTGTGCACAGCGAGGTTTGCACACACTGGACTGGAGGCTGAGAGACAACATGATTAGCGCGTGGGTTTGGAGCCATGCACACTTGGGTTTAAGTCTCAGTTTTCCATTCAATAGTTCTGACTGCAGAAAGTCACCCAAACCTTCTGAGCCTTAACTGTTTCACGCAGAAAGTGAAGACCAAGTAAAATTACGAGTGTACGTTCCTACGTGAGTGAATGCTAGTTTGCTTTAATCCCTTTATACATACAGCTACAAAGAAATATCCGCTTCTCTTCCTCTAAAGCAGTGTTTCACATCTTTTTCTCATTATCTCCCTCTCCCCCCAGGATCCTTTCTAGACATTTTCTCTTCTAATTCCCCAACCCCGATGACATTTAAAAGCCACAGAAAGGCTGTACGCCTGCTTATGCTCTGCAGCCTTTAGGGGAGGGCACGAGCCACTGTATTGTCTAAGCCGCTTTTGCCCCCAAGAATGTGAGCACGGAATGCAGGTCCTAAAGAGAGGTGATTTGGTCAGGTTACCCCACAAACGAAGGCAGAATCAGGTCTCCATCAATCACAAAGGTCTTCTTTGGTTCCCCCAGTATTTGATTTACTTTTAACTGTTGCCAGCATTAGCAAATAGGGAGCTTCCATGTGAGAATCCCGACATTAGGCTTCTCGAGACCAAGCGGTCCCGAGCGGCGCAAGTCGGTCCCGAGAGGCGCGGGCCCCCGTGCCCTCGAACTTGCGGCCCGAAACCCCCCTTTCTCCAACGAAGGGGCCCCAGCGCTCACCGCGTCGGAGCCGGACATCAGGACGCCCGGGAGCCGCTGGTGCTGCTGCCTCTGCAGCAGTCGGCGCCCAGTTCCCAGCTCCGCGGCCCCCGGCACCAGCCTGACGGGGCTTTCACGAGCTGCGCTTTGAGCTCAGGGACAGCGGAAACCCGGCGCGCCCTCCGCAGGACGATCAGCACCGCTCCCCACCACGGCCTCATCCACCCGCCTGACAACTGTACAGCCAACGGACTTCTAGCCCCGACCAGCGGCTCCCGACCGAGAAGCCGCTCCTCCGCCACCCCCGTCTGCCCCAATCGCCGCGTGCGCCGCCGCACGTGACGCGCGCTGGCCAATAACAGCACGTAGCGGCCAGTGACGCAGCCGGAGATTCTGGGCGTGGTGAGAGGGCGCGGCCCCTGTGGGGCGGTTGGGCAGCGCGGAGGAGAAGGCGGAGACGAGGTCGTGAGAGAGTGGCTGGCTGGGCCGCAAGTGGTGAGAGGGCGTAGGGGCCCTGCCAGGCTGCGAGGAGCCCAAGTGGGTGCTGACTCCCTTTGCAACCAGTCTCGAAAGTCGGTGAATGACGGAAGGGAACAAGAGTCCAAGGTTTGGCTCGCCTTTCTCCTAGGAGGGGAAGCTGCTTCCAGTTTCCCGCCTTTGTATGGCTAGTGCTATCCTCTCCTGTCACTGGCCACCTGTCCTCCAGCTGGTCCCAGGATGTTCCCAAGGACTCCTCCAGTAAGAATGGGAAATACTGGAATTAGAGCATGGCCCATTAGGCACCCCAGACCTACTACATCAACAGATAAGCTGATGGGGTTCATAGACATGTAACAGAAACTCCAAAATTTTGATATTCTAAACCCCTAGGCTTTTTAAAACTCTTATCATAAAAGAATGTGTTATGTAGGTAGCCCAGGGATCCAAACTGTCTGTGTTATCTTTCCAGTTTAGCTTCCACCCACAGATTTACCTCATTGACCAAAATTGTTGTTGAGGCTCCATCCATCACATCCTTATATTTGAAAAGGCCTTTCTAGAAGCCACATCCAACAACTTATACCCACATCTCATAGATGTGAACTTAACCACAGGCCTCACGTAGCTGGGAGATGTGTTCTAAGCACATATCTGCCCTCAAAATGCATTTGGATAAGATGACAAGCAGATCCTATGACATCTTGTTGCTTTTTAAGCATTTGCAAGGGGTCCTGTATCACGTAACTCAGTAGGAATAAGTCCTTCCCCTGGTTGCACTCAACAACTTATTAGGAAAAACATACTCTGTGACTCACACTGTGTCAGATGCTTTACATATATGCTTCTGTTTAATTAACTCTTCAAGGCAGACATTCCCAGCCCCATGATGCAGAAGAACCCTGGAAGGTAAAATGGTGACAAGCTAGAATGCAGAAGAGCTTTTAAATAGACCAAATGGTCTAACATGAGTTGCTGCACAGTATTGCAAGCACATGGGCTTAAGGAATATAATTTTGGGTGTAGGTAAACAAACACCACTGTACTCCATCTAAGGCTGGCGAGAATCAAGAAGGTGAAGATAAGACCACTCACCTGTATCTAAGGAAGCAGGCTTCATATTATATACTGATATAAAGATATTTTCATGTCAAAATGCCAATATAATGGTGTAAAAACAAATTGAAAATTTTGAACTTGATGTTTCTTAGTATGGAATAAGAGTGATTAATAAGTATTGGAACTCATTTTATGCATTCAATAAACTTTAATGCCTATTGTATACTTGCTGCTCTGCTAAGCATCAAGGACTAGTGAGGTAATTTAAACATTGCCTGCCTTTAGGGATCCCACACTCTATGGGTAGAAGGAAAGTACACAAGTAAATCTGAACATATCATGATAACTAGGGATGGTATGGGAACATGTGAGAAGGGCATACCCTGGAAGGGAGGGGAGGGAGAAAGAGAGCTGTCACAGACTTTCTAAAGAGATGACAACTGAACAGAGTCTTGAAAATTGAACTGGTGAGGACCAAGCTAAGTATAGGAAGTGATAATACAAAAGTATGTAGATGACAAACAGTGGCACATACAACAGCTGGAAGGGTATGAAGAGAGACGAGGTAGAAGAGCATACTGAAGAGTTATGCAGGGGACCCAAGATGGCTGCGGAGTAGCTGGAAGCTCCATCCACTTGCTCCCAGACCTGAACTGACCTGGCAGCTAAGCTACAGAGTAATCAACTCAGAAATCCAGCTGAGAGTTAGTGAAACCAAGTGTGAGTATGTATGCGGACGAGTGTGTGGTGCATGTGCGTGAGTGGGCAAGAGCTGGCTTGCCTGCATTGCCTGCCGGGCATTTGGGAGCCAGAGGTCCGGGCTCTTCCGGTGGAGTGGTTGCCGCCACCACTGCCCAAACTGGCACTTCTGGCTACGTAGCTTTGGGGTGGGAGACATCTTGAGGAATTTAAATTATCCTCTTCAGGAAGAAGCCTCCGGAGTGCCTGTACCTCGGTGTCTCTGTGCCTTCTACCCCTGGCAGGACCATGCACCTCGCCACCGCCAGAAGTCAGGATCCAGGACTGCGGCACTTACTGGGGAAAGGGCTATCACCCCCTTGACTCCAGGCACCATAGGAACGGCAAACGGGACAGAATCCAAGGAGGCTGCAAATCAGCTCATGAACCAGGAGCTCTGGGGGCAGAGAGAAATGGCCAGGGTGGTGCTGGCTGCAGAAACAGCTTGGTGGGAGCAGGCCCGCCTGAGGCTGAGAATCACTGGAGGGAGTGGCAAGAGCACCGTGCCACAGACAGGTGTTGTAGAATCGCTGAAGGACTATTTTCAGTGCTGCCCGGGGGAGATCCAGAGAGAAACTTTATCTAAAACTGTCGGAGGCTCTGGCAGGCTGTGGGCAGCCCTGACGGAGAGAGACTTTGTACTTTTTGGGGAGGGGAATGCGTGCAGAACAGAACCGACCAAGGCTTGATGCTGCAGTGTGTGGGTCACACGGGAAACTCTTTTAAAAAAGGAGCTGAGGCAAGACTAGAGACTTGGAAGGGACCCTGTTCTCGCGTGTGCCTGCACGCGCGTGCAGCAGCTCTGACAATAAAGAACTCATAGTGATGGAGTCTTGCTGAAGGGACTGTGGGACTTGACCCAGCACAGCTCGAGAGCAGGGGACTGTGCAGAGGGGAGCGTTCGGACCCAGGTCTCCCCCAAGAGCAACAGGCTGGGAACTGAATGGCCAGGAGCTGAACACCTGAGATTCCCTGCAGCCAGGCAGGTCCCTCACAGACAGGTGTACCCAGCCCCCACCTGCGGAATTACTGGCTCTGCAGATCAGTGAGGCCAGGCTCAGGAGCCCCCTGGTGGGCGCATATCCAAAGGAAAAGAAGGAAAAGCTCTGAAAGGCCCCTTTGTACCAGACACTACAAGCTACACTGTTGCTCAAGCCCTGATCCACTGAACTTAGCAGGGAAGAGAGATTAGAGACAGGCACAACAAGGGGTGTTCATGGCCATGCGCAGCTTCCACACCTAGACAGAGCTGCTGTCTGCCACGAAGCAGCAAAGAGCTGCCCCTTTTACACAGATTGGCCTCTCACAGGAAACTGACAGCTAATTTACTAGAAACCATATATTCCAAGAAAGAATCTGGGACAGACCAAGATGTGTGGTGAGGGGGTGGGGAAACACTCCCACCATCTTCCCTGAAGACTGAACGGCGCCCCCGGGGGGGTAACCCAGGGTTTCCACCCTCAAGATTGTACCAGATGCCCCCTCTGGAGGCAGGTGGAGAAGGTACTGACAGTCTTCTTGGGCCATTAAAGGAACCACTCCTGGGCCCTAGGCTGATGGAAAGCCAGGAGGGCAGAACAGTGGGGATTAGCCAAATCTGAAGGAGATAGCCACAGACTGTGGATTGCTTGTAGTCTCAAACAGACTGCCTAGGGCCAGACTAGGATACCATCTGACATCACCAGAGTGCGGATCCAGAAAGAGAAGGCGGTGGTAAACAATGCACTCTGCAGAGACGAATTCCACCACAATCGTCATTATTTGCGTTATTTTCTCTCCTGCATAGCTTTTTAACATTCATTTATTTTCCTTCATGTTTGTAGCTATTATTTCACTAGTTTTTTAAATTTTAGTTTATTTCAAATCTCATATTTTACTCCTCCCTTCTCTTACTCCATTTTACCTTCTCCCTTCCTCTTCTTAATTTTGTTTTAAATTTTATTTTTTCTCTTGCTATGACTTGTTTCTATTCCGCATTCTCGCCATTTCTCCCCCCTCCATCCTCTCAGGAACATTTTTTCTTGATATTCGTCATCTCACATTCTTTTTCCCATTCTTAAAACACCCTGATTCTCCACCTTTACCAATCTTTGCTCATTGGTTGTTGATATAGTGGTTGTTGTTGCGTTTCTTCAGTTTTATTCCTAGATCTACACGATTTTTGTATTTCAAGTCTCAAATTTTACCATTCCCTCATGCTACTCCATTTTGTCTTCCTGTTACCCTTTCTTTTTTTCCTTGTAAATTTTACTTGTTTCCTGTCTTAGCCTGGTTTTCATTCCTCACTCTTAGTATTTCTTCTCCCTCTGTCCTCTCAAAATCAATTTCATTCCTCTAGGTATCTCATAAGCTTCTTCCTTTCATTTTTCCTTCTTATTCACATTCCACTGGTGTTAATCTTTGCTCATTTGCTGTTGATATTGTTATGGTGGATCTTCTCTAATTTGGTTGCTATTTTTTTCACTATTGTTTTAATTTTTTTAAAACCTCATACATTACTCTTCCCTTTTCTTATTCCGTTTTGTCTTTATACCCCCATCATTTTTTAAATTATGATTTAAATTCTATTTTCTTTCCTCACCTTGCTTCTATTCCCTACTCCTATTATTTTTCCTCCCTCTACCCTCTCAAAATCAGTTTTCTTTCAGTTAGTCATCTCACATTCATTTTTCCTTTCTTATAATAGTCTTACTATCCTTACATCTTTATTAGTATTTCCTCATTTGCTATTTATAGTGTGGTCGTGGGTGGAGTTTATTACTGCGGCAGTGGGTTTTGTTTCCTGGCCTGTTTTGTTTTGTTCTGGCAGCACCTATACAACAGAATACAACATGTGGTGGGTGGTGGGACTCTCATACAGACAGACAGAGGGAAGAACCCACCAAGAACAACCCAACAACAACCAAAACCCCATTACAGCAAGAGAGCCCACATAAATGGCATAAAGGGCATCCCAAGAGCATCCAGCTCAGGAGATCAAGGAGACTGCACCACTGAGTCCCATGGCTCTCCTACAACAGAAGGACAACCCAGAAAGACAGGGAGTCAAAGCAGACCAATCTAATATGCAGAAACAAACAAAAAGTCACCTAAAATGGAGAGACAAAGAAACAACCCCCCAATCAAAAGGAAAGGAGGATCTCCAGAAAGAGTACTAAATGAAATTGAGGCAAGCAATCTATCATACATTGAGTTCAAAATAATGGTTACAAGAAAGCTCAAGGACTCAGTGAGAACTACAAGGAACTCTATGGAAGACACAAGGATCTTGTTGGGAACTATATCAGCATGAAAAGGGACACAGAAACTATCAATAGGAGCCAGGAGAAAATGAAGAATACAATATCTGAAATGAAGAATACACTAGAAGGAATTAAAAGCAGGCTAGATGAAGAAGAGTATCAAATCAGCAAGTTGGAGGACAAGGTAGAAAAAAACTCCCAGACAGAGCAACAACACAAAAAAAGCCTCAAAAAGAATGAAGAAGATTTACGGGAGCTACAGGGCAATATGAAACATAGTAATATCTGTATCATAAGAATACCAGAAGGAGAAGAAGAGGAGCAAAGTACAGAAAATCTGTTTGAAAAAGTAGTGACAGAAAACTCCCCTAACTTGATGATGGGAAAAGCCATGCAAGTGCAGAAAGCACAGAGGGTCTCAATCAAGATGAACCCAAAGAAGTCAGTTCCAAGACACATCATCTATAAAGTGGCAAAATTTAAAGCCAAAGATGATATTAAAGGCAGCAAGGGAAAAACAGATACCAATATACAAGGGTGCTCCAATAAGACTGTAAGCTGATTCTCAACAGAAAAACTTCAAACCAGAAGGGAATGGTTTTAAGTATTCCAAGTAATGAAAAGCAAAGACCTGCAACCAAGACTGCTCTACCCAGCAAGCCTCTCATTTAAAATGGAAGGTGAAATAAAAGTGTTTCCAACACCAAAAAAAAAAAAAGAAAAAAAGCTAAAAGAATACATTTCCCTCAAACCAGCATTACAAGAGATGCTACAGGGACCACTTTAAGAAGATGAACAAAGGAGGGGGGGTGGTCAGACATAGGTGGAAAGGGAAAATCTGGCAATGAATAAGTACCTATCAATAATAACCTTAAATGTAAATGGATTAAATGCTCCAAAAAAAAAAAAAAACATAGGGCAGCTGAATGGAAAGAAAACATGACCTGCATATGTGCTCTCTACAAGAGCCCCAGCTCAGAACAAAAGATCTACACAGAATGAAAGTGAAGGGATGGATAAAAATATTCCAAGCAAACAGACATGAAAAAAAGAAGCTGGGGTATCAATACTTATATCAGACAAAATAGACTTAACATGAAGACCTATAAAGAGACAAGGTCACTACATAAAATTCAAGGGAGTAGTACATCAAGAAGATATAACCCTTGTAAACATATATGCACCCAACAAAAGAGCGCCTAAATATATAAGGAAAATCTTGGAGGACACCAAGAAAGATATTAATATTAACATACTCATTGTAGGGGATTTTAACACCCCATTATCAACAACAGATAGATCTACAAGCAAAGAATCAACAAGGAAATTGTGGCATTGAACAACACTCTAGATCAAATTGACTTAATTTTTATACACAGAACCTTTCACCCGAAAGAAGCAAAATATACACTCTTTTCAAATGCACATGAAACATTTTCAAAGACAGACCACACGGTAGGACACAAAACAAGCTTCAACAAATTCAGGAAGCTTGAAATCATATCAAAAATCTTTTCAGATCACAATGGCTTGAAATTAGAAACCAACCTCAAGGAAAAAACTCAAAAACATTGAAATACATGGAGACTGAATAATATGCTATTAAATAATGAATGGATTAACAATGAGATTAAGAAAGAAAAAACACCATGGAAACAAATGAAAATGAACACAAACAGCCTGAAATCTATGGGACACAGCAAAGGCAGTCCTGAGAGTGAAGTCCATGGCAATATAGGCCTACATAAAAAAGATGGAAAAATCTCAAATAAACAACCTAACCGTACATCTACAAGAACTAGAGGAACAACAACAAAAAAAGCCCAGAGCAAGTAGAAGGAAGGAAATAATCAAAATTAGAACAGAATTAAATGACATACAGCTAATAAAATAATTCAAAGGATCAATAAATCCCAGAGCTCATTATTTTTAAAGATAAACAAAATTGACAAGCCTTCAACCAGACTCATCAAGAAAAAAGAGGACCCAAATAAATAAAATGAAAATGAAAGAGGAGAAGTTACAACCAATAGCACAGAAATACAAAGGATTGTAAGAAATACTATGAAGAACTATATGCCAGGAAATTGGACACCCAAGGCAAAATGGACAAATTTCTAGAAACATACAATCTTCCAAAACTGAGTCAAGAAGAAGCAGAAAGCCTGAATAGACCAAAAGCAGCTAGTGAAATTAAAGCAGTACTCAAAAACTCCGAGGACACAGAGGCCCTCAACAGGATGACTTCATGGGTAAATTTTACCAAACATTTAAAGAAGAACAAACTCCTATCATTTTCAAACTATTCAAAAAAATTCAAGTAGAGGGAAGACTCCAAAACTCTTTTCACGAGGCTGGTATTATCCTAATTCCAAAACAGGTAAAGACACAGCAAAGAAAGAAAACTAGAGGCTAATATCACTGATTAACACAGATGCTAAAATCCTCAACAAAATACTGGCAATTTGGATCCAGCAATACATTAAAAAGATCATACACCATGATCAAGTGGGATTCATCCCCGGGATGCAAGGATAGTACAATATCAATAAACATAATATACCACATAAACAAAAGAAAGACAAAAACCACATGATTATATCAATAGATGCTGAAAAAGAATTTAATAAAGTACAGTACCCATTTATGATAAAAAACACTCAGCAAAGTGGGAGTAGAGGGAACATACCTCAACATAATAAAGCTCATATATGAGAAACCTACAGCCAAAATCATACTCAAGGGACAAATACTAAAATCTTTCCCCTTAAGATGAGAAACAAGACAAAGGTGTCTGCTTTCACCACGTTTATTTAACATAGTAGTGGAAGTTCTAGCCACAGCAATCTGGCAAGAAAAATGAATAAAAGACACCCTAATTGGAAAGGAGGAAGTAAAATGGTTATCATTTTCAGATGACATGATAGTGTACATAGAAAACCCAATAGTCTCCACCAAAAAAACTTCTCGATCTAATAAGTGAATTTGACAAAATATCAGGATACAAAGTCAATATTCAGAAATCAAGGGCATTTTTGTACACCACTGATGAAATATCAGAAACAAAAATTGGAAATAATTCCCATTTACTAAAGCAACAAGAAAAGTAAAGTACCTGGGAATAAACTTAACTAAGGTAAAAGACCTGTACTCAGAAAACTACAGAACACTAAAGGAAGAAATTAAGGAAGGTACAAATAAATGGAATCATATATCCTATTCATGGATTGGAAGAATTAACATCATTAAAATGTGCATACTACCTAAAACAATCTGTAGATTCAACGCAATCCCTATTAAAACACCAATGGCATATTTCATAGATCTAGAACAAATACTACAAAAATTATTATGGAACCAAATATGACCCTGGGTAGCCTCAGCAATCTTGAGAAAGAAGAACAAAATGAGAGGGATCACAATACCTGATAATAACTATACTACAAGTCTACTGTAATCAAAACAGTCTGGTACTGGCATAAGAACAGACACACAGATCAATGGAACAGAACAGAGAGCCCAGAACTAAACCCATGTCTCTATGGACAATTAATATTTGATAAAGGGGGCAGGAGCATAAAATGAAATAAAAATGACCTCTTCAATAAATGGTGTTGGGAAATCTGGACAGATACATGCAAAAAAATGGAACTAGGCCACCAACTCACACCATATACCAGAATAAACTCACGATGGAAAAAGGCTGAAATATTAAGTCATGATACCATAAAAGTCCTAGAGGAAATCATAGGCAGGAAAATTTCAGATATCCCATGCAGTAATATTTTTGTCAGTGTATCTCCTAGAGCAAGGGAAATAAAGGAAAACATAAACAAATGGGACCACATCAAATTTAAAAGCTTCTGCATGGCTAGAGAAACCATCATAAAAATGAAAAGGGAACAGACTGTATAGGAAAAAAATTGCCAATAATACCTCAGACAGGGGTTTGATCTCCAAATTATATAAAGAACTCATATGACCACACCAGGAAGACAAACAATCCAAATAAAAAATGGGCAAAGGACCTGAATAGACATTTCTGCAAGGAGGACATACAGATCACCCATAAACATGAAAGAATGCTTAATATCACCAACCATCAGAGAGATAGCATACTCAATAGTATACTCAATAAAATATCAGGGGAAAGGGAGGGGAAGGGTCATCAAGGAACATGCATAAAGGACCCATCAACAAAGCCAAATGGGGGAAGGATTGAAGGTGGGAGGTGGTGGTGGGTGGGGCTGGGGGAAGTGGTGGCTGGAAAATGTTGAGAAAAAAAAACAAACTAGTGGTCAGGGGAGGCTGGGAGTAGTGTGGGAAATTAGGAAGCCAAAGAACTGGTGTGTGCAGCCCATGGACATGGACTGAGAGGTTTGGGGATGATGGGATTGGGTGCAGGGCAGAGGGGATAAAGGGAGGAAAATGGGGCAACTGTAACTGAATACTCAATAAAATATGCAAAAAAAAAAAAAGAAAAGAAAAGGAAAGAGTTATGCAGTGCCTTGTTATGATGGGTCATGTGTGCGATGCCAAGGAGTTTGCACTCTTTGGCCACTAACATCCATTCGCTCCATGCTTTGGGAGGAGTTTCTTTACCTTGTGTGCAGTCATGGCATTTGTAATTTAGACACCCTCTGCTCCCCCCACCAATGGGTGGGCCAATTTGAACATCACCAAGTGTGAGAGGTAAAGTAGGTGGATGGGGAGTTAAGGAGGATGTTGAAGCATCTTCACTGTAGAGGAAGTTATGAAGGTTTCTTTGGGTCATGAAAAGATTATGGGATTGGATGGAGACTTGAACCAAGGGTAGAGGTTATGTGTGATGTTTTCTCATAGTCTGGATTCTTGTTACTTCACTTTAATATCTCACAACTGGAAATACATACTGTATTTTATCCACTGGGAAAAGGCACTCTGTAGTCATTGTAATCATATTTTCTAACCAAAAATTAAATACTTAGTGTTTTAAATCAGCACTGTTATGGAGAATTCAGACTATGTAGAAATTATTTCTCTATGACAGTTTTGGATAGGGTGTTCTATTAAAAAACACTTTCTAGTAATATGAGCAAAAACCCTACCCAACATTACTCTTATGCAACGTTCACCTAATAACATTTTTGAAGTTTCAATCCAATAACAAGGTTTCCAGTGGGAAAATGATTACTGTGTTATTTGTGTTATACATGAATTCTTTGGTTTTCTAAATTCCTACAGGCTAAAAACTGTTCCATCCTCCCACCCAGAATGAAATAGAATTGATTGCCTAGGAGAGTTTCTACCTTCAGTACATCAAGTAGTGTGATTTCAAGACACACCTGGTAGCCATGATCCAGGGATAGGAAGCCAAAATTATAATAGGTGCTGCTGCAGTTGCTCTAATAGCCTCTAATCTTTCAGGATAGAAAAGGGGTGCCCAAGAACTGGAAAGAAAAACCTGACATTTTCAAGACTTTGGTTTCTAGTAGAAAGAGCTGAATAGGAAAGACAGAGGACATTGTCTCACTCTTACCTTCCAAATCTCATCACCATAATTTACACTAACAACATAGCTTCAAATGTAGCTTCTACAACTCTAGCCACAAGGAGAATGGAATGGAAATGGTGAATACCAATTTGCATCATCCACCACACAGGGATGGCATTAAATGACCTGGTGAAGGAGGAATGGTTAGATCTCACTTTTATGCTCTATCTTCCCCAAAGGATATTCTGATATGTGTACAGAAGCTTGGCTGGGGTTGGTGCACTCTACGTTTGATCCCTTGAAATCAAAGGTGTATAATTTAAAAAAATTAAGGAACAAGTTCTTACATAAAAACCCTGATTTTAAGCACTTTTCCATTTCTTACCAAGTAATGCTGGCTTTCTAAACAAAACTCTGATGAAGAAAAAAAATTACTGGAGAATTAGATATGAATTAAATTCATTCCTGTGAGTCTGAGTCATTCTTAGTGAGTAAAGTTGTGAATTTTAGGGTAGACAAATTTTCTGACAGTGAAAGTCGAATAGAATTTGAATGCTTACATGTAATTTCTCTCCTTTCCCTGCCACCCTAGAGTAAAAGTATCATTATGGAAAGATTATCACATATGGAATATCATTAAAATGATGTAATGCAGATGAAATGCAATTTTTCATCTCTCTAGTAACTTCATAGTTTATCAGAAAATGACTTCTTTGATAGACCTGTAGAGCTATTTAATTATTCCTGCTACAAAAACCCTGTCTAGAGAAATTGTTATTAACCTGGGAACAAGAGATGCTTAATGTGCTTGCAATAAAGGATAGTAATTTAGAGAAGACAACATGGTAGCTAGTACGGAATAAAAGCTGAGCTGTGTTCTGAAGTTTGGTAAGGGCCACTAATTAGAGTCACTTGCAAGAAAACTCTTTTAAACTTATTTTTAATGAGTGATGGTGTATTTTTGGTGATGCTTTCAAAAGAATTTTTCTTAAGTAATAAAAGGTTGTAAATCAGGTTATATTAAAATGCTGGGTTTTTAAAAAGCATTTTTGTGTATTTTAAATCCTACTTTTAATTTAATTTTATTTTTTTGCATTCCTGAGTATCTGAAGATTAATGATTGGTTAGACCTAACTCAGTGGACTGCTTTGTGAATTAAAGTGTTAAAAATCCTGATATAAATATGAATCTTTAAGCATTGTTCCAATCTTCCACCAAATGCATTCTTTAGTTAATTTTAGAACAGTTTATTCCATGGCATCATCTCCAATTTTGTTCTCAGTAATATACTTAGCTATTGCTTACCATTTCTCTGTATCCATCTACTGTAATTAAGATAAATGGACAACTGCTCTTGAAGAGTCAGTGATGCTCTTATTGAAGCACTTGCCCTGTTAGTCTACCTCCAATGTCCCATTACAGGTATACCTAGGACATATTGTGGGTTCAGTTCCGGAACACTGCAATAAAGTGAATATCACACTAAAGCAAGTCACATGACTTTTTTAGCTTCCAAATGCATAAAAAGTCATGTTTACTCTATACTGTAGTCTGTTAAGTATATGATTGCTTTATGTCTTAACATTGTGCATACCTTAATTTTAAAATACTTTATTCCTAAAAAATGCTATTATCTGAGCCTGTTGGAAAAATGGCACTGAGAGATTGCTCAGTACAGGGTTGCCACAAACCTTCAATTTGTAAAAAAAAGAAAAAGGAAAAGAAGAAGAAAAAACTGTTTCTACAGAGAGCAATAAAACGAAGCACAGTAAAACAAGACATACTTGCTTTGGGTAGAATAAATATTCTGACATAGCAGTTACCCAAGTTGTGCCTTTGTTCCTTATAGCTATTCTACTTGTGTTTTAAATAAGCCATAGTAAAATCTTCTCAGTTAATATGAGCTATTTTAGCGGTGCAAAAGTTTTTATTGCAATTTTGAAAATTTTATCTCTTATATAAGATGAGCATCCTTGTTTAGTCACATCCACAGAGCACCTTAATGAACACATGCATGTTACATTATCTTTAAGTAAATGAATGCCAATATGCTCCAATGCAAAGAAAACAAGTTGCATCAACATCACACAAAAATAACACCATTACAGATAAACTCTCCTGCCAAGGTTGTGAATATAGATCCTTTTTTTCTCAAAAACAGGAATACATCTATGCACTCAACATAGGAACACCTACATACATAAAGCAAATATTAACAGACATAAATGGTGATATTTATAGTAGTACAATAATAGTGGACCATTAACACCCTATTTACATCAATGGATTAGATCATCCAAAACAGAGAATGAACTAAGAAACATTAGCCTTAAATGGCATATTAGAGTGGATGGACTTAATACAATAGATATGTTTTTAAAAAATTCATCCCCAAACAGCAGAAAGCACATTCTTTTCAAATGCACATGGAACATTTTCCAGGAGAGATTATATGTTAGGTCACAAAACAAATCTCAATAAATTTAAGAAGACTGCTATCATAGCAAGCATCTTTTCTAACCACAGTGGTATGAAACTAGAAATCAACTACTCAACTATAAGAAGAAACCAGAAAAAAATGCAAACATGTGGAGGCTAAACAAATGCTACTAAATGACCAGTGGATCAATGAAGAAATCAAAGAGGAAATCAAAAAGTAGTTCAAGACAGATGAAAATGAAAACATTCCAATATCTATGGGACACAGCAAAAGCAATTCTAAGAAGGAAGTTTATAGTAATACAGACAGACAACATCAAGAAACAAGAAAATCTTAAATAAACAATAACATTACACCTAAAGGAAACAGAAAAAGGACAAAGGCTAAGGTTGGTAGAAGGAAGGAAATAATAAAGAACAGAGAAGAAATAAATGAAATAGAGACTAAAAAAATAGAAAAGATCAATGAAACTAAGAGCTGGTTCTTTGAAAATTTAAACAAAATTGATAAACCTTTAGCAAGACTTAGCAATAAATAAAGATGGTCTAAACAAATAAAATCACACATGAAAAAAGAGAAGTTACAACTGACCCCAAGATCATAAGAGAATACAATGAACAATTATATACCCAAAAATTGGACAACCTAGAAGAAGTGGATAAATTCCTGGAAACAATCTTCCAAAACTGAATCAGGAAGAAACAAAATTTGGTAACATCACTTTCTAGTAATGAAATTGAATCAGAATCAAGAACTCCTGACAGACAAATGTCCATAACTAGATGGCTTTACACATGGATTTTACCAAACATTTAAAAAAGAATTAATAACCATTCTTCTAAAACTGTTCCAGTGTCAGGAAAAGGAGTCCTCACAACAGCTGGTTATGAAAATCAACAGGGACCCAGTCCCAGTGAGATGAAGTTATAAGCCTAGGCTCCTAAAGGTCCTGAACACATACACACTTGCTCACAAATACTCTTCCAAAGTTCCTGCAAAGGGTCAGGAGCTTGAAAAACACCAAGGAAATATGGGGAGGAACTGAACTGTCTGGCTTCAGGGCAAGGCTTGGTGTGGCAGTTTTCTCCTGGACTAAAAAGATGGCAGGAGCCATTGTTCCTCTGTGAACCCTCTCCCCCACCCTCACCCTCGATATACACAGGGCCTACAGTAGAAGGCCAGTAACAAATCTGCGTCTCCATTAACCTGCATAATGCAGCTCTTGCCCCAAACTGGTGTGATTCTTTGACACCGCTCCCCACCCAATTTATGAGCCAGGCAGAATTTATTTCAGGAGTTAATCCACACAAGTGATCTTTCTGAGCCCACACTACAGAATTTTCTAAAACCTATCAAAGGTTCGCAAATCCCAAACAACAGAGGTTCTTGGCAGGCCACGCACATTTTGCTACGCAGCTCTCAGCCTGGTACTAGTGGCAGCCAGCCTCAGTTCACAGCATAACAACTCTAAGGTGCCTCCAAGCCCAGCACAAGCAGCAACCAAACACAAATCATGCTGTAGCTCTTACCTTGTGGTTTGGGGACAGGCATAGGCAGGGACTTACCTGAGCCTGCTCCAGAGCCACTCCCAAGAGGACCCAAGTACCAAAATATCTGGTGGCTGTCTTCAGACCACACCAAAGCAATGCCCAATCGGTGCCAAAAAAAAAGCAGCAAAGGGTGAACTTGGCAGGCACCCATGCTAAAACAAATCAAGGCTTTGTACAATAGCTGTCTGCTGTGGTGATGATCCATCTTCACAACCAGTAAGCCTGAGGGTCAGTCCCAACAACTGATGTACCAAGAGCAATCAGGGCTCAAATGCAGTGGCATAGCACACACAATCCACACATGGGACACCTTTGGAGTACCTGCTCAGGATATCAAGGACAGTGTGCTACTGTGCCCCACAAGACACCTACTGTATAACACCACTCTGCCATGACTGGAAAACATAGCAGAACTACATAATACTTAGACATAAACACAGGGAGTTAACCAAAATGAGGAGACAAAGAAATATGCCCCAAATGAAAGAATAGGACAATTTTCCAGAAAAATAATTCAACGAAATTGAGGCAAGCAATCTAGCAGATGCAGAGTTTGAAGCACTGGTTGTGAGGATGCTCAATGAATTGAGGGAAGGAACAGATGATATCAGGGAGAACTTTAATAAAGAGATAGTGAATATAAAAAAAAGGAGATAGAAAACATAAAAGAGAACCAGTCAGAAATGAAGAGGTCAAGAACTAAAATGATGAATAGATTAGAGCCAATCAAGAGCAGATTGGATAAAACAGAGGATCGAATCAATGATTTGGAAGTCAAGGTAGTGGAAAACACCCAATCAGAACAGGAAAATGAATGAGGAATCCAAAAAGAAAAAAGAAAAAAAAAAGTGGGTAGTTTCAGAGACCTCTGAGGCAACATCAAGTTTAACAACATTTGCATCATAAGGGTAAAAGATGGAGAAGAGAGACAGCACGGGATTGGAAACGCACTTGCAGAAATAATAATGGAAAACTTTCCTAACCTGGCGAAGGAAATATTCATACAGGTCCACAAAACACACAGAGTCCCAAACAAGATGAACCCAAAGAGTTCACATGAAGACACCTCATAAACACAATGGTAAAGGTAAAAGACAAAGGGAATCTGAAAAGCAGCAACAGAAAAGCAGTTTGTTATGTAAAAGGGAACTACCATAAGATTGTCAGCTTATTTCCCAACAGAAACTTTGCAGGTCAAAAGAGATTAGCACCAAATATTCAAAATGATGAAAAGCAAGGACCTTCAACCAAGATTACTGTACCCAGCAAGGCTACCATTGAGAATTGAAGCAGAGATAGTTTCCCAGACAAGAAAAAAACTAAAGGTGTTCATCACCACCAAACCAGTATTACAAGAATTGCAAAAGTGGCATCTTTAGGAAGAAGAAAAGAATCATAACTATAAATAAGAATATATCACAAACAAAAAATTCTCACTGACAAAGGCAAACATTAGAAAAGCAGTGGATCAACTAATACTAAAGCTAATAAAAAGGTAAAAAAGCAAGAGTAGGAAGATCATGTGTAATTACAACAGTAAGTTAAAGGATACACACACACATGCACACAAAGTAAAAAATAATGACAAAAACAGAAACATAGACAGGGTGAGCAAAAAATGATAGTGATTTTATAATGTATTAAATATTTGAACTTGTGACCATCAACTTAAAATAGACTGCTATAAACATAGCTTGATATATTTGAAGCACATGGTAATCATAAACCAAAAATACACAAGAGATACACAGAAAATAAAGATGAAGAATCAAAGCACAACACTACAGAAAGTCAACAACATACAACTGAGAGAGAAATAGGATAAGAAAGAAACAGAGAACTAAAAACCAATCAGAAAACAACAAATAAAATGGCAATAACTACATACCTATCATTAATTACATTAAGTGTAAATGGATTAAATGCTCCAATCACAAGACAAATGGATAAAGAAGTGGTACATATACACAATAAAATATTACTCAGCCATAACAAAGTGAAATCTTACCATTTGCAACATGGATGGACCTAGAAAGTATTAGGTTAAGTAAAGTAAGTCATACAGACAGAGACAGGTGCCATATGATTTCGCTTATATGAAACCTAAAAAGTGGAACCTAAAAAGCAAAATAAACAAACAAAATAGAAAATAACTCAGAGATACAGGGAACAAACTGATGGTTGCCACATGGGAGGGCAGTTGTGGGTGGTGGGTTGAAAAGGTGAATAGATTAAGAAGTACAAATTGACACTTACAAATCAGTCACAGGGATGCAAAGTACAGCTTAGGGAATATAGTCAATAACATTGCAATAACTAAATATGTTGCCAGGTGGGTGTAGGACTTCCTGGAGAAATCACTTTGTAAATTACAAAAAATGTCTAACCACTAAGCTATACACCTCAAACTAGTATAGTATTAAATATCGACTGCAATTGAAAATTTAAAAATTTAATTTAAAAATGAAAAAAAATAAATAATTTTATTTAAACTGCCTGGTCTGTGCTGTTTTGGGATAGCAACCTGAGCTGATGAACACATAGAAAATGCACAGGATAATACAACATATTTGGGGTTGTAGAAGTAGAGACAAAAGAGGATGAGGAGACAGAACATTGATAAGGAAATATTGTGTTCCAGAGTTGATGAGGAATGGGTATTATCAGTTAATGAAGCAAAAAAGGTGACTTGGAGAATAGAACATTTCTTAACTTGAAACTAACCATGCCCCTTGAAACAGTATAACTCAAAAGACAGCCTTAAAATCAGTGAGCACGGAATATGATCACCTTACGAAGAAAGGATTATTAAAAAGATTGCATGATTTTCAATAGCAGCAAGGGTGTCCAGTCTTTTGGTGTCTCTGGGCCACACTGGAAGAAGAGTTGTCTTGGGCCACACATTAAACATATTGTGACACGTAATAACAAAAAAGTCTCATAATGTTTTAAGTAAATTTACTAGTTAGCGTTGGGCCACACTTACAGCCTTCCTGGGCCATGTGCAGCCCATGGGCTGCACACTGGACACCGCTGATTGTAAAGTATACCAGATGGAATGATTTTTTGAAACCCTTGAATGCAAAAACTTTGCATCTACAACTAATTATCCTGTAACATTATAATCATTAAAAGTTTAATGACAAATACTTAGAAATTATTTTTAAGTATTAAAATAATTGTTTTATCCACACTATGTTTGCATCCACACAATGCAAAATTATAAATAGTACAAATATAAAATAACATCTAATATATTGATTTTATTACCCTGAAGTCAGAATGTTGAAAGAAAACTAAGGCAATGTGATATGTATTAATACAATACAATACTATATATAACTCCCAACATTATCATTATATATAATATTGATTATCTATAACTATCAGAAAAGCATAAGTACTTTTATAAGATGGACATACACAAAGTTAGAAATTTTTCAAAAAATTAAAAATATAACTACCACGTGATCCCACAGTCCACTCTCTGAAAGAATTCAAAGCAGGAACTCAGATATTTGCACATCCACTTTCTTTTCAACATTTTTTACAATAGTCAATAAAAACCCCAATGTGTATCAAGAGATGAACTGATAAAGAAAACATGGTCTGTATGTAGACTGAGCCTTGAAAAGGAGGAAACCGTGTCATGTGCTGCAACGTGGATGAAACTTTAGGACATTAAGTAAATAAGCAGGTCACAAAAGGAGAAATACTGTGTGATTCCTCTCATGAATTATCTAAAGTAGTCAAAGTCATAGAAACAGAAAGTAGAAAGATAGTTTTCAAGGTCTATGGGTGGAGGTGGTAGAATTAGTGTCTAATGTGTATAGAGTTTCAGTGTTGAAAGATGAAAAATTTCTAGAGATCGGTTGCACAGGAATGTAAATATACTTGACACTACTGAATCGTACACTTAAAAATGTTTAAAATGCTTTAAAAATAGGAAGAACCATAGGAATACACTTTCATGACATAAGATCGTCAATAGATTTTTAGATATGATACAAAAACAAAAGCAAAAAAGAACAAAATAAATAAATTTGGGTTCACCAAAAGTAAAGACTTTTCCTTCGTAATACACTATCAAGAAAGTAATGGATGACCCACAAAATGGGAGAATTTTGTGGAAATTGTATCTCTGGAAAAGTACTTTTATCTTGAATATATAAAGAACTCTTAAAACTCAGTAATAAAATACAAACTAACTACAAACTGACAAAAGATTAATATTGATTGCTCCAAAGAAGATATACACGTGGCCAATAAATATATAAAAACATGCTCAATACAGAAAAATACAATCTCAACCCACAATGAGATGCCACTTCAGAACCACAAGGGTGGTGACAGGCCTTGCTCCTGTGTCACTGGGATCTCCCCAGGATGCCATGGTTGCCTCCAAGAGATTTATTCCTAGGCAGGAGGAGGAAGTCTCTGGAACCAATCCTGTGTGGTGCTGTAGGGCTGTCCCAGTTCCAAGTGTGTGACCTGCACTCAGTCCCCTGATCTCTGTGAGCCCACTTTCCTCACAGAAAAATGGGTAAAACATGACTCACTCCCAGGCTCTCTGTGGACACCCAAAGGCCTATGAGGAAGCAGAGCAACAGAGAGCACAGAGCACACAGGGAACATTTTCTTTGTATGAGCATCATGATTTCCATGCAGGTTGGATGGGATGACATTGTCAATTTCACAGATTCTATTTCAGTCATTAGTAACTCCTTCCTGATCCCTACCTTATACACTGTCTTCACAAAGTGTCATGTCAAGTTTGTTTTTCTGTAATAAAGAAGGTTGACTGCAACGAAAATATGAAATACTTCTTTCCTTTTCTTCCCTTTCGAACTACCCTAGTATTTTCCAAAGACTAATGTACAAACCCCTACAAGATTCCAAATAGCCTGTGGACATAGACTTGCCCTGGTTCGAAGCAGCAATGAACCTCCAGTTGGCCCCACTCTGCAGGTTCCAGTGAGATTACAGGGTTCACAGGGCTTAAGGTGGGGCAACCCAAGCTCTGCCTCCTCCTGGGAACTGTTCATCCAAAAGAGGACACAAAAGCCAGAAACGTGTAGACCAGTGAGGACAGGCACAGAGATACCTAAGGGCCAGACCTAAACCTGATAGTGGTGATGGAGGGCCCAGCACACACAGGGGTGGAGCAAGTAAGTTCCCTTCAAACATGACTCACTCGGTGTTCCTACCAACCCTGAGAAGGGGACGTGTTTCCCTATTTCACCACGAAGGTTCTCAAAGCAGAGAAGTCACAGGACTAATTTGCACCAGGGAACGGAGGGTCCAGGCTCTGTCTGCTGCCCATCACATTTGTATCCAGTGCCTGCCACCCTAGGCAGGAGCATATCAGGGCAAGGCACACGGGGAGGATGCTCATCCACGAGGGGTGGCAGGTATAACACACACTGACGCAAAGTCTCTGTGTTGAGGCCCAGCTGGACAGGGATGGGACAGCAGTTGGGGAAAATGTGACCAAGATGAGAAGTCTCATTCACAAAGTGCCCAGAAAGGCTACCAGACATGGGAGTTGCCCACAGCACAGGAGGAGGGAAGGCAGCAGAAGAGGACCTGTGGGCTGGCCTGTGATCCCATGGGACGGGGGCGAGGGCCCTGATGTGAGTCCATTCTCACCCAAGCTCTCTGTGAGGGGGTGGGGGACGGGCAGCAGAGGGCCAGGCCTCCTTCAGAACTGGACAGCTTCAGCCCCGTCCCATCACTGCTTCTGGACCACTGCCCAGGGCCACAGCTTTGCATGCTGGGTGGAGCTGGGGTCATGCTCGGGGAGGCTCAGCCATCCTGACACAACCTGAGCCCAGGGAAGAAATCACAACTTAAGCATAGAGAATAGGTATTGGCAGGGAGGGCAGGGGGTGAAGGCCAGGCAAGGTGACACAGGGTCAGAGCATTTGATTGGTCCTGGTACAAGGCAGTTCTGGAGTTGGGGGAAGGCTCCCCTTTCTGGCTTAGCTCCTGACCCTCACTGTTTGCTCATCTCACTCTTTCATCTGGGGTTTGGACCCCCTGCTTTGACTGTGGAGTCTATATCAGCACCCACTGGTGACTGAGGTCCCTCCCTCAGCCTGGGTCTCCAGCTCCCAACAGCCCTAGGGCCACGAACACCTCCCCACCTCTGCCCCTGCTGGTTGTGCTGTGCTTGTGAAACCAGGCCACAGTTTGTTAGTAGGAGCTGTTTTCCACGCAAATAGAAATCTGCATCAGCACCTATTCACACAAGGGTACAGCCATGGTTGGGAGAAAAGAAACAGTTGTGGGATGTCCTTGAATACCTGTTGTCCCTGAGCCCATTCCCCAGCCACAGCAGATAGGTCCTTCTCCCTCAGTTTCTCCCAGACAGAAATCCCACATGGGGCTTGGTATCCTCTCCACCTACTGTCATTTTCCATGTACCCATTTTTAACAGGCTTCTCATCATTACTCTATTGTCACCCCTTGTTCCAGCCTCCGCACCTCTACCATCCTCCACTTTCAACCATTCCACTGAGACTAGAGGATGCTCCTCCTGCAACAAAGCACAGAGAGAGGCAGCCTGTCTCCTGAGAACCAGCCTTTTCCTCTCAGGTCAAGCCACCCAGACAGGAAACCCTGGAAAAGCTGAAGATTGCTCAGCCCTGTTGTCTGGCTGCTTCTGGGAGGCCCTTCACCCAGTCTGGCCTTGAGGATGGAAGTGATGGGAGGGGTCCCTGGGGATTAGAGAGCTCTGTGCTCTCAGGAGCAGTCAGAGGGAGTCCCTGTCAATCTAGAAGGAGGGACTGAAGGATAACCTGTATATCCATAGAGTCTGTGACCTCTCGCATCCTTTTTCCTCTCAGGTATGTGTGATCCAATAGCCACATAGTGGGTCTGTGTTCTTCTAATGAACCAGGACTGACTGTGAGCAGGGGATCATAGCTGACCACCCATTCCGGATTGAGTTACCAATGAATATTGGATGGCAGGATGATTGACAACTAAATCTGGAAGGAGACTCAAACTTGTTAAGAAACATGTAAATAACATTATCTGCAAAGCGAAGGCATTAGATGGTCAATGATAACAATCTGAAGTAGCATGGCTGGGGAAGCCCAGCTGGTATGAGGAGAGTGATGGCCATATGGTCTAGAGTTCAAAGCGGTAAGTATACCTTGCAGCAAGGAAGTCCATTAGGAGTCCACTCATTGCCCTGTGACTTGAGCAAGGATTTTGGAAGACCACTGTGGCGTTCAGTAATACCAGGGGCCTGTGGCCGGTATGGGGGATGAAAGTTCCATTGGATGCCCTGTAGGAGAGCCCAATGCTGTTGTTACATGGGCAGTAAAATGAAATCCTTCCTCTGAGTCAGTAATGTCAGCAGGGCTGAATTGGGGCAGGATATCCTAAGGAAAGAAAGAGATTATTCATTCCATAGAGGTGTTCCTGGTGGGTGTAGCCAGCAACAGGTCAGTAAATGCATCCATGTGTATAATGGCAAAGGGGGTAGTATCACAAATGGAGGAAGCAACTCTATGAAATTAGCCTGCCAGCAGCTAAAAGGACAGTCCATGTCAACCTAAGCACAGTGGGGCAGTTTACATTGTTGGATTTTGGAGCACAGTTTGTAATTCAAAACAGTGCATTTAATCAGTGTTGCCATAAGAAGAATGCACCCCTAAGACCTGAAAGGTATGGGACAGTGTGGCCAGGGAATAAAGAGCATGGAATTGATGATTAAGCTAGGCCAGAATGGTGGAAATTATGAGGATTGATTGGTGGGGTGGGGAGCTGTGATTTTGTAGTAGTGGGTGGGGTGGTGGAATTGTTGGTATAGAGTCGGTGGTTGAGAGTACCTGATGATTGGTCACCTGGGTTTGGGCAAGGACATTTGCCTTGGTGGTCAAAGGCAGCCTCTAGTCTGGTAGTTTTTGTATGAGCTAAAATGTAGGTAACCTTAACTGTGACTGGTGCCTGGGCAGTGTCTCTCTAAATTGGGGTACCTCAAATGGTGCCGGTTTCAATGTGAAAATTGTCCAGCTGCCATTGAGCTGACCAAACTACTAACCCATTAGGGACCATTCATGAGTCAGTAAAACTAGAGACAAGAGACTTGTCAAGGCCGGTGGCACTCTGCACAGAATTTTTACTGCCACAAACTCAGCAAGCTGAGTGCTTACCCAACTTGTTGTCTTTGATAGGCATGGCACCACCAGAAGGGTGGTACATTGCTGCTCTCCAACTCACTGCACTGCATACAGCGTGGTGCTGCCATCGTCAAGTACACAGATGCCATTCCTCTCTCCATCAGCTCTTCCTGGGGGCTATCCCAGGTCGCCAGAGGCTTAGGCATTGGGGTTGCTCTCTCCGGTTCTTCAAGGTCTGTGCACAGGGGACTGAGGAACCAAAAGCCACATCCTCTTGCAATTTGAAAAGAACTGCTCTCACAGGTTTAGCCCATTCCTGAAGGTACCATTTCCACTTCAGCAGAGAGGAAATTGTGGTTGAGCTGAACTGCTATTGGGAGGCATCCTTTATCCCTGACAAAAGTATGTATATGTAGGAGAACAGGCTTTGTTCCCTGAGCACCTCTGTTTCTAACAAAGCCCAGTCAGCAGCCAGGTGTTCTGAGAGCATAATGGGGCAACTGTGGAAGGCAGTTGTCTGGTCCAGAAGCCCATATGTTGCCAGGAGGAGTTGTGTTTAGTCCATGTTCATGGTGGCCAGTGCCTCAGCCTGGAAGGAGGATCCAGAGGGAGGGCCTGGTGACCTGACCTTTACACCAGATATAAGGTTTATTGTTGAGCATCTTTCCAACAAAAGGCAGAGGATTTGTGTGTGAGTGCATAAATGGGTCAAAAAATGACAGACACGGGGTGGTATCTGTTGCTTCCAAAATATGAAAACACCCAGGATGTGCTTGACTTGCCAGAACCTGGTGGAAGATGGAATAATTAACAAAGGATGCTTAACTGCAAGCAGAATTTCCTGGCCTTTAGAGGACTAATTAATGCTCAGAAATTTAACAGTTATATCTGGCTCTTGAATTCTATGGGAGGCAATATCTCCACATCTTTGCAGTAGATTGATCATGAGCCATGTTAAGATCTCAAGCCACATCCTATGAAGGGCCTCGAATTAGAATGTCATCAATGTATTGCCAGGCAGTACAAGAGGACACTGTAAGGGAATCCAGATCTCGCCGGCAAAGATTGTAGGTGATAGCCAGGTTGTTAAGACAGCCATAGGCAGCTGGGTAAAGATAGCTGTATTGGAGCCTATATGAGTGAAAGTAAACCATGGCTGGGACTTCTGGGCAATTGATACTGAACAGAACATGTTAGTTGGATCAGTAATGGTAAAGTAGTCTCCTGGAGCCATTATCCTTAATAAACTGGATAATGTTAGGAATAGAAGCCTTCACAGAGGCACCTTTGTGTCTAAGTTTTGGTAGCTGACTGTAAGGCACCTCTCATTAGTAGTGGGCTATCATACAGTCAAATGGGGGGAATTGAAAGGAAAAGTGGTGTGTTTAATGACTCCTCCCTTTAATAAATTTTGAGTTATAGGCTGCAATCCCAAAGTTCCCTGTTGGAAATGATATCAGGGGTATGCACTATCTTTACATAGGGTGGCAGTGTTAATGAGCTCCCAGTGTGCAGCTCCCACTAGGAAGACCTGGAGTTTACGTTTGTGCCACATGGTGCAGTGGTGTGTAAAGGCATTCAGGATTTGCTTTTCTCATTTTCCCACAACCTGTTGTGTAAGGAAAAACTCCCCCTGCAATAGCTCATGCAAAGGAGATAGCAACTTTTATGGCTTGTTCCATTACACTGGTTCTATCCACCTGAAGCCTATGAAAAACCATGATGCTTAAGCAAACTCAGTATCACAGGCCTTTTCAGAGCTACCAGGTTCTTTCTTTATCAATCAAAATGAGGTGTGTTTTATGAACTATGCACAAACTACAGTCCGTCAGGTGCTTGGTAAATAAAAGTCTACCAGATCGCAGCTACACTCATCTTTCATGTAGTGTGTATGGCAGCTTTCACACAAAGGCAAAGTTAAGTAGTTGCAATAAAGAACATAGGGTGCTCATCCTAAAATATTTACTATCTGGCCCTTTAGAGAAATCTTTCTCAAGCCCTGATTTACAGTATTGAGTCATTCCATCTGGTCTAAATTACTAACTTTCAATACTTAAAAAAAATAGCCACTATGAAATTACTTGCTAACACTTAAAATACTTTACATTTTGTTTTCAGCAAACTATTCAATAAACTTAGTTCTCTCTAACTTGGGTGTGTGTGTGTGTGTGTGTGTGTGTGTGTGTGTAGATATCAGATCTGCCAGCTCCTGTAAAATAGCCTTGATAATACCCACAAGACCCCACTGGACATCCAGATGTGAATGTAAACATTCTTTCAGTCTTGCCATATAGTCCTGGTCATCAAAAGTCCCACCATGTTTGGTCTCATCAGCAAATGTGCTCTAGCGTAGCTCGTTTTCGCAACCTGTAGAAGGTTTGTACATTTCTGGCTAGCAATTTCTTTTAATTCTAGCATTCCGATAGCTGAACTTTCAGTGTAGCAGGATTGTCTACTTGTCTCTGATTTGATAGAAAGAGAAAAGCAGCCACTGCCTTCTCCTCGTCTTGATGTATGCCCACTGGGTCATAAAGCCTAAGGCCAGTTAGGTACATAAATGCTTATCATTTTATATCTTCTTGCCCTATTGAAAATTTTATCAATATGTAATGTCCTTCTTTGTCTTTTGTAACTGTTTTAATTTTAAGTCTATTTTGCCTGATGCTAGCCTAGGAAACTAAACTCTTTTTGGTTACTATTTAATTCGTATGGAATAATTTTTACATTCCTTTCACTTTCAAACTATTTTTGCCTTTGAGTCTAAAGTAAATCTTTTGTAGAAAAAAATATAGTTGGATCATACTTTCTTTAAATCCATTCTGCCAACCTCTGTCTTTTTATTAGTTTAATCCATTTAAATTTAAAGAAATTACTAATGAAGTGATTTAATTCTGCCATTTTTCTATTTGTTTTCTATATGCCTTATAGGCTTTTTTAAAAGGTTTATTTTCTTGATTATGCTATTATGGTTGTCCCTTCTTTTGCTCCCCTTTATACTCCTCTGCCCTGCACTTCCTACCCTCCAGCATTCCCTCCCCCACCCCACTTAGTTCATGTTCATGAGTTGTACATACAAGGTTTTTGGTTTCTCCATTTCCTATACTATTCTTAACCTCCCCCTGTCTATTTTGTGCCTACCAAATATGCTTCTTATTCCCTGCACCTTTTCCCTTCATTCTCACCCTCGCCTTCCCTACTGATGACCCTCCATGTGATCTCCATTTCTGTGATTCTGTTCCTGTTCTAGTTGTTTGCTTAGTTTTTGTTTTTGTTTTTTTGGTTCAGTTGTTGATAGTTGTGAGTTTGTTGTCATTTTACTGTTCATAGTTTTTGATCTTCTTCTATTTCTTAGATAAATTCCTTTAACATTTCATATAATAAGGGCTTGGTAATGATGAACTCCTTTCACTTTACCTTATCTGGGAAGCACTTTATCTGCCTTTCCATTCTAAATGATAGCTTTGCTTGATAGAGTAATCTAGGTTGTAGGTCCTTGCTTTTCATGACTTTGAATTCTTTCTAGCCTCTTCTTGCCTGGAACGTTTCTTTTGCGAAATCAGCTGATGGGCACTCCTTTGTAGGCAACTGTCTCCTTTCCTCCTGCTGCTTTTTAAGTCTCTCCTTATCTTTAATCTAGGGTAGCTTAATTGTGATGTGTCTTGGTGTGTTCCTCCTTGGGTCCAATTTCTTTGGGATGCTCTGGGCTTCCTGGACTTCCTGGGAGTTTTGTTCCTTTGCCAGATTGTGGAAGTTCTCCTTCATTATGTTTTCAAATAAGTTTTCAATTTCTTGCTCTTCCTCTTCTCCTTCTGGCACCCCTATGATTTGAATGTTGGAATGTTTAAAGTTGTCCCAGAGGTTCCTAAGCCTCTCCTCATTTTTTTTGACTTCTCGTTTCTTCATTCTGTTCTAGTTGGATGTTTATTTCTTCCTTCTGTTCCAAATCATTGATTTGAGTCCCAGTTTCCTTTCCTTCGCTGTTGGTTCCCTGTATATTTTCCGTTATTTCACTTTGTATAGCTTTCATTTCTTCTTTTATTTTGAGACTGAGCTCAATCAATTCTGTGAGCATCCTGATTACCAGTGTTTTGAATTCTGCATCTGATAGGTTGGCTATCTCCTCGTTGTTTAGTTCTTTTTCTGGAGTTTTGATCTGTTCTTTCATTTAGGCCATATTTCTTTGTCTTGGTGCACCTGTTACATTGTAAGGGGTGGAGCCTTAGGTATTCACCAGGGTGGGGCAACCCACATCATTGCGTTGTGGTGCTGTATGTGGGGGAGGGGTCAGAGAGGGAACTGTGCCACTTGCTAGTTTGCCCAGTTCTCGCCCCACTTTGCATCACCTTCCTTGCTTCCCACAAGCTTTCAGATGCTTATTCCCTTGTGAGTGGGCTTGTGTACATTCTACGACCCCATGAACCTCTCCAATGGACTCTCCTGTGAGACTGGGAGTTTCTCCTGCCACCACAACTCCTACAGATTTTTACAGCCAGAAGTTTTGAGCCTTTAGTTTCCCACGCTGAAACCCTGAGTTTCTCAATCTGTCTCACTCCTCTGTTGTTCCTTCCAGCTTATCTTCACGCGAATGTTGGATCACGGGCAAGGTCCGCCACCTTGCCTCACCGCCTGTCCTCTCTGCCCTCATGCCTGCCCTCCTACCACTCTGGATGAATGTTTCTTTAACTCCTTGGTTGTTGAACTTCCCTGCAGTTTGGTTTTCTGGGAGTTCTGGTTGTTTTTTGTTTTTAAACTGGTTGTTATCCTTCTTTTGGTTGTGCAACGAAGTGAAGCATTTCTGCATATGCCTCCATCTTGGCGGGAATTCCCTATATGCCTTGTAGACTATTTATCTCTCATTTTCCCTATTACTGCCTTCACTGTGTTCAGTTGATTTTTATAGCAAAATGTTTTTATTACCTTATAATTTCCTTTTCTGTATATTCCTTAGACATTTTTTGTGGTTATGATGAGGATTGCATTTAACATATTAAAATAATGTAAGTCTAATTTGAATTGATATCAACTTAACCTCTATAGCCTGCAAAAACTCTGTTCCTGTATGGCTTTACATCTATGTTTTTGTTGCCACAACTTATATTTTAATAAATTATATGTCCAATAGCAAAGGTTAATAATTGCTTTTTATGCATTTGTCTCTTAAATCATGTAGAAAATAAGAAGTGGAATTTCAAATCAAAATTACCATTATACTAGCTTTCAAAATTGCCAGTGTATTTACTGTTGTTACCTGAGATCTTTATGTCTTCATATAGCCTCAAATTACTGTATAGTGTCTCTTCATTTCAACCTGAAGGACTCCTTTTAGCATTTCTTGCTTGTCAAGTCCAGAAGTAATAAACTCTCTCAGCCTTTCCTAATGGCACCTGTGGCCTTTGGCAGAGTGACTCTACATTGGGGAAAAGGGAATAATGAGACCGTCTGGGGACTACTATGCACTGGTTCTAAAATGACACTAATTACAGGACTCGAAATGTTACTGTGGTCCACCAGTCAGAATAGGGGCTTATGGAGGTCCCATGATGACGTTTTAGCTCAGGTGTGTCTCAGAGTGTGGCAGGTGGTCTGAAAACCCATCTAGTGGTTATTTCCCCACTTTTAGAATGTATGATTGGAATAGATACACTTAGCAACTGGAGGAATTCCCACATGAGTTCTCTGACCTACGGAGTAAGGGCTACCATGGTGAAACAGGCCAAATGGAAGCCACTAGCACTGCTATACCTAGAAACAAAGTTTACAGAAATGTCCTCTTCTCTCTTCGGCTGGATTTCAGCCCAGACAGATGAGAGACCGAGGTACCTGCTGGCCAGCATGAGCACACTGGTTTTGGCACTGTTGTCTTGAGGCATTCTTTTCTCCATGGTCTTTGCTGTGGTTTGATACGTGCAATGCCTTCCATACCACAAGATAGTTTCAAAATCATTTCTATTTCATCATGCTACACCTTTGATTTCTGTTTTTATATCTGTTTTGTGAGCTAGCTTAATTTCCCCCAAATAAGTAACTGTTTTCTCAAACATTCCACTGACTTGAAATCCACTTTCTCACTTTTCCTCCCTTTCTACCTTCCTAGTTTACTTGACTGACTTTCCCTTCAGTTCTATTTAGCTAGCATCATCTATTTGCATCATTGTCACATTAATGATTATAGTTTCATGTTAAACTGCTAATAATAGAGCAAATTGGGTTTTATAATTTATCACAATTTTCTTGGTAAATATCACAACTATGGTTATCCAGATATACAGGGTCTGGGACAAATAATGCCCTTTTTTATTACAAAATCATAAGCATGTAATTCTGTAACATAACAATATCACACTCAAGCCCACCATAGAACATTTTAGGTGAATGTTCAAATTAAAACTATAAGTTATTACTCCCAAATTATTACCCTACCAACCACACTTAAGCAGGCCTTACTTCTGCCAGGCCCTGTGTATCAGAATTACTTTGGGGTGTTGAAAATAAGCAAATGTTGTTTTAATTGGTTTATATTAAATTTACAGCCCATTTTATGTGAGACCTTGAATTAAGTTTTCTTTAAAATTTTATTTAAATAAGAGCATGTATAATTTTGCATATGTAATTCATGCAAAAATTAAAGTAACTTTTAAGATTTCTGAAAGATATTCAACATACTTCTCCCTCAAATTTAACATAAAAATAATCACAATTGAGCATCGAGGCCTAATTTTGTTCCACAATTAAGGCAAGCCCTTTTGAGTACAGTAAGTCTTTACTTAATGTCATGGATAGGTTCTTGAAAACTGCAACTTAAGGAAAACAACATATAATGAAACCAATTTTATCATATGTTAATGGATATAAACAAGAGTTAAATTCTTACATTTCTGGTCACAAAAACATCACCAAACTTTTAAATAAAGACCCCAAAACTTCTAACATTAAACACTGAAATAAATGTGAGCTATGCATATATTTAAGAAAGATGAATAAAAACAAGGTAATTTCCAACCCACTTATGCCCGCTCAGGACTGAGGGAGGCTGGAGCCTGTCCTGGCAGCTTAGGGTGCAGGGCAGAAACCAGCCCTGGCCAGGGTGCCCTTCCATTGTGGGGTGCACTCATGTGCTCATGTGGATACACACACACACCCTCACTCTGAGTGGGCCAATTCTGACACACCAGTTAACCTAATGTGCACATTTTGGGGTTGTGGGAGGAAACTGGAGTACCTGGAGAAAACCCATAGAGACATGGGGAGAATGTACAAACTCCACACAGACAGTGCCTGCAACCGAAAATCAGGTTTTTCCTCACCCACATTATAATGAAATGACACCAAATAAAATGTTTTTGAGGGCCTGCTGTACTTTACTCCATGCCATGTGAATTATGAAGATTACCACTCTGTCTGATGGGGACAGGCACTATTTCTGGCTCTACGTGAGCTCCAGGTATTTCCCTTTAGTTCCTTCCATTCTTTATTTCCTGAGGTTTGCACATGCATGTGTTGGTTGTTACTAAAATGACACCTGAGGCCAAGGACCCTCCTCTTGGGTTTCCTTCCTGTCCTGTGACTTGAAATTTCCATGGGGCAGTTCAGTGGCTCACCTGGTTCCTTACCCATTGCTCTGGGTTCACTGTTCCTCACTGACTTATGCCCAATGTCTTCAAATCTGTTGTTTCATATTTTTCCTTTTAAAGTTGTTTTAGACAAAAGGTTAAATCTGGTTCCTGTTACTTCATTTTGAGCAGAGACAAATAGAAAGTATTTTTAAAACACTTCTATCGGATTCCTAGAAAAAGAGTGTGTGTCTTTTTACAAAGAGTGATGTGCTTCTGAGCTTTCTACTCTGTTATATCTAATCAACGACTTTTGTATTAGTAAAATAATTTTAATTATTATAGCTTTAAATGTCTTCATGTTTAGTTTTTTTTTCTTTTTCCTTTTTTTAAAAAAACAAAATTCGTAATCTTATTAAAAAAGAAACGCCAGTACCTTTGACATTTGTTAGAATAAGCTCATTCATTCTGTGCTGTTATTTAAATTTAGTAACACGGATGAATCTGCAGGATGCAGGACAAGTACGCATCAGGTAACTAACATCTTCATTTTAAAAAACTAATTAAAAAATTACAATTTAAATTTAAAAAAAGAAAGATTTTAGTGCAGGCCTGAACCACCCTTCTTACGTACCCCAAAGTCAGTTTGTTTTTACTTGTCAGATTTTTCACAATTTCTTCCGGAGCCCGAGAGGCTGTAATTCTGACACATGAGGATGAGGTCAATAGAGCTAAGGATACAAGTACTAGAGCCTTTGGCTGAAGGTCCAAGTCCGGTGGGGCTGCGTGAGCAGGCGGTCCCGCGCCCTGGGGCACTGTGGGAGCGCACTCCGCCCGGGGCGGTCAGAGAAGTGTGGGCTCGAAACCCAGGGCCTCCGGGATACTGCACTCTGCCTTGGGACGTTTTGAGTACACTGATGCCGTCCTCCCAGGCAATGTGGGTATTGTAGATCGGTGTTCTAACAGCACTGTGTGTAGCGTAGTTCTGCGCCCTGGGGCATTGTGGGTATTGTAGTCCCGCTCCGGGGTACTGTGGGTTGCGCTCTGCCAGGGCCGCGAGGCGGGTGTAGCTTGGTGTGTGGTTATCCTACTCTGGCGCTTCTGATGGGCGAAGTCCGGATGGCCGCGGCTCCCAGAAAGCCTCTGGTCAGAAAAATCAAGGACGGTGGCTGGTGGTGGAAGTTTCGCACAGGCCGCGGGTTCCTTGAGGTTTGATTTTCCCGCTGGTTTGGGCAAGGAATAGTTCGGGTGACTTGGGGAACACAAGCACTCTTGGCTCGAAGCAGGCGTCCCCACAGTTGTGGGTTTGCTTCCTGGGTATTCACAGAGGCGCGCACCTGGTGGTGCCCACCGTTGCGTTGGTTGGCTACTAGAACCCTGGTTTTAGGGGAAGCATTGGCTTCTCGACTTATTTGGGTGGTGAGGGGCGGCCAAAGCCAAGCGACTAGAGTCAGAGCCTTGGGGATGTTGGAAAGCCTGGTGGGGTCAGTATTCTGGGTGCATGGGGTGTCCCTGTATCCAGACGGCCTCCTCCCTTATTAGAGCCCTTCCAAGAGCCCCGAGTAGAGTAAGTGGAATGCAGCCCATGGACAAGGACCTTTTCCCAAGCTCCGCGGGGCTGCTTGCTGCCCACCTGAATTACTGGGGGTTGGCGGGGCAGGGGTGGTGGTGGTGGTGGTGGTGGTGGTGGTGAGGAGACATGTATACTTAAGTTATTTTTAACTTTTCATTATGAAAGCATTGCAAACATACCTAGAAGTAGCTAAGGGGTTCCACGGATTCATCACTCCGATTCACCATTTATGGACGAGAAGGTGTCCCTTTTCCTCCCAATCTGCAAGGGCATCTCTTTGGGCATCATCTCTCTATACCCAGGGGCTTATGCTAGGCTTGCATCAGAATCCCTGCCTCTAGGGAGGGTTGAAATCCAGGTGTGCCCCTTTCTCACAGAAGCTGTCATCAGTGTGGAAGGAAGTAAAACCTGTGCCTAGCACATGCTCAGTGCTCAGTAATGTTACTCTGGGTTTTTACTAAACTCCATAAGAGTTTAGAGCAGCTGTGTGCCCCTCACTCAGCTTCAGCAAGTGTCAACATTCTGCTCTCCCTTTTAGTTTTCTCTGCTGAAGTATCTTGCTGCAAATCTCAGAACACATCTTACGTGTAAATACTTCAGTGTGCACCTGTTTTGAATAAGGACTTTAAAGAAAACAACCTTTATTTTATATATATCTCACTAATCTGGTGAGCTGCTAAGTCTTGTCAGTTCTTCCTCTTCTTTCTCCTCATCTTTATGTTAGCTCAGCATATTATCTTTCCCCATGTCTAGTTCATCTTCCTGTTACAAAAAGGTCTTCCTCTCTTGCAGGTTCTGAAGTCAAACTCTGAGGCTCCACTATACTAGTACTGACTCTATGACCATGGGCATTTGCCTTCATTCTATGTCCCTTCCTTTTTCTCATCTGTGAAATAGAGCTAACGTCAGGGTTGCGGTGTGGAAATGTGGTCTTTGGAGGTGGTGAGGGTGCCTGGCGCACAGCGAGTGCTCAGGGAGAGTGCGTCGTGGTGGTAGTGGTTGTCCATTCTGAACTGTCCCGGTAACAGCCTTTCCAGAATCATTTTCACTCTTCACTCCAACTGGACTCTGATTTACAGCCACATGGGAATCTAATTTATTCCAATCCAGGCAGTATTTTTTTTCCCCCTCAGGCCTTTGCTTCACACATTCACCCTTGTTAACTAGCTTAGGTGTTTCTCTAGTGCAAAGATTTCTGAGTGTTCTCTGGCAGAATTAGTCCCAGAGCACTCGTACATGAGGACATGGTGGCTACATCCCGACTGTCTGATTATCTCA
>PVJD01002739.1:0-189871 GCA_004026545.1 Mormoops blainvillei | reverse complement strand
CCATTTTCTACACACAATTGATGATATCATTTCTTATCTACTATGATGCATCTTTTATAAAATGTTAACTTACTCTCTTAAGAGCTTCACGAGGTAAGTAACTGTTGTTATCCACATTTTATACCTCAGGAAATGGGCTCAGAGACGCTCAGAAGTTACCCGAGGTTGCACAGCCAGTAAATGGCAGAGGCAACCTGACACCGGCAGTCTGGCAGCAGAGACCCATTCGCAATTAATTTAGTTAAATTGTAATTGAGTTAATATTTGTAAAGAATCGAAGGCAGTGCATGCCACACAGTAATTTTTGTATAAATGTTTGTTTCATAAATACGGTAAAAATGTCATGGACTTGCTTGTCCTAAGATCTGTTTCAAGAATACCTGTTTGTGTTCCATCGATCGATCTCAGTTTCTGTTCTAGTTTTTATTATTAAAATAGTGTTTTAGGGGGGATGGGTGAAAAAGGTGAAGGGGTTAAGAAGTAAAAATTGGCAATTACAAAATAATCAAGGGGATGCATAGGGTATACAACCAATAAAATTGTAATAACTATGCGTGGTGTCAGGTGGGCACGAGACTTAAGGGAGCAACACGTCGTAAGTTCCATAAACACCTAACCACTATGCCGTACACCCGAAACTGATATAATATGGAATGCCAACTGTAATTGAAGTTTTTTTAAGAACTTAAAAAATTAAAGTAAAATAGCATTGTAAAATTTGATAGGGCAAGCCCATACCTGCACCCTCTATCCTTTTGTAAAACCTTCCTTGCCGGGCTTGCCTGCTCATTCTCCCAAATAGATTTTTTTTTACTCATAATTAATTATGAAAACATTTAAATGTAAAGAAAAGTTAAAAGAACTTTTATGCCCCAGATAAACTTCCAAGTCACTTGCTTCAAAAAACAAACCAAAAAAGTCTGCTTTTGATAATCTGGTGGGAATTAATTTATACTGTGTTAATTTGACAATATCAATATCCATACTAATTAATATTCTCATTCAGAAATGTAGTTTATGTCACCACTTACTCAGGTATATTTTCTGTATTTCTTAGTAGTATATGATTGCTTTGTCATCCAAATTTCTTGTTAATATTAATCAGTGATTTCTGATCAAAGTGAAATCTTCTGATTTCGTTGGTAAAAATTGTACAGAGGAAGGTCTTTTTCTTATGACATTTTCACTGGTTATTGTCAGGCATTGGGGTTATAAATTAATGTAAAAGGTGTGTAACATAGAGGGATGTGCTAGCCTTATAGAAGAATTATTATAATTAACTCATCACGGCACCTGTTGAGCATATGCTGTACGCCAGGCGCTGGAGACACATCAATGAATGTATCTTTTTTTTTGGTCTTTGGGGAGCTGATGGACTCTTGGGAAAGATACATAGATTATCTAAACTATATAAAGCAGGGTAATAAAATGCCACGAGGAAAGTCAATAAGGCTGCACCAAGGAGGTAATATTTGGCACGCGATTCCAGGTAGACAGGGCACGCCAGGCAAGGAAAGCGGCAGGTGCACTCCCCGGAGCAGAAGCAAGCCCTGCACAGGTCTGCGGAGCCGGGCGCTTCTGTGTGAAGGGCGGAGGGAAGGCAAATGGGAATTGCTAGGGAGATGGTCGAATGCATTTTCTGCACACCGAACAGCGCATCTGTTTGGTGTAGCTAAAGTTTTGGGTATTTGGAATGGGGGTGGACTGTGGAAAGGTGGGTAGAGGTATAACATGTAAGGAGTTTGAACTTTATCATAAGAGTAATAGGGGCACAAAAAGTTTTGAAGCAGGAGGGGTTTTTTCTTTTTATTGCATTTATTGGTGTTACACTGGTTAACCAAATTATACAGGTTTCAGGAGCACAATTCTGCAACACATCATCTATAGCCTGTATTGTTGTGTTCGCCACTTCAAGTCTCCGTCCGTCACCATTTATCCTCCCTAAACCCTCTTCCACTTCTTCCCCCATCCCCACACTGCTGTCTGTATTCATGAGTTTTGCTTTGTTTTTTTTCTTTTTTGCTCTCTCTCCATCCCCTCGCCTCCCCCAGTAGCTCTCAGCCTGCTCTCGATGAGTCTGTCTCTAATTTGCTTGTTCTTTTTTTCCCCATTAGATTACCCGTAAGAATGAATCATAAAGCAGGAGTTTGGATCAGAATTAGTTTTTGACGAAAAAACATTCTGGCACCAAGGATGGCTGGGAATGGGAAGAGAGAAGGCTGGAAAGACCGGGGGCTGGGAGGCAGGATTCAGCCTGTGGAGAGCGTCGCGTGCCGTGCGGAGCTAGGCCTGCCATTTATTTGGTCCCTAACCTGCAGGTATCAGAGTGATGAGGTCAAGTACGTAACAAAGTGGCGAAATACACTGGGATGGCACAGACAATAACTAGGCATTCGGGGGAGGAAGTTCTCACCACACAGGGTTATCTAATTTTGTCCATAAAATCAGACCTAGGCAGGAATCCCAGCTTTCTCTCATCACCTGTGAACAAAGTTTGTAGCCTTTGAACCTCAATTTCCTGACTTCTAATAAAATGATGAGGCCAATAATACGTATCTAAATACCTGCAGTGAGTACTAAATGGGAAAAACCTATTAAATGCCAAATACATAGTAGATGCTTGATAAGCTTTATTTCCAGCCATGTCAGCTTCTACCTTGACTGAGTTTAGAGTGGAGAAATTTGCATTTTTACTTATCACTGTTTTCACGCTCAGCATTTCTCAAAATCTTCTACCCGTTTTCTTTTTCATGTCTATATTTTTGCCTTTAATTCTGCCTTAAGACAAATGTTTTTGTTGTTGTATATTCCCTTTGTTTTACCTTTCAAATTAACAAGAACATTCTAGATCTGGAAAGACCAGCTCCTCCACTCTGTCCATTTCATGGTATCACATTTCCTAAGGTTTACTTCTTTCTATCTGAATCCAGGGTCAAAGATCTTGATGATAGCACAAGCATTTAGCTTAGGGAGATAATGGCTCATTCATTTCCCTTTGGGCTTCTGAGAAAATAAAACTGAACGACTCAAAAAACTTGGGAGAGTAAGAAATATGAACCGATATCTCCCACTCTTCTGCTTTCTTAGGTTTGGTTCCGGAAGTCAACCAAATAATGTCTTTGTCAATAAAATCTCAGTGCCTTCAGCTTAACCCAGAGACTGATATTGTCCCCAAACCCATTTTGCAATCTGTAATCAGGAAAAAACTGCACTGTGTAAATTTGCCATAGTGGAGATTATTAGGAAAGAGGAATATCTCATGTTCTGGTCAAAAATTGATTTGTAAGTATATCCAGAGCTGAAGCTGCAATATAGTAATTCATTTATTTAACAAATCTTTATTATTGAGATCTTCCCTGTACCAAGCATTGTTTGAAGCTCTGAGACACAGCAGTAACCAAAACAAAGTCCTCGCTCTCATGGAAATTATGTCCTCGTGAGAGACAGATAACGAACAAAGGCATTAATATATACAAAATATGTCAGCTGGCGATATGTGCAATGGATAAAAATAAAACAATGGGGAGAGATAATGAAAAGGTAGAAAGGGCTCTTTTAGATAAGTGAATTTGTTTTATTTTTCTTAATTATCAAAGTAAAGCATATGCACTGCAAAGTATGTAAAGCATATGCACAGCTATGTACACATGGATGGGTTTTTATATACCCGCATGTAACCCCTGCCCAGGGAAAAATAGGACATTTACAGTGTCCCAGAAGGTCCTCTAGTGCCCCCTCCTGGTCAGCGCTGTCCAAGAGCAGACGGCTGCATATTCTGACCTCTAGCACCATGGATAAATTTTACCTGCTCTTAAACTTCAAACAAATGGAATCCCAATTCATTTGTGTCTGGCTTCTTCCCACTTAACATACTGTCTGTGAGATGAAGCCATACTGCTGCATGTAAAGATAGCTGTTCTCTTTATTGCTACGTAGTATTTCATTTTCTGATGATGTCACAATTGATCCATCTCCCGTTAATGATATTTGGATCATTTCCAATTTGGGACTAGTATGAGTAAAGCGGCTATGCTCTTGCCTATGTCCAGGAGTGGAATTACTCAGTCATGGAATAGGTGTAGGTGTACCTTTAATTAATGATAAACAGTGATGCAACCAGTCTGCACTCTTGCCAGCAAAGTATGAGAGTTCAAGTTCCTCCACATCCTTGCCATCACTTGTGTATCTGTCTTTTTCATTCTGTGTGTTTGTAGAGTGACTTTCAAGCAGAGAGACCTGAAAAGAGTATGCTCTGCTTGTGTACAAAGGCCTCGAGGCAGACGTGTGTTGTCGGGGAGCAGAGGGCCCGTATGGCAGGAACCGGGGAATAGGAGACCAGTTAAGAGAGGTGGGGGGCTGGGCAAAGTATAAGTAAGCCGCTGGAAGGCCTTTTATGCTGAGATAGAGAAGAAATTATTGCAGGGTTTTGAGAGAAGAAATTATTGCAATAATTTGAGAAATTATTGCAGGGTTGTTTACAGACATGATCTGACCTAGGTTTTTAACTGTATCCCTTTGGCTGCTCTGCTGAGAAGAGGCTGAATGAAGCCGGGCAGCGGGGGCAGGGGGAGCTTTGCAGTAATCCAGGAGACATGGCTTGGGTTTGGGTCGGGGCTGCAGCCTTGAAGAAGAAAGAAGGGATTTGATTCTGGATACATTTTAAAGATACAGCTGACAGCGTTCTTTGATGGGATTGGGGTATAAGAAAAAGATATTGTCAAGCATGAGTGCAGGTTTTCAGGCTTCAGCAGAATGGAACTGAACCCAGTCTTCTATACAACCTTTTGGTATAACTGATCACACAGAGAATCTCCCAGGGGTTTCCTCCTTCAAACCTCATTACAGTAACACCGAGTTTAGGAAATAGTCCAGCAACTGAGCGTTGCTGGAACAGCCTTGAATCTACTGATAGCTGTAATCAAACAATCATTTCTGCAGGAGGGATTCAAGCCAGTATACAATTGACTGACAAAGCATGCCTTTGTTTATAAAGTTCCTCCAAGGGCTCTATACACTTGACGAATCGTGCACTAGCCAGTTGCGTCACCTCAAAAGCAAAGGCATTTCAAAAGCAGAGACTTAAAAGGTGTGAAAGCGGCAAGGGGATGTTGATCGGGAAAACGAAGGCCTTCACATGAGAGAACAGCACAAAGCCACCTGCAGTGCTTAGTTAAGGTGAACAGAGCTCTGGGTCTCACAAAATGACCTCAGCAGGAAACAAAAGTACTTTTCTTATTTACATTTCACGGTGCAAAGCAAACCTAAGGGAATTAATTGAATGAAATGATCCCGGCCAATAAAAAGTTCAAAATTCATATTAAATATGCACCACACAGCTGTTTTTCTCTCTCAGGGAATTATCCAAAATGCTTACGAGTCGGTTTTCCTACACGACAACAAAACCCCATACATTTCTGGCTTTATTGCCTTAATAAGGGGGTGAGAAGAGCACACTACGGTTTGTGTTGCCCTACTGTGAAAAAGTGGAATTAAAAAGCTTTCAAGTGACAGAAAAAGTGTGACTAATCATCAGCAAGCATTGCTAGAAACTTCCCCTGCTGACAGCTTGTGGCCCACATATTCAGGTCACTGGCAAGAACTGAGGGTGGAACTTGCGGTTGAAAATGGGTTCCCCAGTGCAAACCTGGCAGTTCCCATGAGGATGAAAGCCACAACTTGGCCTCATCATCAGGTCCCAGTTAACAGCCCCAGTTAACTGAACTAACCAGTCCTTTATGTTGGGGAGCGGCAAACCATGACTCACAGCTCACAAGCTAAGAATGGTTTTTACATTTACAGATGGTTGAAACAAAATGAAGAGTATTTTGTGATATGTGGTAATGACATGAAATGCAAACTTTGGTATCTATAAATCACACTTTATTGGAACATAGCCCACTTATCCATTTAGGTAGGAGCCATGGTTGCTTTTGCATTGTAACAGCCGAGTTGGAAGTTGAAAAGGGTCTCTCTCTCACTGATTTTTTTTAAAATTTGCATTGAAGAGTTGTGACAAGAGACCCTGTAGCCTGTGAAGACTAAAATATTCTCTATCTAATCCTTCCCAGAAAAAACTTGCCAACTCCCTGCTGGATATCACACTGATGTATAAAGGTAGAAATAACAGCTAAAGGAACTTGTATTCCCCAAATACAACTGAGCGCACATCCTAGAAATGAAAAAGCCCAGAACAAAGCTCGCTGATGTTGCATGGGTAGTGCTCTTACTTGTAGCGCTTGGCATTCATTCTGTCCAGGCAACAGAAAGGAGGAAGATCAGTTTTCCAAGAAAGGAAAGGGATACTCATCCATTTAATCAGCTAGAATCAGATACTGTTTGTGTTTTCTGCTCTTAAATTGCCCTTTTCCAGGGGGAGTTAGTGGGAGAGAAAAGGGTGCCCAGTCAGATGCTGCATGCTGGTGCCTTAGCTCGCATTCAGCTGCATTAGAACTCGCAGAGCGGGTTTTCAGAACAGAGCCTTTTATCTATTTATGTGTTTATTTATTTATAGAGAGAGGGGGAGGGAGGGAGGAAGGCGGGAGAAACATCAGTCTGTGGTTGTCTCTCACACGCCCCCGACTGGGGACCTGGCCCACAACCCAGGTGTGTGCCCTGACTGGGAATCGAGCTGGTGACCCTTCAGTTTGCAGGCCAGCGTTCAATCCACTGAGCCACACCAGCCAGGGCATTGCTTGTCTTTTTCACTACTCTGTCCTTAGAACCTCCACGCTGTGAGCACTCAAATATTTGTTGACTGAATACATGAGAATGAACTCTCTGCACACATTTACAAAGAAAGTTGGCCACTATATCTCATGTTTTCTTTAAGGTGTGGTGTTGAGCAAAATGGACCATTTTGTCCTTGGCCTCCAACTGTTTTGGGGAAACTATAGCAGTAACACTTGAGACCTCTGGTCAACCTCAGGGCCACAGCACTCCAGAGCCAGTGGCCCCAAGCCCCTCTCTGTGCTTAAATCAAAGGGCAAGTATGGTTATTTAGGGAAGGCTCCACAGGAAGATTTATTTTGGATTCAAGCTTACGGGGTTGGTCAACATCAGAAAGGCCTTGGCCAGTATGTGCAGAGTCACATTTACAACCTCGTTCAACTTCCTTATCTGCTCTTCCTGCAGACAAAGCTCTTTCTTCCTTGTAGTGTTTTCCAAAGACTGCTAATTATGTGGGAAGAAAATACCAACCAGAACTACAGAAAAACTAAGTGTTCTTATTTACGCAAGGAAGCCATTTTATCTTCATTCACTAAATACTGAAAGATGTTCATAGATCCCTTTGTTCTCTTTTATTTTTTTAAGATGATTTATTTTTAGAGAGAGGGGGAGGGAGAAAGAGTGGAAGAGAAACATCAGTGTGTGGTTGCCTCTCATGCACCCCTTACTGGGGACCTGGCCTGCAACCCAGGCACATACCCTGGCTGGGGATTGAACCAGCGACCCTTTGGTTCACATGTCGGCACTCAATCCACTGAGCCACACCAGCCAGGGCTATTCTTTTTTTTTCTTTCTTTCTTTTTAAAAAGATTCTATTTATTTATTTTTAGAGAGAGGGAAAGAGAGGGAGAAAGAGAGGGAGAGATACATGACCAGTTGCCTGTTGCACACCCCCAACTGGGGACTTGGCCCAAAATCCAGTCAGAGGTGTCCAACTTTTTGGTATCTCTGGGCCACACTGGAAGAAGAAGAGTTGTCTTGGGCCATGCATTAAATACACAAACCACTAACGAAAACTGATGAGCAAAAAAAAGGTTTTAAGTAAATTTACACTTATTTTTGGCCACATCATAGCCATCCTCGGTCCCTTGGGAGCAGCGGGCTGCGGGTTGGCCAGCCCTGGATGTGCCCTGACTGGCAATCAAACTAGTGACCTCTCAGTCTGCAGGCCAGCACTCAACTCACTGAGCCACACCAGCCAGAGCAATCCCTTTGCTCCTTTTTTTCTAATTGTAAACATTAGATTAACTATCTAATAGATTATTTGAAAAAACTTTATCTAATTAGATAATCTTCTTTATCTAATTAGATAAAGTTTTTTCAAATAATCTATTAGGTAGTTATAGATTAATCTATAAAATAGATTATCTAATTAGATTATCTGAAACATTAAGCCTGAAGAATGTTGTTGTCCACCCAAAGAGGTTCCATAACTCAATTTCTTTTTTTGTTTTTTTCTTCAAGATTTTTCTTTTTTCCTTTTTTTGTAACCTTTTCAACTATAAGTTTATTTAGAAAGTCACAGAGGTAGAAAAAATGGGTTCAGTAAACAAGTTACAGAAAAGAAGAGCCCTTGGAACTTAGGAGAGAGAGAGGTAAAGATAACGTGTTGGTGGGGGGAGGGGTGGGAGGAGGGGAGGGAAAGGCATGCAGGTCAGGCGTGCTCCCGGGTGGGAGGGAGAATGGCTTCAACTTGAAGTTTTATTTATTTAAAGGAATTTTGCCAAAGGGATTCAGGGTTTTTTTAATTTTTAAAAAATATTTTACTTATTTATTTTGGATAGAAGGGGAGGGAGAAAGAGAGGGAGAAAAACATCAATGTGTGGTTGCTTCTTGCACACCCCCTACCGGGGACCTGATCTGGCCCGCAACCCAGGCCTGTGCCTTGACTGGGAATTGAACTGGCGACCCTTAGGTTCACAGGCTGGGGCTCAATCCACTGAGCCACACCAGCCAGGGCCTCAACTTGAAGTTTTAATGAGGATCTACCAAGTACATTGTGTGCATTTTGCTGAGTTGGGAAAAAGGGAAATAGCAGAGGTGAATATGATGAGCTTCCCAAACTCCAGCAGCTCCGTGTAATAAAGCTGTTTGTGACTGCATCACCTACAGGGGATGAGAAGTTTGTGTACCTGCATAAAGACATAAAGAAAAATGTAAGAAATCTCTGCTCTCCTGGAGAGTATTTACTTTTATGACAACAAAAATTCCAACAAGAGCACTTTGGAGTTTTTATGCTGTCATTTAAGATCTTTTAAAGATTGTTCCTTACGTAGTTTTAAGAGATAAACAGAACACTACTGATTCTTCAAAATATTAAGTACAAATACACTACCAGCTAAGAATAAAAATTTCCCTTGGACTACCATAAAAAAGGAAGGAAATACAGAGAAGTAAGTCAGGTCTCCAGGTTCTCTCCAAGTTCAGGCACTAAATATTATTGTATATATCATGAGTTTGCCAAGGAAAATCTGTTTGGATACTCTGTGATTTACTTGATCATAGACCTTGGGCAATTCTTGGAACTCTCTGAGCCTCGGTAACTTCATGGCTACCTCATGAGACTTTTGTAAGAATCAAGGTAATATACATAAAAAACCTTCTAAATAATAATGCCTCACCAATTTCTTGAGAGTAGGGACTGCATCTTATTCCTTATTAAATCCCCAATATCTAGAACAATGCCTGGTACATAGAAGATACTTAATGACTTCATTTTGATTGATGGAAGGCTTTACCATATACATATGTTGTAATACAGCAACTTTTACTATAATTTGTGGATTAATAATAGGGTAGTAACTGAGTATAAGATATCAAGTTAGAAGTTGTCCTTGGGCCATTAAACTCTTATTCTAAGTTTTTCTCTCTAAAATATGATTTTCCTGATGGTAGAGCCCAATCACACAGTTTTATACACATCAGACACTCCACAGGTGTGTATGAAGCCAAAGAAAATTATACGTGCACATTACGGAAAAAAATCACTCCAAGACTCATAGTGTTGATGCCCTTTATTTTGAAGGTAATTTTGTGCTTCAGGTTTTCTCAACAGCTTGCAATAAACCAGGCCACCATTCCTTTCGGGCCTGCTGTGAATAACAACACACATTTGCGCGGCCGAGGGCCAGAGCTCAGTGGTACTGAAACACTGCTTCTCAGCAAGAGGATTCTAATGGGGATCAAAGGCACACTGGCATCTCATTACCTTAAGTTCCAGTTAATTCAACTAACCAGACTGTAAAACAGCAAAAATATCAGGCAATTAAAAGACCAAGTAGGGCCTGGCCTGGCCAAAGCTTCAGGTTCAATCTCTGGTCAGGTCATGTGCAACAGTCAACCAACGAAAACAGAAAGAAGTGGAAGAACAACGGAACAACACATCGATGTTCTCTCTTTCTCTTTCTTTCCCTCCCTCCGACCATTCCTCTCTCACTCTAAAATCAGTAAGTAAAAAAATTAAAAAAAAAAAAGATCAAGTAGGATTGGAGGCTCTGGGGAAGAGAGCAGCATGGATTAATTCTAAAGATCAAATTCCCAAAACTTCTTCTTCATTTTCAAAGTTTTTTGTTTTTCTCTAAATCTCCTATTTATAGTACTTGCCCTATTTCTTTTGGCTTGTTCATCTTTTCTTTCCTCGCTTCTATAAGCTCTATATAAACTAAAGAACTTAATTGTTCGACTATTAACATGTGCTGCAAATATTTTCCTTAGTTTTTCAACTTGAGTATTTTAGACATACAGAAAACTTTAAATGGCTCATTGAGATATATTTCATATATTGTACAAGTCCAGGAGATTTATTTTTTAGTAGTCAAACCTATCAATCTTTTCCTTCTTTGCTTTTGGACTTTTAGGAAAGCTTTTTACAAGATAACACATAAGTTTAGCCTATTTTTTTAAAAGAATTTTTATAGTTTTATTTTTTGACACTTAAACCTTTATTCTATTTGGAATTTATTTTGTAATAAGGTATGTGGCAGGGATTCTTCTTTATTTTTTATTTCCCAAGTGATTAGCAGATACCACAATATCATATACATATATAATAATCCCCATTTTCTAACTTGTTTGAAATTATCTTTATAATAAACTTCATATTTGTATTTTCTAGAACCTAGTTTTTATTTTTTAATAAAAATTAAGCTTTTAGCATTACAAAATCAGTTTAATGAGCACTGTAAAAAATTAGAAAATATATAAACATTATACTAACACAACCAAAAATTACCTTACTGTATATTCTTTTGAGATACTTTTCTATGAAGAGATATATTAATATATGCATTGTTACCAAAATAAGATTATATATACATGCTGCCTTATAACCAGCTTCGATTTAATGATCTTTACCTACTCATTTCAATAGTTCATCTCGTTTTATACCCATATATAAATTTCACCAACCTCAAAAAGGTCTTTTACAGCGGGTTTGCCAAAACCAGGATTTAGCCCAGAACCATGTGTCTGGACGTTATGTCCCATCAGTCTTGTAATCTTGCTGAAGTGGAAACACAGTGCACATCTTACTTGTGCAGCCCCGGTGCTGGGCCCCTCCTCCTGTCCTGGACACCATGCTCCTAGAGCACACATCAAGGCTTCCACTCAGAGCTGCAAGGACTGCATGTCTGGCATGTCACAGGAGGTATATCTACCAAGCCAGCAGAATCGCAGACTCTATCCTACACAAAATACTAGCTACACAGGAAAGAAGAGGCTAGTCAGAAAAATATGAACATTTCAAACAGATTGTAGAAGGAAGAACATGGAACAAAGAAGTGACCCCTATCAGATCCTGCAGGAAGAATTAATAATGTTCCCAGAAGGAAGCGGTATTAGTGAGGATACAGGACTTCTGTTGCTCAGGGATTTTTCAGGAATCAGTGCCAATAATTAGTTTCATGAACCCACAAGAAAGATACCAGAAATTCAAAATACAGTAAAGCTCATTAACTTTCATGTTTCCTATAAGGAGCTCTTCGAAAGCAATTCGCCAGATTTTAAATTTGTTTTTACCAGAACTTAGATTTAGATAACATTCAAATCAAACCCCTGGTTTGATAGAAAGTTTTCACAATTGAATGAGGAAGAGGTAAGACAAAGCAGTATCATGAAAATCCTTCACAAGCCATTGTTGTGGCCTACATTATGTTTTCACTAATGTCTCAAAATATCCTGTGAATAGAAGACTTTTGGATAATTAAAACAACACAGAATAGATTGCAAAACGAGAGAAGCAAGCTGTAGAACAATAACATGGTATGGCATCATTTGTGATAAAATGGAGCAATACCTTTACACCTGAAAATACTCTGCATACATGGCAGACCATTGTCACCTCTGGGATGCAGAGCGTGATGGAAAAAGAGAGGTCCATTTTTCACTCTACATATATCTACGTATTTTTGGATTTTATTTTCTTTTGTTTTTTTCCTTCTCTTATTCTTTTAGGTTCTTTTTGTTTGTTTGTTTTCTTTTTTTAATCTTTTTTGAAATGTTTTTGCATTTTAAAAACATAACTTTTACCCTCTGATGTTTCCCGTAGACCAGAAGACAGGTACTAAAAAAGTGGTGCAAGTTAGAACACAGGCACTAAAAGCTCACTTGTTAATGAGATGTAATCATTTCAATGCTGGCATCAGGATACAACTGACTCTTGTGTAACACCAGGGCTACTTTATCAGGCTTTGCTTATGGATCAGAGGTGGACACAGCCTAGGGAATTTGGGCTGCAAACCAAAGTAGGTGTCATCAAGGAGCTAAAAAATGGGTTGTTTTCCGTAGTTCTGAGGGCTCCCAAGCACTGCAAGAACACGATGAAACAGTAAATGCTCTTCTGTCAGGGGTAGGGCTAAAGTTTAGAACAGATTATCAATAAATGCTAACATTCTAAAATTATTAACATCTAAAATATTTCCATTAACCCAAATTCTGTCTAAAGAAAGGGGAAATAAACATTTATCTTTTGTCAAGGCCTTACTAGGCCATCTAAATAACTTTAAAATAATTTTAAAGAATACACACAGCATAAAATGTACCATTTTAACTTTTTTTTAAGTTTTGGATGGAGTTAAAATAAAATGTCCGTTGGCCAATTTTACACAGATAAGCTTTCACATTTTGTCTTCAAATGAGTAATTTCTGCAGAAATTACAGGCCCTCCCTTGTAGCCTTCGGAGATGATTCTGTAGATGGAAAACCCTAATTATCTACCACCCCAAATTTACCAAATTTACTTTGAACTTATTTTTTAAACCATATTTTATTTTAACCATCTTAACCATTTTTAAGTGCACAGTTCAGCGGCATTAAATATATTCACATTGTTGTACATCCATCACTACTATCTATTTTTTTCGTAAGATTTTATTTATTTATTTTTAGAGAGAGGGGAAGGGAGGGAGAAAGAGAGAGAGAGAAACATCAATGTGTGGTTGCCTCTCACATGCCCCTTACTGGGACCTGGCTCGCAATCCAGGCATGTGCCCTGACTGGGAATCGAACCCCTCAGTTCGCAAGCCAGCACTCAATCCACTGAGCCATGCCAACCAGGGCATCTATTTCCAGAACAATTTTTCATCTTGCAAAGCTAAAACTCTACCCATTAAACACAAACTGTCCATTCCTCCCTGCCCCAGTCCCTGGCAACCACCATTCTACCTTTTATCTCTATGGATTTGACTACTCTAGGAACCTCATGTAAGTGGAGTCATACATTACATGTATTTTTGTGTCTGGCTTCTTGCATGTAACGTACTGTTCTCAAGGTTCACCCATGCTGTAACATATTGCAGAATTTCTTTCCTTTTTAAGGTCGAGCAATACCCCATTGTATGTATACACATTTTGTTTGTCCATTCCTCTGTCGATGGACACTGGGTTGCTTCCACCCCTTGACTATTGTGAATAATGCTATGAACATGGATGTACTGAAAATGTCCCTACCTTCAATCTTTTTGTATCTATACCCAGTTACTGGACCATGTGGTAATGCTATTTTACTTTTTTGAGGAATTGTCCTACTCTTTTTTTCTTAACAGCCGTATCATTTTACATTCCCACCAACAGTGCACAAGGGTTCCAATTTCTCTGCAACCTTGCCAATATTTGTAATTTTCTGGATTTTTTCATAGTAGCCATTCTAATCATGGTGAGGTGGTTCCAATAACTTTTTAAAAATAAGTTTTTGGCGAGAAGTTATTTCAAAAGTTGATTGATTCAGAAAAAGACTTCTTTCCTGAGAAAAATGTTGCCACAGTTTTCAGTATTTCCCACCTGAACCAAGAGGCGTTTTTCTTCTAAGATGATACCATTTATCTAAGTTTTTGATAGGTTAAATTCAGATTGCTATTAGTGATTCATAGGAGCAGGTGTATCCTGTTACATTTTGCAAAGCCACCCAAATGTTTCTTATTTTAGAATCATGTGACTTAAAACATGATGACTGAAGGAATATACCCAGGAAAAAAAGGAAATGAATCAGATATGAAGGAGATGGGACTGGGAGAGGGCCTATAACAAGTTATATCATCCGAACTTTTATTTAAGTACCAGATGTATAGCTGCACCACTGGTAAGCTTTAGTATTTGACTTCAAAGATCACAGAAGCCCTGACTGGAGTGGCACAGTTGGTGGAGTGTCATCCCACAAAGCGAAAGGTCGCTGGCCTGATTCTGGGGTCAGAGCACATGCCTGGGTTGTGGGTTCAGTCCCCATCAGGGTGCATGCAAGAGGCAATGACTGATGCTTTTCTTGCATCAATGTTTCTCTCCCTTCCTCCCCTTCTCTCTAAAAATAAATAAAATAAAATCTTTTAAAAACTGTATTCTTTAAAAAAAAAAAAGGTCACAGGAGATAGAAATAAAACTCTTGGAGTTTTTAAAACTCAAATTTCCTTTTTTCATGAAATGATGAAATGGTTAAAATAAGGAAGTGAAGAAAAGACCTTCTGTGTAACAACATACAACAGTTGCAAGAGGCCCAGCATGGATGTATATTAAATATTAATTTGTTTAATCAAAAGTCTTACTTGAAAGAAGAAGGAAAGCAATTGCCTGAGTGCTAGCTGGATTTCTTTTAACATACTCTTCCTATGATCACATTTAAGAAGTTCAGTGACAAAGGTTATGGAGACAGGGCAAGCCTGTGAACAGCAGTGTTGCGTGGTGAAAACAGCTTTGAACTTGGTTTTTGAAGAACTAGGTTTTGGATTACAGGTTTGTCACCTTACCAGCTGTGTAATCTGTGTGAGTCACTCAACCCATCTGAGCTTCAGTTTCCTCATCTATAAATCAGAGATAACATCACTTATTTCATAAAACTATGGTAAATATTAAATAAGAAGATAGGTGTGATAATACCTGGGATACAAAAGATACTGAGTAAATGTTAACTTTATTCTCTTTTCCAAAGTAGGGCCAGAGCTGTCTGGTTATTTTGTAGAGCTTAAAGCATGCATACTTGGGTTGTGGACAGTGTTTCTCAGAGTGACTAGAATCAGAATTTTTCATATTCCTTCCAGGAATGTTTCTTTCCCGTCTCAGTAACTGGCTCTACCATCCAACTATCCTGTTGTATAAGCCAAACCTACGAATCAACCTGGAATTTTTCCCCTTTCTTCGCCCACCAAGTCCACTGATTCTACCTCTAACGCAGATCTCAAACCCAGCCACTCTCTCCATCTCTACTCCCAGTGACCCATCTCTACTTCCATCCCAGCCTTTTCCAATCTGTTTCTGCTCGGCAGCAGGAATAATCTTTTAAAAATACACTATATCAAAAGTACAGCATAAGGAATACAGTCAATAATATTGGAATAACTATGTATGGTGCCAGGTGGGTACCTGACATATTGGGGGGTGGGGATGATGTGTAAAGTACATGGTTGTCTAACCACTACCACTATACCATACACCTGAAACTAACACAAAATAGTGTTGAATGTAAACTGCAATTGAAAAAAATTTTTTAAAAGCCTAATACATTACTCTTCTGCTCAAAGCCCTTTAATGGTTCCTCTTCACACTCAGAATATAAAATGCAGTCTTTACCACGGCCTGCCGGGACGGCCCTGCCTCATCTGACTAGCTCTCCAGCCTTGTGTCGTGCCTCTGGCTGGCTTTGCTCCAAACACTCTAGGCTCTTTCGGCCCCTTGACAATGCCCAGCGTGTCTCCACCTTTTGTACTCTGCGCTGCCTCAGCGTTCCCTGAGGTTTTATCTCATACTTCAGGCTAACATGTGAACATCCTCGGAAAGGCCTTCCCAGGCCACTGAATGAATCTAAGTTGCCCACTTAACCTGCTAGCACATCAAAATTAGCCAGAAGTAAAGTTATTTCCTTCTTGGTTGCTTGTCTTCTCCCAAAGGCAGGAGCTGTGTCTTGTTAATCGCTGTGTCCAAGTACCATGCCCAGTGCCTGGCACACGAGGCATTCAAATATTTGATGAATGAATAACTAAGTAAATTAATGGTAAGAAAGGGGCAAAGGTTTGAAAACCTACATTTTGGTTAGCTTCCCAGGTCAGTCAGTCAGGGAAGAGCAGGAAACAGATGCACATTCAAGTTAGCATCGTATGAGTATTGTTTAGTAAGAGGTCATCTACCAGGGTGCGAGGAAACTGCACGGATGCTAAAATGCCCAAGGACTGGTAATAACAGAGCTCTTCCCGCCTCCAGGCCAGAATGGAGAAAAGTGGGAGCTGTTACCGGAAGCTAGATGGAGAATATCCTGGAGACAGAGCCACCTTGAAATGAACTTGCCCTTCAGTCACGGGACTCAGTCAGCCCAAAGTGATTTTTATAGGATAGGGCCTGAGAGAATCTATATTAGCCTCCCTCTCCTCCCTCTCTCTGACCTCATGCAAGGGATCCCCACTGGCCAAACAGGAAGGACAATGGCACTGGGACTAGGGCTCTGATGACATTTTATCCGAAAGGTTTTATTAACAGTTATCAGTTCTGCGTGTCAGATTCACCCATGTTTAATGTCACTTTTTGCTTTTATCTGAGATTTCTTAATTTCTCAAATAAGTGGTGGTATAGTTTTCCATCAACTCCCACGGTCGATGGTTTCAGTCGCCAATGGGAGCACTGGCCACTGACAGCGCTACCGACACTGTTTAAGCCACACCAGAGAACCGTGAAGACTTCTGGCCTGTGGGAATTTCCTCTTTTGCAGTTTTAATTTGGAAAAGTTCACTTTTTATAGGATTAACCTAACCTTCCCTTCTACCTGGTTTTTTGTGTTCCTCTCAGTCTTGAATGGTGAAATGAAGACAAATTAGAAAAAACAGAGTGGGTGGGAAGGTTAAGACCTAACCACATGAGTCTAGCCACGTGACCTCATAAGGTCCTTTATTTCAGTTTCATCTGAAAAATGGGAATGTGATATCAACTAGCCAACCAGGTTGTTTTAAGAAACATGAGAATGTATGTAAAAGTGAATAAAATCTAAATATTTAAACAAATGTAACAAGTTATTATTCAGCAATACCTAAACTTTCAAATTCACTGTTACTTGAAGCTTAATGTGAATTTAAACACAGGAAAGGGTTTTTTTTGTTGTTGTTGTTCTCTAACAGTCTATGGGCTTGTTTGGTATCAGCTGTCCATAAATCTCCAAGTAAGTACCCTAGGAAACTAAGAAATACACATGGGTTCTAACAGTTCCTGGTCACACTAGACTTCTATCTGAGCCCCTCCATATTTAACTACTATTGCTTAAGGAAGTAGCTCCAGCGCTTTCAGATATCCTCAGTTTTCCCTTCCCATCTCCAACTCTCCCACTTTAAAAAAAGATTTTATTTATTTATTTTTAGAGAGATGGGAAGGGAGGAAGAGAGGAAGAGAGACATCAATGTGTGGTTGCCTCTTGCATGCCCCCGACCGGAGACCTGGCCTGCAACGCAGGCATGTGCCCTGACTGGGAATCGAACCTGCAACCTTTTGGTTTGCAGGCCAGTACTCAATCCACTGAGCCACACCAGCCAAGTCCAACTCTCCCAATTTGACCACCGTCCCCACGTACATGGACTGAATTGTGTCCTGCCCGCCAATCCCCCCTCCCCCTGCCCCCAATTCATGTGTTAAAGCCCTAACCCTCAATATGACTATATTTGGAGATAGAGCCTTCAAAGATGTAATTCAGGTTAAACGAGGTCATAAGGGAAGGGTCCTAATCCGATAGCACTGATATCCTTGTAAAGAGAGGAAGAGAAACCAGACGCCTCTCTCTGGGCTTGCACACAAGAGGAAAGGTCATGTGAGGATACAGCAAGAAGGCACTGTCTGCAGGCCAGGAACAGAGGTCTCTCCGGAACACCAACCCTGTACCTTGAGCTTGGACTTCCAGTCTCCACAAGTGAGAAAATAAATTTCTGTTTTATAAGCCACCCAGTCTGTGTATTTTGCTATGGCAGCCTGAGCAGACGAACACACCTTAACTCTTCTATCCTCTCGGAAGTGCGAAACATCCCAGTTTTTTATATTCTGATTCTACCCTGGAGTATAAGTAAAAAGATACTGCTTTCTCCTCTTCTCTCAGCTCTTGATTACCTACTAAGTAGACCAAAAGTTCTAAGGCAGGCAGGAATTATTCTGTATGGTTCACAGGTACAACCCAGGTGCCTGGCATGGCAGGCATTCATAAATTTCTTCAAATAAATACAACCCATTGGGTCTTGAAAGATATCTTTTGTCACACGTCCTCTCTCCCCACTATCTCCAATCTCTCTCCACTAGTTCCTTCTCATTTCCACATTTATAAGCCTCCCCATTTAGAACACAACTCACTTGATACTGCCTTTTCAAATATCCTGGTTCTCCAGTTCCTTTGAAAGAGTGGCTCATTTTTATTAGCCTCATTCAGTACCACGCAGGCCTCTTCGGTCTCTTCAATCTAATCTGGTATCAGTTCCCCATTAATCAGAGAGATAAGTGAACCACAGTTGGGGCGTACTAATCTTTGGCCCTTGCATTTTTAACCTGTTGGTTAAATTTATATCTTCCAGATGCCACATCAGGATGATAATACTCCAGGGTTATCAACCAATCCCTAAGTTATCTGATACCAACACCTTACAACACCTAGCATCCATGCTGATCTCAGGAATTCCTCCCCAACCACTAGGTAAGATAGGGTGAGAGTTGCATGGTTCTCAGCAAGCAGGGTCTGCTGTTCCATTTTGAGAACCATGTCTCTCAGGTGCAAGTTGAGGCAGGAGGTAGAGTAGGAAACCCTGAAACACTGCAGCTGTCATCAGTCAGAATCCCGATTTCTGAGAATTGCCTTCTGACACCTGATAATTAGCAGCATTGTGGTTTCCTCCCGAAGTAGGCAATCATGGAGGATTATGGGAAATCGTATGTGTAGAAGCTTAAGTAAAAATGCTATAAAGCTAGTAACCCTTCAAAAGAAGGGAGCCATTCCCTGGTCAGAGATGGCCTACTCCCATTTCTTGGAAAGTGTACTTCATAAATTTCCCACTTACTTTCCTTTACAATATCTGTGTGGTCAACCCAATTCTTTGTTTGCGACCACAGAGAGCCTGGACCTCATCTCCATCTGCAACACATACATCATGTTTCACTTGTTTACCATTATACCTCCAAATCTAATAATATGTGACTGACCTATAAGAGGTGCTCAATAAATATTTACTGCGCGAATCAGTAACGGTATTGATTTCCTATTTCCTCAAGAGAGGGAATTGGTGATTGGAAGATAGGAGTGGAAAAGAGAAATTTCACTGTATGCCCTTTTGTACTCTGTGAACTAGTAAATACATTATCTAGTCAAAAATAAATTGCATTAAAATTGGGGGTGGTGCGAGGCAGCTACAATATTTCAGGTTAGAGATGGTGGTGGCTTATACTACTAGGATGGTGCAAGTAGGTTCAGAAAAAAGTAAATAGGTTCTATGTCTAGGATTTCATGATTGGGTGAGGGAGTGAGGTCTACTACATAAGTATGTTTATTACAGCATTATTTGTAATAATAATAAGAAACAACATAAATTTTTAATTTTTAAAATTATGGCACATCTACTTGATTAAATAGCATTCCATCTTTTAAAAAGAACTTATACATGAAAAACTGTTCATGTTATATTAACTGGAAAAAATATAAAAGTGTATATACAGTATGATCGTGACCATGTACAAATGCCCAAAACTATGCATTATAAAAACAATAATAGAAAATAGAGTAAAAACATCAATAACAGGTAAATGAGTTGTGGACTTATAATTTTTTTAAAGTTCCAGATCAATCTCTGGATCATATCCAAAGCAAAGTCATAATCCCTCTTTTCGATTTGTTGGAAAGCAGGAAATCTGGGTTCCTTGGTCAACTCCAAGTTGGCAGTTAAATATTTTTCTCCTCAAGAAAGCAAGCAAAATTTGGAGAAAAATCGCCTGGATATCAAACAATCTGCAGAAGCTAGAAAAACTTTTATTTTAAAATTAATTTGTAAAATCATTTAACTCTATCAGTGTATAAAAATTAAAAAAACCTAAGCAAGTAAAAATAAGTCACTCAAAATTCCATCATCATAAAAATCACAATAAACATATTTGATAGCTATTTTTTCACTTTTTAAATGAATATGTATAAACATTTTTGTTTACACAGAATACTGTTTTATGGCACAGTCTTTTCACCTAGTATCTCATGTCAGTAGACAAAAAAACAGTAATATTTTAATTATATCATTATGGATCCATCATAATTTATTTAACCAGTTCTTTAGTGTTGCATATTTAGGTTGTTTCCAATTTCTCACTCTGCATAAGTATCTTTAGGCACTTGTCCTATGACTTTCTTAGCATATTATTCCTAGCATTGGAATTTCTTAATTAAAGTACGTATTCAAATTGATCCTCAAAGTGTTCTGCCAATTTACATTCCCACCGACAGTCCATGAGTGCCTATGTCTCCGTGACTCTCAACAACGCTTTCACGCATGTCCCTCTAAGCTGGAAACTGATATCTCTTATTTTTTTAACATATAGGTCTTTGATTACTAGAGAGGGTAAGTGTTTGTTTTTGTTGTTGACTGTTTACATTTGGGGATTACCTGTTCCTATCTTGAGTTCCTCCCCAACCATTTATTGTTCTTGAAAAGTTCTGACCAGAAAGAAGGACCATAAACCCTTGAGGAACTGACTGAATGAAAAAAGCTTAGAGTGAGTTAAGAAAGGAAGGGAGGGAACGGAGGAAGGAAAAGAGAAATAAAACATTATAAAAGCAAGAATTCACATATTAAATAGAAAAAAGTCAAAGCAGCTCCAGCCGAACTGGGAATGGGTAAACTGCTCAGCCGCCTCGTAGCATAACCATCCCCACTCACCCAGCAGAAGCTGTCTACGCCCTGTCTTTTATCATAGGGTTTCAAGAAACTAAATTTAAAACTGTTGTTACAAATGAGAACAACACATTTCTATTCTTTTCATAAACAATACGACGAGTTAAATTATGCCTGTTTTGATAGAGTCCTCTATTTTCCAAAGAAAAATGGAGGCGTAAATGCATGGCAAAGTATGTTACCATTCCCTCTCGCTATGGTATGAACTCTCCATTCACAACACCTACTTGCAACATGAAAGGCACCTATTCATGTTGCAAGTAGAATACTGTATAGAGAAGGAACTAACATCACCTCGGGAGGGCTAGCTTTGCAAACTCATACCTATAAAATACATGAAATTCCTAAATCTATTCTTCCACACTTCTCCTTTCATCTAAGGGCTGATATGCCTAAAGCACAGCTACTCAAATGGCTTTCTGTCATTTCAAAGAGCACCATGTTCATCCTTTGACCACCAAACTGGTTGCCCTCTTCCAGTTCCACATTTTCTTGCAGCTTTGGAGTTAGCAGTGGCTTTCACTTCTCCTTTTAAGTTCATCTAGGCACCAGCTCTTACTAACCCTTCTTCCCTCACAGAGACATGGAGAGTCAGTGTTTCCCAACTTACACTGACACTCCTTTTATCTGGGCCCTTAACTACTTCAAGTCGGGATCGCTCCAGATCCCTCATCCTATGGAGTATTGCCACGTTAGTTTTTATGCCATCTAATGTCAGTTGAATTTGTTTAGCCTTCTGACCTGGTTTCTGTTGTATTCTCTGGTCTAGGCTTTTATCTTTATTTTAGATTATGTGTGAGGGAGGAAGAAACTTTCCTCTAACCTAAAGGTTTGTTCCACTGGTATAATTAAATCTACGAGACAACAAGAGAAAATAACCAAATTTAATACATATGTACAAATGGGAACCTCCCACACATGAGAGTCAGATTCCCTGCATACATGAGATTCAGGGACAGAAAGTTAAAATGAGGTATACATGACATTCTGAGTGAACAGTGAGGTAAGATACCTTGGAGTGTCACTGCAGGATAAGAAGGGCAGATGTTCAGTAATTAGTAGTTTACCCTGCCATATAGATAGGTCAAAAAAGGTTACCTTTGACCCTGGTTGGTGTGGCTCAGTGGACTTAGAACCAGTATGCGGACCCAAAGGTTGTTGATTGGCTTCTCAGTCAGGGTACATGCTGGGTTGCAGGCCAGATCCCCAGTTGGGGGCATGTAAGAGGCTGCCGATCTATGTTTCTCTCACACATCAATGTCCCTCTCCCTCTCTTTCTTTCTCCTTTCCTGTCTCTCTGAAAATAAATAAATAAAATCTTAAAAAAAAAAAGAGGTTATCTTTGATAATCTCTTATTATGGGCAAGGCCCCTTATTCAGATTCTTTTAGGGAGTTGTGGAGAGGGAGCAGAAGTTTCTCTTGGGCTCATAGTGTCCTGCTTGCCTTCTCTTATTTCCTTATTTTTATTTATTTTTAAACTGAATTTATTGGGGTAACATTAGTTAATAAAATTACATAGGTTTCAGGGGTACAATTCTATAATATATCATGTGTATATTGTATTGTGTGTTCACCACCCTATTGCTTGCCTTTAGCTCAAAAAGACCTGCGTACCACAGAGACACACCTTGGGGTGACTCATCCTGAACTCCTATGATGGATGATCTCGCTTCCCAAGCGTTGGGTTGCCAGTGCTATATAAAAGAGGCAGAGAAGCTACCCATCACTAACTGGTGGTTTTGTCAATTGTCTTGGTATGCTCTAAGCTTCTTTTTTTTAATTATTTAAAAAAATTTTTAAATATAATTTTTTTAATTTTTCAATTGTTTGTTTTTTTTTAAATTACAGTTTACATTCAGTAGTATTTGGTATTGGTTTCAGGTGTACAGCATAGTTGTTTGGTAATCATATAGTTTATACAGTGGTCCCCTGATACTTCCAGAGCCCACCTGGCACCGCTGCTCTGCGCACCCGATCTCTCCGACCTGGGTCTGACCGCTTCAGTCCTGACCTCGTTTCAGTGCCTGGTCTCAGACCGCTATTTACATTTTCTTCTCGGTACTGAGATGATTTTGTCATATTACTGCCTAGCAGTTTTGGTTCTTGTTTTTAATGTCTAGAGGTTAGCCACCTACTTAAGACCTCAGATTTTCAGTTCAGAACAAACTCTTCAACCTGGCATTCCTCCTCAGTTGGCATTCTTTATCTGCTGCAGATTCTCTCTTGACTTTTTTTTTTTTTAATGTACCTTTCCAGGGCCACCATGTTGCATAACTCTAAGCAGAATCATTCACATTATATTCCATGTTAATGGTTTTCTATATTAGAACATACTAAGATTTATGTTTTATTTTCTCTTATCCCAGCTCTCTGCAGCCATTCTTTCTCTATAGCTGTGGCTACTAGATATTTACCTGTTGCCAGAGCCCCACCCCAATTTCTAGAACCAGCCCTAACTAGAAATTAGAGGTTTAATAGTCTGGGCCTCAGTATCAACTTACCTCTGTAATTAGTCCAGTGGCATGACTGCTCATTTCCATTAAACGAGCTTCTTTCCAAGACCTCGGTCCTAGTTCTGGTTGGTACCTTCTGTCCTATTTTGTCTTGGTAACATGCATAGGATTCTAATCCTACAGAGAAGCTCTTACTACTTCATGTCAAAACCCCCTCTTGCCAATTTCTTACTGAAATGCCTGCCAGCTGTTGTCCAACTGCCATATACTTGGGATACTACTGACATGCTGGACTGTACCTACAGCTTGTTCTGTCAAATCTAGTCCCAGCCTCATCCCAGCAGAAGGGTCTAATCACGTCTTTTGACGGCTTCTTTAGCTTTCCCCACCATGCTGCCCACCATGCCTAGCAAGAGCTACCTCAAAATAAAAGGATATTTAGCCTCTTTTCGAACATGGCACCCCAGTCAGAAAAGTATTCAGATGTTTTCTGATAATGAATATCAATTCTCTTGTTATAGATACTATACTTTCATTAAGTGATTTAAAATCAGTCACCTTGACTGTAAAATCATCAAACTTTTAAAATATGACTTTCTAAACAACTTTACCACACTGTATACTTTATCTTCTACTGGTTGACACAAAATATATCATGGCCCTATAATATGAACTGCTCTGAACTGTAACAAAGCAAAATTTGGTAAGAAGAAAAAACAAAAAAATTACATCAAATATGACCAAAATGATCCCTAGCAACTGTAACCATAAATTATAATAAAAGTGAAAATGACTGATTTAATAGATTACCTGCCCAAGTTATTTGTTCACATGCCAAGAAGCAACTTCTTTGCCATAAAAGATGTTTTCCAAATTTTCTTTACTCTAGGGAGAAATCACAGGTGCATTCATTCATCAATTCATCACCTCATCAAATTCTGCAAAAGAAAATCTACAATGTATGTGTAAATTTACAACTGTAAACAACACTGAAGAATCCTTATTTTGTTCTTGGAAAACTTTATTTCAGTTTAAACAAAAGAGCAAATGTTACTATGCCATCCAGGGATAAGTGAGAGTATAATCACCCTTTATAGCTGTAAACTGGCAAACGCCAAATGAGAGATGTGATCTAAGTAAAAGACACTTATTGACCAGAGTATATTTATCTCCTAAAGAGATCATGAAAATTAGTGAAAAAGATTAGAAACAGATTTATATGAGGTCACATCAGAAAACCTGAGGAAGTGATATCTAATGCTTTGGGAAATTCTGTTCCCAAGTTAATACTCAGAAGAATAAATTCTTAAAGATCACGAACAGATAGTTTATACTATAAGTATTAAAAACAATGATATGCACTTTCATCAGTTTCATATTGACTATTAGGATTCAAGGTATTATTTAAAATCTAGATGTAGGTCCAAACACAGTCATTGCCCAAAATGGAAAATTTACATTTCTTTACAAGAAACATAAAAATATGACTACTTGGATCTTACGTTAATTTACAATTGATAAGCCCACCTTTAATGTTTACCAAAAAAAAAAAAAAAAAGACATTGCTACACACCTGAAGATTTCAAATAGAATGTACCCATTAACAGCAGCAACCAAGAAATCTAATTCAGTCTACAGATTTTATTTCTGATCAAGTAATAACCTTTCAGTTTATTCTTTGAATCTGCTTTCCATTAACATGTACAACTTGTCAGATAACCACACCAATGTTTTCCAAGCTCTCTTTCCACTGTATTTTTCCCTGTTAACTAAGATGTACCTAGAAATAACATGACAACTCAAAATAGCAGTAGTGGGCTTCAACAGTTTTGTTTTACTAGTTAGCTGACCTTATTCCAGTGAAATTATTAAATTATCCAATAGTCTTTGATTTCAAAATTACTTATAACAATAGAATGATGTACAGAAATCTTGATCAATAATCCTCTACTTACATCTGATAATCAAGTTATTTCTAAACAAACTATTTACAAATGCAAAATATGCAATATTATTTAAAATAAATACACAATATATTGTGTGTTCATTCTCAGACAGGCTTAAAAATGAGGTAATAAAACTTAACTGATTAAACCTTTTACCATTCTGGAAATGGCTTAGGAAAATGATGGTGAAAAATTTTTTTCTTAGGTCTTTTCATGTTTTCTTTGAATGCTTCTGAGTACTTCCTTTTCTATGCTGAAAAATTATGTAAAAAATTCTTAAGCTTTGTTGGATAGTCTGTCATCACCCCAGTTGCTCCCAAATCAAAAGCCCTTTTGTATTCTTGTTCTTCATTTAATACCCAAATGTACACCTGAAAATTAGAAGTATGAGAATGTTAAGACAGAAAATTATTTTTATAATAACATTTATCTACTACAATCTCAGCACACTTAAGAAATAATCTTTTAGGCGGAGGGTATAAAGGGGGGGAAATGGTACAATTGTAATAGCACACTCAATAAAATATACCAAAAAAAAAAATCTTTTAAACAATGCAATTTTATGAAATCATCTAACTCTTTAAAAAACTCCACTTAGCTCATTAAATGTGCACTGTCCCACCCCTCTGCCTTCAGCTTCTCTCACCTGCACATAGTGGACTTAAATGCTAATGGTTTCTTGTTCACCGTAAGGCAGAGCCTAAGGTCTTCATATGTCAACCAGTAAAGCAGCATCAGCAGAACCGGGACCAAATTAAGTCAGTTCAAAGTTCCTGCTCCTTACACGTGTGTTAAACTGGTAAACTATGCTGCTGCCAAAATGCACTGTTCCAGAAATTTACCTGAATGCCACGGGCAGTGAGGTGGTCAAACAAAGCCTTTCTCATTAGTAAACTAGAAAAGAAAAGCAGAGCAGATTTAGGTACTTCTCAGCCCTACGAAGGACTAAAGTTAGTCCTTAGTCCTAATTTAGTCAATTTAGAGTTTATAATTCCTAGTTGAATTTAATCCCAATGCTTCAGCAATATATACAATGGCCTCAGATAATGACGGCTGCTGTGGATGTATTTATATTTAACTGCTGGGTCTCTTTTCATTGCTGCTGGCCACTTGCTGGGGAATAACCAGGGCCTTCTTTCTACTCCTTATTGCCATGAGATCCTCAAGAGGCCCTCAACAACCATTGTTATTGGAGCAGCTCAATGCAGTCTGTGTTCCTAAGTTTGCAAGTTAAAGTAAGACGGTAAACTTGGGTCAAACTATAGCATCATAGTTCATTTACAGAATGATTAGTCTTGTGTGAGCTCTCTTAGAGACCTAATGTCTATTAATTAGAGCTATCCTATATATAGCAAAAAAAGTATTTTTAAGCTCCAAATAACCAACTTAAAAGTGAACTTTTAGAATATAAATCATTTGAGCAAGATGGGAACTAATTGTACTAAAAAGTGACACATCTAATTTTTATTCTGTTTATATTTATTAGAATGATTAAAGAATAGAAACTAAAAATCATGTGCATTTAACATAAATTAAAAATGTATCCTTGAAAGCTAGAAATTAAATCAGAAATAAAACAAAAACAATAAACCCTGTGGCACAGAGAAAAGATGAAATTAGTTTTTCATCTAAAGAGGAGCAAAATTAAAAAGGCTGTGACTAAGGACTTATTTAAGCATTCGAGGTCCCATTTTAAAACAAAATACAGCACAGTAACTTTGAGTTTTTAACCTAAAAAATAAACTCAATATGTCTTAGACATTAAGGCATTTTCTTTAAAGTAGATGCCTAGCCCTGGCTAGTGAGGCTCAGTGGGTTGAGTGTCGGCCTATAAACTGAAAGGTTGCCAGTTTGATTCTCAGTCAGGGTACATGCCTGGGTTCTGGGCCAGGTCCCCAGTTGGGGGCATGTGAGAGGCAACAATCGATGTTTCTGTCATGTATCGATGTTTCTCTCACATTCTTTATCCTTTCCTTTTTCTCTAAAAAATAAAATCTTAAAAAAAATTTTTTTAAGTAGATGCCTAGCTCTGGCTAGGTAGCTCAGTTGGTTAGAGCATCATCTTGATATGCCAAGGTTGTGGGTTTGATCCTGGGTCACGTCACATACAAGAATCAAAGCCCGAGCTGATGTAGCTCAGTGCCCCAGCTGGTGTAGCTCAGTGGACTGAGCATCGGCCTGCAAACCAAAGGGCTGTTGGTTCGATTTCCTAGTCAGGACACATGCCTGGATTGTGGGCCAGGTCCCCAGTAGGGGAGCGGAAACCACACATTGATGTTTCTCTCCCTCTCTCTCTCTCTCCCTTCTCCTCTGTCTAAAAATAAAATAAATAAAATCTTTAAAAAAGATAAAAAGAATCAGCCAATGAATATATAAATAAGTGGAACAACAAATCAATGTTTCTCTCTCTAAAATCAATCAATAAAAAATAAATAAAGTAGACACCCACGCTTATTGGTAGGGCTTCCTTTCTGCTAAATCTTGGTAGAGATTTTTCTGAGAAATGTGCCATTAAGTCAATATGCATTTTACATATACTATATTACTATAGACAGTTCTTTTCATTATGTTTTTGACTACAGGCTAGTGGAAACAAGTAAGTAAAAGGGAATGGTTACACCACATCCCAGATCTGCCGTTAACTAGCTAGATAACCCCAAGTAATCATTTAACTTTGGACAAGTTGGTGCTCAGTTTTCTCCTGAACTTGAATGAGATTATCCTTCCCGATTCCTCCTACGGCTTTGTGACTAGTAATTAATCTACTTCTAAATGTTTCATACACATCCATTTGTATACTGGGTACTCAACACATCCTTGTTATAAATTGCATGTAGAAAGCTCACGCTAAATTTAAGCATAGTATTTAATAGCTAAAGCTAAAACAACGACTTGTGTGTATATCAGGAAACTAAAATTCTTACATATCAGAAAGCCAGATGAGAAACTTCTGACTTCGGGACACTGTGTGCGGTTCTTTTAACCTGTGACAAAATAAAATTTGAATCATAAATTAGAAACACAGTGTGATAAAATAAAACAAGCTCAAAAACAAAAATAAGCCTTGCACTTAGTGTGTACTAAAAAAAATTTGTAAAAGGACAAACATAAATTAAAATAAAGCCCATTTGGGTTCTCTATTTCCACTGATTTCAGGCTAACTTGTTGCAACTGCTATTCAAAGGTCAGAACAAAAAAGTTATCTTTCCAGAGACCCTGAGTGCCCAGGGCTCATGTCTCTTCTCTCTCTCTTTTATTTTATTTTATTTTTTTGGTGAAGCCTCTTTCTCTTGTTTTATCTGCTATAACTTAGTACAATATATAGCAGATTTAAACACACAACCAAACTTCACTATGGATTAAAAGATACTTGGGGTAAAAATAAGACAAAAAACCCTAAAAGCGTGTTTTTTTTCCCTTTAGACAGTGGAAGGCCTAGGTCCTGTACTTTTTAATTACCTTTGCTATTGAGAGAGTACATGACTTTTAGACCTATGCCGAGTTTCTTCTTCACTATCTTCAATGCCTTGAGCGACACAACCACCTGTGTTAACTTCGGCCTGTGCCCATAGGAAATGTCTGAGTAGCCTCTCTACTATGAAGATTTCTCAGTTTTTAACAGTACACAATGACTCTCAATCTCCCCAGGTCTTCATTTTTTGTTTTCTTTCAAAAGCCACCCATTGACATACTCTTACTATAATCCTGAGACTCCAAACTTAAATTCATTTCTTTTTCTTTCTCTCTGAATTCAGTTTTTATTAGAAGCTCTCTAAATAAAATCCTTTTCCTCTAACTCTAGCCAAGGTGGAAAGTCCTGGTTGCTATATCAGGAATCTCAGGGATTAAGTACCTCAAATAGTAATTATCTAATTAAACACAAATTATTACATTGTCTTAGGAAGTACCCATTGTCTTCCATTAAAAAAAACAACATTAAAACATGCACACGTAATATTCTACCTGTGTCTTAACCCATAATCACTTTTTAGAGAAAAGATTAACTCTGTGAAGTTTGTTCGTGTGTCTGCATTTCAACAATACGAGTTTCTGCAAGGAACACACAGAGGTAGCCTGGGGAGCACAACAGTCCGCTCCAGGTCAGAGTGGAGTTAAGTACTTTAGGAATAAATGGTTAAGAATCACTTTTACCCTAGCAAACAAAAACTACTTCTTTGTAAACAAGGAGTGATTTCTGTTGTATTGTCTGTGAGATAGCTACAAAGGCTGCCGATAAATGTAACTGGGAACAGCTAAAACTGTTCATCACTAGGAAACTCAAACTGGCCTGAAACACAGATGCTGAATACAAGGGTACTGACCAAATTGCTTTGCTTACCAATATTTTCAAATGATTAATGACTAATATTCAGCTTGATGTTTTTAAAAGTTCTGTTTGGGGATGAAAAAAGTTTTCATGCAGGTGAAATCACATTTAAATGATCTCCCCAGGAACTCTGAATTCCTTTGTCATGACTTGGTTGTTATTATTATAAATTTAGAGTTAGAAATAACATTCTAAGGGTGCAGGGTCATGAGGTGAAGCTACTTTTCCTTAATAATAATTATAAAGATAATTTAACAAGAAAAACTATCATTTATTGAGTGCTTATTATTTGCCAGGCAATGCTAAGTGTTTTATATATTTTTTCTTTGTAGAAAATTAGTGTGTAAAAAGCAAGGCTTCGTACACTTTAGAGAAGTTATGTATACATAGAAGTATCTTAGGTAAACTAATTCTATCCTTTTTTGTCTCCCATCTCCAGAGGGTTTTTGGGGTTGTTGTGGTGACAGTTTTTTTTCTTCCTAAATGTATTAACACTGGTGGTGAATTTGAAGTTTAATGGAATTTCAGCTTTGTATAGTTTTGTCAATGAATTAGGAAGAAAGGAAGTTAGAAGGCAATTGTTATTGGATATTATGGTAAGAGAATTATTGAACTCCAACAATGAAGCTCAATTCTTTTTACCTGATTTTAAGAAGTATTAAAGAAAAGTCATTATTACAGGAGATGGGTCCAAGTTAAATACTTATAATCCTTTATTATTCATTTTAGAGAATGCGTCTTAATTATGTCAAAACGCATTGTTGCTCCGCGGGGTGGCTCAGTTGGTAGGAGCACTGTCATGCACATCAAAAGGTTGTGGTTTCGATCCCCAATGGGGGCACCTACAGGAGACAACAGATCAATGTTTCTCCTTCACATTGATGTTTCTATCTCTCTCTCTCACTTTTTCTCTCTCTAAAAATCAATAAATAAATATCCGCAGGTGAGGATTTTTTTAAAAAATAGCATTGTTAATACAGGTCAGCTAATCAAACACGGAAATAACTACAGTGATCTATTCTTCATCATTAATATTCATATTAATGAGCTTTGTCTTAGTCCTCCTGCAATTGATAATTGATGAAAACACATAGCCACTTACTTCAGTATGATAGACGGCATTGGAATTTCAAAAAACTGTTCTCGAATGGGCACAAAGGGCAAGAGACCAGTGAAGAATAGGCCAAGAATGAGCAGAACACGTTGTAGACTGAAGAGTATGGGAATATCAGAATTCTAAAAGACACAGGCAATATTATGTTACTTTATAACCACTCAAATAAAGAGGATTATTTCACAACCCTCGAAATTTCCCAAGACTTCCCTGGTTGGTGTGGCTCAGTGGATTGAGTGCCAGCCTGCAAACCAGGGGGTTACCAGTTCGGCTCCCGGTCAGGGTTGCAGGCCAGGTTCCCAGTAGGGGACACTCCAGAGGTAACCACACACTGATGTTTTTCTCTCTCTCTTTCTCCCACCCTTCCCCTCTCTAAAAATAAAATAAATCTTTAAAAAAACAAAATTTCCCAAGACTGCATCTTGACATCTGTTAAAAGTAGTCCTGAATTATCAATATCCAAACACACCACACTTAGAAATGGCTCATCTTTGATAAATTGGTCAGTATCTATCTTGGAGCCCTATAGTGTTAATTGATTATATTAAAGTTTCTGTATTCCCTACTCTCTGCTTTTATAATCCCACTTCTGTCTGCTGGTAATAGTGCTTATCAGTAGAGATTGAACACACCAAATCTAATGGAGCAAGATAAAGAAATGATGATGTGAAATAGTAAACTTACTCCTGTTGAAAAATATGTAACTATATCTATATATAGACATATACATATTAATACTGTTGCAAATATATCATTTTTCAGCTATATTATAAATCAAATATAAATAGGATTTTGTAAACTAGTCCAGGAATCAAACCACCGTTTTAAGTTTCTCTTGGAACACGTGTTTGAGACGCCCAAGCCCTTCGAATGCCAGTGTCATGTACATATGGACCCTTTTCATCTTACAAAGTGAAACTCTCTACCCTTTAAACAACTCCCCTAAAACCCCTCTCCCTGGCTCCTCCTATACTGGTCTCTGAAACAAATAAAACTGACGATAAATCTGAATTTTCTGTATAAAATAATATGTTGAAAAAATCAGGCAAAAAATAATTTATTTTAAGTATCAGCTTTAAATTACCCAACTCTTTATTTTTAAAAAAATACAGTAAATAAGTTTGAGGATTTCTTTTTCCCCTATGTTCATATCCTGCTTTGTAGTATTTTCAGCTTATTTATATGCAGGTGTGTCAGCTGCAACACAATACACAAGTCCCTGAAAAATCAATTTCTGTGAATTCACACCCTGAGAATAACAGAGTTTATGGGGAAAACAGGGTTAAGGGTTGGCCCTCAAAACTCATGCAACTTTGGAACCAGAGAACTAAAAACGGTAACTGGTACTTCTGAAGAGTACCAGTGCTACTGATGGGAGAGGGTGGAGAGGTTGCTGCATGTAAATGAAGTGCACTTGCCTTAATGAGGGCCTCCATTGTGCGTTTACTTGTAATGCTGCTGGTCTTAGATCTGTGTTTGTGCCATGTTTGCTAGGAAGGAAAGTCTTCCAAAAAGAATTCTTTGTATTTTGGAATTGCTATTTTGGTCGTACTTCTTCTGCATTATCACTTGCATTCCAAAATAGAGTCTTCAATTCTTAAAGATTTTTTAACATTTTCAATCTCAAATTCTCTTAGCTGACTATAGCTAAATTTACTTATAGAGTCTTAGTATACCATTTTATTATATATCAAAACTAATTCATATATAGTTTCTTCAATCAGAAAATAAGTAGGACTGGTGACCTTCATTATTATACTACCTGATAATCATGATACTGGCTTAATTTGACTGATACTAGTTGGCTTAATTTGATTGATTCTAGGTAAAGAAAAACTTGAACTACAAAGTTGAAGGACTAAATACTTTTCCTTAATTATAAATTACACAAAAAATTCAATTACTCTACAAATAACAGACATTAAAAGACAGGAATCATACTTTGTTTTATAATGTACATAATAAACTATTGGTAAACCACCAATATTAGCACGTGAAAACAATAATCCTGTAAGCCAGTCCAATTATACTGAACTTTAATTGCAAGGTCTATTATCTCTATTAAATCAATTATCTATAAATCCATTATCACTACTAGCAAACTTCTGGTTAGTTGCGTTCACCCAGTACCATTGGTTTTCATATCAAGGCTGTGAAATAAGATAATTTTAAATAATTATTACTATAATAACTTACCATTTATAGATACACAATAACAACAAAGACCATTCTGTATCACTTTTCGAAGAATTACCTCTTTGTAGCACTTTTCCACAATTTCATAACTGGCATTTCCCCACACGGTTATGTGTTCTCGCCTGTACTGCTTCACCAACTCTGAAACCTAAAGGTGAAAATTCAAATGTTTATGCATATGCCTACTTGTAAATCCACTCACATTATTTAATTTTTAAAAAATAGGTTAAAATCAGCTATCTGCCAGTGAACGGTACAAAGTTTTGGAAGAAGCAATGTATAAAATCAGAATATTTTATAAAATATAAGAAATTACTTCCATTTTACCATTATATGATTTATCTAATAGAATACAACTATTTAGTAATTTGATACATACTAACTACCAATGAAACAATTTAAACTAGAAGTTAATTATACAAATGCCAGAACTACTGGTTCGCAGGAACTCGCTTTTGTCCATGACTGAGACATGACAACTCTGTAAAAAGGCTTTCCTGCAGTAAAGTGATCTCTTCTACCAGGGCAGTATTCAAAACAATACTGGGCCCGAGAGCATCGTCATATTTCCTTCCCACTGTCCTACAGATCAATCTGCGCAGCCGCCTTACTAGTTCGTGAAATCGGATGCAACACACTCAGGGGAGGCAATGCCTTAAGTACCTTCTTAATCAGCACATTGTTGTTGACTTTGATATCGATGTTAATGGGAGTGTTAGGAAAGGCCTCAAAAACTTCCTTCAGTAATGGAATTCGGTTATCTTTTCCTTCACACTGGCATGCTGAGAAAGCAAGATTTTTAAATGCATTTTAAAAAGATAACTTTCACTTTTTTTTGATGATTAGAAGAAATAAAGAAGTTGTCATAATAGCACATTTACAAAATGATTAAAAGTATAAAAAAAGGAAAGAAGAATCATCCAAAATGCAACATTTTCGATATAACCATTGTGACCATTTGGTGTACCTCTACTCTTTTTTTGCTATGCATAATTTAATAGACTTACAGTGTATCTACAGATTTTAACCTGGTCTTTTACATTAGGAAAAAATAAATATTGCATGCTAATACACTGTATTTATAATTATGATTTAAAAGATTTTTCATTAAACTCTTTGAGATAACTGTGGACTCACATGCAGTTCTAAGAGGTAATACACAGAGATCTGTGCACGCTTTACCCAGATTCCCCAATGGTAACCCTATAATAAAATATTGTGACCATGATGCCGACATTGATAGAATCCACCAATCTTACTCCATGACTATTATTTTAAAGATTTTTTAAATGCTCCATTGGGCCTTGGCCAGGTAGCTCAGTTGGTTAGAGCGTCATCCCCACGTACCAAGGTTGTAGGTTTGATCTTTGGACAGGGCACACATCGGAATCAACCAATGAAAACATAAATAGGTGGAAGAATGATGTTTCTCTCTCTAAAATCAATAAAAATAAATAAATAGAAACCATTGAGTAGCCATATATCAATGTAATTATTTTAACCATTCCCCTTAAAATGTATCAGTGTTTGCCACTCCAAAATATGCTGCTTTGGTGTAAAGGTTATTTTGAACTGAAGGCAATTGGGAAGAAGCAGATACGTACCAAAAGGCTCTCTGCCCTCCCTTCCCATTTGCCTTAAAACAAAACTTAAATTTGTACAAAAAAAATCACCAACTACCCTAGACACTTATCAGCCCCAGAGGGCTCCACCTAACAAACCACTGACTAGCCTTTATCTTCTGTTATTCTCCCATATATTTAACTTCCCACAATGTGCCACCCTAGAAACTTGAAGTCTTTTTCCTTTGTCTTGTCACTTCTCTGAAAATTTACTGCGTTTTATTTTTTTTTTAAGATGCTATATAAAGTCAGGTTGCAGTCATCTCTGAGTTTCTCCCATGAGGCATACATAGTAATAAACTTCTGCTTGTTTTTCTCTTATTAATCTGTTTTGTTACAGAGTCCCAGCTGAGAATCTAGAAGGGTAGAAAGAAAACTATTTTTTTTCCATCTCTATACCCTACAAGTGGATATTGAGATTTTTTCCAAAGTTTTGCTCTGATAGCATCAATGAATTTTTCAGAGATTGAGAATAATATGTTCAGGCAAGAGAAAAGCATGCTAATTCAGTAATGTAGTGAAAAATTATATCAATGCAACTCAATTCAAAGGAAACTGACTCATGAAAAAATTAGAAGAGGAATTTTAAACATTCTTTATTATGTTGAGGGTTATTTTCTTTATTCTTTCCCTAGTCCCTTTTGCCTCTAATCATTTGCATAATATACTATGCATACTATATAACTATTATATAAATTTCCCCTTCCATCTGAAACTTCAATTCTACTAATCTGTGAATAGCCAAATGGTGGGAGATCCCTTATTTCATCCTTACTGTACAGCAAATCAAAACAAAGGAGCATATCGAAAAAGCAAATTAAATCTATGTCAGAACATTAATTATAATAAAGGCTCATATGAATACGACAAAAAAAAAAAAGGAACAATCTGCTAATATTTTGTCTGTTATGTATCCTATTCCTGTTGTTTTTTCTTACTCCTTGTAAGTCAGGTGGGGTTCTGGGTCATTCTGATGGAACTGTCAATCATTTGGCTCTGTATCCATGGCCACAGAGAGTATAACACCCTGTAAAAGTGTAATAATATAGACACTAGGAGAGGTCTCCTGAAATCCTCAGCTGAATGGATCACGTACTTTTGATGTTGTCAGAAGTCCATCTTTAGGTGGAGAAAGTGTGTCTAAAAACAAAGCTAACAAATGAAGGCAGAACAAAGAAATGAAAGGAGAAACCTATTATTGTTGAGCAACTGGAATCAGTCATGTCTGAAGGCATATAACCTCTAGACTTCTTAGTTATGAAAATCAATAAATTCTTTAAATTCTTTTTCCTTGAACTATCTTGAAATAGATTTCTAGCACTTATAACTAAAGAGTTTAGACTTATCACAGACTACAAAATTAATTATGTTAATACACTGGGCTGTCACAAATAGGGCCATTCATTCTCAGAGGCAGGCGTATGACCTAGGTCTGGTCAATCATAGTAGCTTATCCCTTTGTCCATGGTGAATGTTTCAAGATGGACACTCGGCCCACGCTGGGCCAATCGGTATCTTTCTCTACAACTTTTCCTTTGAAGCTAGAGGGGAGATCTCCTTTTCCACCTGGGCTCACAGGGCAGGCAGGACGTGAATTTACAGTTGTCAGTAAAATTAAAAATTCATTTCCTCAGGTGCACTAGCCACATTTCAAGTGCTTATTAGTCACATGTGGCTATTGGCTGTTGTACTGGACAGTGTGAAAAAACTGATATCACTAAGGAAAATTCTCTTTGACACTGCTATTCTAGTTAAAAATAATTCTGTTAGCTTGTTAAGTGTGTAAAAATTAATTCAGCAATCAAAAGAATTGCCATGGGCAAGAGATATTCACACCCAAGTAAGATATACATAAAGAATCAACTTTGAAAAATGTCAAACAGACAAAAAGTATGAACAACAAAATGGCCCATTACACAAAAATAATATTGTATCAAATAGTGGGGGGAACAAGGAGATTAAAGTATGCTAAGAAAAAAAAAGTGTGCTAAAGTGATGTGGAGATATTTAAATTAGATGTCTCAGCCAGCACAGAATGTTCAAAAAAAAAAAAAAAAGGCTTGCAGAAGGAAGTTTGTCCCCAGTATTGTTCTGGGCAGAGGATAATGAGGTAGAAAATAAAAGGAAAAAAACAAGAATGCTAAAAACTGCCCCAGCTGTTGTGGTTCAGTGGACTGAGCGCCAGCCTGCAAACCGAAGAATCGCCGGTTTGATTCCCAGTTAGGGCACATGCCTGGGTTGCGGGCCAGGTCCCTGGTTGGGGGCACTCAAGAGGCAACCACACGCTGATGTTTCTCTCCCTCTCTTTCTCCCTCACTTCCCCTCTCTCTAAAAATAAATAAAATCTTTTTTAAAAAAAGAATGCTAGAAACTAATATAATACTGAATGTCAACTATAATTGAAAATTTTTTAATTAAATTTTAGAAAAAAGAATGCTATGCAAGTATGCCATGGGATGTGTTGAGTAAAGTGGCCTCTATAGCATGCTAAAAGTTTAAAACTGTTCATTACAGTCAACTCTAGATTATCTAAAGTATTCTTTTCCATGAAAAAAGAAAGACTTTCGAGTAAGCAGGATAAATAATAAGCTCTTTGGTTAACACATTTTTATGTTCCTTCTCTTTAATGTAACCCATGGCACGTAAAAGCACCCTCAAAAGAAAACACAATTTTTCTCCAGTAAAGTTATGAACCACAAAGGAAGCAAGAGGTCTGATGTGTGTATTCCTCTGAGAGTTGATAGTTTCTCTCTCTTCAGTACTTAAAGAAAAGTAAACAAGAGTTCTGAGCAGAGGAATGGGATAGAAAAAAACCCAAACAACTTTTTGCCTAATCTGAGTAAAGTTTATACAATAACATATATTAGTCTGTTTCAAATACTGTAAACTTAAGTTAATGAGTTGAATGCAATGTGAACTAAAGTTAATTAATTTTTACAGTTGCCTGAAACTTGAGAGTACATGGCATTGCTATCAATAAGGTATCTGAAGAGGCTCCAGAGGGAGCGGCAATGGGACGTAGCTGAATATTGGCCTGGTAAGGAGGCCTAGGTTCAAGGCCTACTTCTGTCATTTACTGGCTCTATGACCTTAATTTACATCTTTAGGCCTTTATCCTTATCTATCACAGAAAGAGATAGAATCAGATGGTCTCAAAGGTCTTTTCACATTCCAAAGTATTATGACTTTATGAGGGAGGTATAAAAGCCAGAAAAAGTTAAAACATTTTTTTATGAAAAGACCTTTTAATTTTTGCGAGGCTTTGCTCTACGAAGGGAAAAGCAGAAAAAGCTTCACTTATGCAATTTTCTTAACATTCAGAAGTCCACAATTGACACAAATATTATAAAAGCTTGGTGAGTATAATACTATTAATAACAAGAATGAACAGTGTTTCCTTGAACCAACACAGCTTAATGATACCTACCTAGAAGGCAAAATCAACAAACATCAGGTCTAAATATCACTTAGAGATAGCTAATTTAAACAATTTTCTAATTTTTATTTGCCTTTCTAAAATTTTCCAAAGAGATTTTTACTGGCTAATTTTAAATATAATTCACAGAGCAGTTACAGTTATTTTTGAAAATCAGTATCAATAGATCCTTGACATCTAACCAAAGTTTTAACTGTACACAAGCCAGACCATGGACCACACCATGAAACATCTTATTGCTTTACTAAGTTACATTTGAATCATTCAAAACATGAGGCTGAACTGTGACAATGAGGGAGAGCCTGTACCTGCTCAGCAACCTGCATCTCAAGGTGTTATCTTCCATTCTAACAGTCTCCATTCTAATATAACTGATGAATTGGGGCCAAAGGACATGTTTCTTTGTAAGAAATGTTCCCTCAAAAGAAAGAAAACTGCTATGCTGGTAATTAAAAGGTGAAGATGACTAGGAAATGGATGATTTATTTGAGTAATAGAATTCTTTTTAAAATTTAGAATATGGAAAACCTAAATGACATAGAATCAAATGTGAGACAATCAGTAAGGATCTGAAAGGGGTTCCTTCAATTTCTTTTCATTTATTCATTTATTTAATTTATAATACTATAAGTTATAGTAACATTCTAGAATTGGGAGCTTTAGCAGTGCAAAGTATCCCTAATAATATCTGGGATTCTTGTCATTAGTATTTAGGCTTAAATTAACTGTACATAAATTTAATAGAATGGGCAAATTAAATCTCTGGACTTCATTTCAGGGTCAAGATTTCAGATTGGTAGGCCTGAGAGAATAAGTTTTGAGGGCAGTACTTTTAGCTGGAACTTACTATGCAAGAGAACACACCTATATATCTAATTCTCAGCATAAATGAATATACTTTAATGTAAATGTTTAAGCTGCAAATGGGAAATATTACCTCTTTGAAACGTGACATCCAGTTTGCCAAGGTAAGTTGGGAGTTCCTTTAAAAGATATGATTGAAAAAAGTTAGTTCTCAAAAAATCAAAAGTATTTGAATGTCTTAAGAAATAAAGATTTACTTCTTCAAAAAAAGATAAAAACGAAACACTACATATGTTTACATAGGACACCCTTTAGCAGAACATTTCCAACAGTAAATTAATCATATAATTACTTAGTTTCACAGCCTACAAGAAATCTGTATTATTTAATATGCACCTTTTCTCAAAATAAAAATACAAAGATCTCAGTAGATAAATGTTAGGAATAGACAGTTCAAAGGAAAAAAAAGGTAAAAGACTTAAGATCATACAGAAGTTTCTTTAAATGCACATAAATAAATGCTAATTAAAATGTAATCTAGTAGCCCCGGCTGGTGTAGCTCAGTGGATTGGGTGCCCGCCTGAGATCCACAGCATTGCTGGTTCAATTCCCCAGTCAGGGCACATGCCTGGGTTGCAGGCTAAGTCCCCAGTACGGGGCACTTGAGAGGCAACCACACATTGGTGTTTCTCTTTTTCCCTCCCCCTCTCCAAAAATAAATAAATAAAATAAAAATCTTAAAAAAAAGTAATCTAGCAAATTAGGAAGTGTTTGTTATAACTATAATGCCCAAATAACGGTAAGAGTACAGCAAAATGGGAATTCTAATATCAGATTCTAGAACTCTTTTAAACACTTTTAAAAAGCAAGTTGGCAATAGCAACTTTCAATATATATTATTCTTAACCTTTTCAAAATAATATTCCTAATCTTTTACCCAATAATTTCCTTGCTGGGAGTTTATTTAGGGAAATAATTTTAAATACAGAGATTATCTTTATGTAAATATTTAATAAATATAAACATATATCTTTATAAATATATATTTATATCTCTTAAATAATGTTATATAAGCATGTAAGTATAGAGAAAACTATATGCATAAAGCTGTTCTGCGCAATGTTACCTATAATGGTGAAAACTTCGAATTAATTCAAAAGTCAAACAATAGAGGAATGGTTAAAAATAACTATATATTCACTCAATGGATTAACTACGATCATTTGAAATGTTTATGAAAAATAAGCATGGAATCTGAAGAGCCTAAATACTGTACAATTCCAACTCTATGACATTCTGGCAAAGGCAAAACTGTGGAGACAGTAAAAAGATCAGTGGTTGTCAGGGATGGGGGGGTACAAGAAGGATGAATAGGTAAAGCATAGATTTTTAGGGCAATGACATTCTGTATGACACAACTGTCAAAACCTATGAAATGTACAACACCAAGAGTGAACCTTAATGTAAACTAAGGACTTTGGGTGATAATGATGTGTCAACATAGGCTCTTCAATTGTAACAAATGTACCACTTTGGTCAGGGTGTTGATAGCGGGGGTGGGGGAAGGCTGTGCCTATGTCAGGTCAGAGGTTATGTGAGAATTCTCTGTACTTTCTTGCTCCATTTTGCTGTAAACCTATAATTGCTCTAAAAACTCAAGTCTATTAAAAAGAAAAAGCTCAGAAAAATGTGTATCCTGTTAAAATGTTTAAAAATGCTATATATATAATGCATGGCAGGATTACAACTATATAGACAACAAATGGGGTATATACATAGATGTTAATATAAGTTTTCTTTAGGTGGCAAAATTGAGTATTTTTCATTCTATTTATCAATATTTACTATAATGAACATGTAAACTACTAAAATAAGATTTTTAAAGGGTTCTTTCCTGTACTTTAAGACTAAAACTAATTTATATATTTAATCTACATCAAATAAATTATAGGATACTTCAGGCAAGTTGAACTCTAGTAGTTTTACTAGACTTTGGTAATTTTAGGACTTTGGTAATTTTGTTAAAATACTTATAAAACTAAGTTTCCACATATCTACATAGTGAATACATCTTCACAGAAGCTCATAATAGTTTTTTAAAATTTCCTCTGACATTCATTATTTAACCACTATAATTTAAAAAAAAATATTTATTGAAGCACTCTTTGATATTCACTGTTTTAAAAAAACCTTACAGGCCCTCCTATGTACTAGATACTAGTTTATCAAGCATTTTTATACATACACAGTACTTCAGGTCTGAGATGTTTACATTGACCCCAGTTGATCTCTTTAGGTTCTCATCATGTGACACAACAACTTGCTCATCTTTCGTGATATGGCAGTCCAGTTCCAGCATATCAGTTCCAATTGTAACTGCACTGAAGAAATACAAAGAACAATGACATTCTGAAACTTAAGTAAACATTGAGGTTACATGTATTAGATGTAAAATTCAGAATTATAAATCAAACAGTACAAAATCCCATAATACCAAAATCTCTCAATATTGTCATCTATTGTGATTTACTAATGTGAAAATATTTTAAGCGAACTTACAAGAGAATCATGTTGCCTCCTTTCTATAACCAGTTACCCTACTTCTGTCAACCCAATATAATGGAAAGAACACTGAGCAGAAATTAAGAGATCTGGGTGTCAGTTCCTGCTTTGCTACTAACTTGCTGTGCAACACTGGGCAAGTAAATGATCCCTCTGGGCCTACATTTCCACATCTATAAAATGAAAAAAGTAAAAAGAAAAGGATGCCAGCTTTTGCCACTTTAATTCAACACAGTATTAGAAATTCTAGCTCCTTCTGACATCTCTCTGTGCCGCCATTATGGTGAGCATGAATGTCCTGGCTGATGCTCTCAAGAGTGTCAATAATGCCAAAAGAGGCAAACGCCAGGTTCTTACTGGGTCGTGCACCAAAGTCATCGTCTGGTTTCTAACTTTGATGATGAAGCATGGTTACACTGGTGAATTTGAAATTACTGATGACCACAGGGCTGGGAAAATTGTTGTGAACCTCACAGGCAGATTGAACAAGTGTGGAGTAATCAGTCCCAGATTTGATGTGCAACTCAAATATCTAGGAAAATGGCAGAACAACCTGCTTCTGTCCTGTCAGTTTGGTTTCATTGTACCTACAACTTCAGCATGCATCATGGACCATAAAGAGGCAAGACAAAAACTCATAGGAGGGAAAATCCTGTGGTTCTTTTTCTAGGGATGTAACACATATGTGCAAATAAAATGCCGTGGTGGACCAAAAAAAAAAAAAAAGAAAAGAAAAGAAAAAAGAAACTCTAGCCAGCCCTGGCGGGTGTGGTTCAGTGGACCGAGTGCCGGCCTGCAAACTGAAAGGTTGCTGTCTTGATTCCCAGTCAGGGCACATGCCTGAATTGTGGGCCAGGTCCCCAGATGGGAGCATGCGAGAGGCAACAGATTGATGTCTTTCTCTTTCTCCCTCCCTTCCCTCTCTCTAAAAATAAATAAATAAAAATTTAAAAAAAAGAAATTCTAGCCAGAGCAGTTAAATAAGGAGGAAAAAAAGGGAGGAGTCCATATTAGAAAGGGTATCATAAAACAATTCCATTTATAATAGCATCAAAAGAATGAAAAACTTAGAAATTAATGAGGTAAAAGACTTGAAACACTGCAGAAAGAAATTAAAAAAGAGATACATGATGGGAAGACTTCCCAAGTTCATGAATTAGAATACTTAATATTGTTAAATGTAGATGCTACACTGATCTACAGATTCAGTGCAGTTCCTCTCAAAATCCCAATGATTTTTTTTCTAAAATAGAAATATCTACCTAAAATTTATATGGAAACTCAAGAAACACCAAATAGTCAAAACAATCTTGAAAAAAAAAGAAAGAACACAGTCAGAAGACTCACGCTTTGTGATTTCAAAACTTATTACAAAGCTACAGCGTAGCGTAAGCCCTGACTTTTTTTTCTTGTAATGCAAGTAACTGACTTAAGCTTTGATTGCCAAGGCATTCACTTCAAACACATGTGCAAAAGCATTATGTCTAAAAAGCAATGTGTATGTCTTAATTAAAAAATACTTTTTAAAAATGCTAACCATCATCTGAATCTTCAGTGAATCATAGTCTTTTTGGTGGTGGAAGGTCTTGCCTCAATGTTGATGGCTGCTGACTGATCAGGGGGTGGCTGCTGAAGGTTAGGGTGGCTGTGGCAATTTCTTAAAATAAGACAACAAGGAAGTTTGCCACATTGGTTGACTATTCCTTTCACGAATGATTTCTCTGTAGCATGTGATGCTGCTTGATAGCATCTGATCTACAGTAGAAAGTCTTTCAAAATTGGAATCAATCCTCTTAAACCCTGCTATTACTAAGTTTATGTAATATTCTAAATCCTTAGTTTTCCTTTCAACTACCTCAACAGCATCTTCACCAGAAGTAGTTTCTACCTACATTAGACTGTTTGCATATCAGGACACTATTATAAGGACTATTTGAAAACATTAAGATGAAAATATTTAACCCTAATCCCACAACAACAACACTATTTTAATTTTCCATATTTTTTTTCACTTTAGATTTTATTAGATTCCATTGCAAGAAACCACTTTCTTTGCTCATCCATTGGAAACAATTCTTCATACATTAATGTTTTATCATGAGATTGCAGCAGTTCGGTCATGTTTTCAGGCTCCACTTCTAATTCTAGTTCCTTTGCTATTTCCACTACATGTGCAGTTACTTCCTCCACTGAAGTCTTAAACCTCTCAAAGTCATCCACAATGACTTGAACCAACTCTTCCAAACTTTTATTAATGTTGATGTTTTGACCTCTTCCCATGTATCACAAATGTTCTTAACTATAGAATAGTGAATCTTTTCCAAAAGGTTTTCAATTTACTTTGCCTAGATCCATCAGAGGAATCATTACCTAAGGCAGCTACAGCCTTACAAAATATATTTCTTAAATAATAAGACTTGCACCCTGGCTGGTGTGGCTCAATGGATTGAGTGCCGGTCTGCAAACCAAAGGGTCGCCGGTTCAATTCCCAGTCAGGGCACATGCCTGGGTTGTGGGCCAGAGGCAACCACACATGGATGTTTCCCTCCCTTTCTTTCTCCCTCCCTTATCCTCTCTCTAAAAACAAATAAGTAAAATCTTTTTAAAAAATACGGCTTGAAAGTTGAAATTACTCCTTGATCCATGAGCTGCAGAATGGATGTCGTGCTAGCAGGCACGAAAACATTAGTCTCATTGTACTAATGAGACTAATCAGCGCTTTTGGGTGACCAGATACATTAGGAATTTTTTTTTTTTTCTGAGCAGTAAGTCTCAACAGTGGATAGAAAATATTCAGTGAACTATGCTATAAACAGATATACTGTCATCCAGGATTTATAGTTCTATTTTTAGAGCACCAGCAGGGTTGATTTAGCATAATTCTTTAGGGCCCTAGGATTTTCAAAATGGTAAATGAACATTGGCTTCTACTTAAAAGTCACTAGCTGCATTAGCCCCTAAAGAGAGGCAGGCTGTCCTTTGAAGTTTTGAAGCCAGGCACTGACTTCTCCTCTCTGTGAAAGTCCTGGGTAGCATCTTCTTCCAATATAGGGCTGTGTAGCCACCTTCATTAATTATCTTACCTAGATCTTCTGGATAACTTGCTGCTTCACCTTGCACTTTTATGTTATAGAAACAGCTTATTTCCTCAAACCTCATGACCTAACCTCTGCTAGCTTCAAACTTTTCTTCTGCAGCTTCCTTACTTCTCTCAGCCTTAAATGAAGAGTTGGGGTCTTGCTCTGGACTAGGCTTTGGCTCAAGGGAATGTTGTGGCTGGTTTGATCTTCTATGTAGACCCCTAAAACTTTCTCCGTATCACCAATAAGGTTGTTTTGCTTTCTTATCATTCATGTGTTCACTGGAGTGGCACTTTTAATTTCCTTCAAGAATGTTTCCTCTGCTTTTACAACTTCGCTAATTGTTTGGAGCAAGAGGACTAGCTTTCAGCCTGTCTCAGCTTTCAACATGCCTTCCTCACTAAGCTTAATCTTTCTTTCTCTTTTATTTTTAGAGACAAGGGAAGGGAGGGAGAAAGAGAGAGAGAGGAACATCAGTGTGTTGTTGCATCTCGTACGCCCGCTACTGGGGGCCTGGCCTGCAACCCAGGCATGTGCCCTGACTGGGAATCAAATCAGCAATGGTGTGCTGGCCTTTGGTTTGCAGGCCGGCACTCAATCCACTGAGCCACACCATCCAGGGCTAAGTTTAATTTTTCTTAGCTTTTGACTGAAAGTGAGAGGCGTGCCACTTTTCCCTTTACTTGAACATGTAGAGGCTACTGTGAGGTTATCAACTGGCCCAATTTCAATATTGTTGTGTCTCTAGGAATAAAGGAGGCCAGAAGAAGGGAGAGAGATGGAGAACATCAGTGGAACATCAGAATACACACAGCATTTATTGATTAAGTTCACTGCAATAGTTAGCACCAAAGAGCACTGTCAGAGATCATCTTAAGAATTATAACAGTAATAGAAAAGTTTAAAATAGACAAGAATTACAGAAATGTAATATAGAGACACAAAGTGTTGGAAAAATTGAACCAACAGACTTGCTCAATGCAGGGTTACCACAAACTTTCAGTTTGTAAAAAAAAAAAAATGCAGTATCTGTGAAGCACAAGAAAGCAAAACACAATTAAGATAAGTTATGCTTGCATAAACTTTTATAATGGAAAAATAAGAATGTTTACATTATGAATATATTTTATCTCAAAAAAATGAATTACAGCAGGAATCTGACCTAAGAAAAACTTAACATTCTTTTAAATATATAAGCATTCATGATTCTTATTTTGCCTATGAATCTCCTAAATGGGGTAAATCTATCTTCTGTTATATAGTACTTAAACCTAAAACACATAATATTAAAATATCATATAATAATTAAAGAATCAAGTTTTAACAAGTGAGTTTCTTAACGTTCCCCAATAACGTGGTAAATCGCTGGTTAAAAAAGAAAGAATGAAGTTGTGGGAAAAGCAAGCATCCAATCAAGAGAGTTGGAGTAGATGATTTTTAAGATCCTTGGCCATCCCAGATCTAATGATTCTAAAATCTTCCCCATTTTTTCTTACTTCACCTGCTTCTAATGATCCGCGCCCACCAGCACCCCATTTCAAAAGACCCAATGGCTACTTGCTGCCCCCCGCTGCAGTCTCAAGCTGCTCCCCTGCTCCTCCTTACACAACCCTCCCTATCAGTGTACTGATTACCAGTTGTTAGAGGAAACAAAGCAACCAACCTGGTTCCCTAATGTAATTCTCACTAAGATATAAATAATTATGTTGTTAACTTTAAATGTCCTCTTCTAAAGGATATCCACCTTTAAAGGAAAATATGTTTGCCAATGTGTCTTTGTTAGAGACAGAAATGTGTGAAAATGAAATTCAAAAAGGAATAAGCAAACGAAAACAGTTTTTAGGTTGGTAGAATTCTTTTTCTGTATTTCTTAATTTCCTTAAATATCATTGTGATACTGTTTAATTTTTTTTTAAAAAGGATAAACTGTAAGTGACATATATAGCTAACAGTTTTGAAATAAATTCTGTCCTTTATATAGTTAAAAAATGGTACTACTGGTTTTTGGTCATGAATATGTCTTTCTTTTTCTTTTCTTTTCTTTTTTTTGTATGAGTGTGGGAAGGGAGAGGAAGAGTAGAGGTTATCTGTATTTTCTGTTTTTAAAAAAGATTAGGCAGGAGAGATTAGGGGGTAGAGGGATTAAGCAAAAAAGAAAAAGGACTCATGAACATGGACAACAGTGTGGTGATTGTTGGGGGCAGGGGAATATAAAAGGACTAAATGGTAATGGAAATAAATATAATAAAGGTTAAATATTTTAAAAATTAAAAATAAATAAAAATAGAAACTTCATGTATAAATAATTTTAAAAATTATACTTAACTATTACCCAGGAAATCTTTCTAAGTATAAAGTTTGTCTTTAGCTTAAATGCTGGCTATTTTTAAAAATGTTTGAGAGTTACATGCAAAACATTATTTATTGCATGCTTACCTCTTATTAACGAGTTAATAAATAAAAATTTAGAGCAACAGTAAATGCACCTAGCACAATTTATAAATTATCCTAATAAAATTATCCCAAATTTGATACACAAATAGCTAGAGCATGGCAAGAAAAAATTTATCACTTTGGCCTTCAAATTTTTCCATAAATAATATACACCATTTCAATTGAAACACCAGATATTTTGTAGCTAAATTTCGGACAAGCTGATGACAAACACCGCAAAAAGTTAGGGAGCCAGGACTCAACATTTCCAGGTAAAGAAATTAAAACTCTGGCTTTAAAAAAAGATGTGAAATTACTTGAAACTCCACAGAATGCATACAATTTACAACAGGAATTTACATTAAGGAATTTATTTGAATTTCATTTACTGTTCACAACACTGAGGTTGTATTATCATTCCCATTTCTTTGATGAGATCATTAGTATTATATTAATTAGCTAGTTTGAAATATTCATCATGAGAATCAGGTTGCTGATTAATTACTTTGACTGGCTGCCAACTTATACTTCCAGCTATTGCTAACACAATTTGTTTTTTTCTCTTACCATTCAAGTTAATACCACAGGGATCAAATTGTCCTATGGATATTTACAAAGGTGGCCTGGTTTAATAACCTAGTTTTATTAGCTCTTAAGCACGAGATTTTACATACTCAAGGGCTTAGTCACTCTGTATGTGTGTGTGTTATAATTCCTTAGTTTTTGGTTCTGTTTATTAGGGATAGGGTTCTACCTCCTTCATGTGTCTTCTGCTAAATATTCTGCTTTGTTCTTGAGTGCCCTATCTCATCAGTGAAAAACTAGTAAGAGCCTGTTAGCATCAGAGCTAGGTGTTAGGGATTGAGAGATCAATAAGAAAAGATTCTTGCTCCCAAGAAATTACTGAAGAGCCATATAGAGAACTTTTTATAAATTGCAAGATGCAATGATTTCTTTGTCAGTCCTAATTACTCCTTTAGCTCCACTATAATATAATGAATTAATTTTCCATATATTCTTAAGGTCCTTTTAATTTCCTAGACATACCTGGTCCACATAGCCTCACATCTTAATCTCAAACACTTCACATTCTTCCTCTCTACCACGTTACAGCTTTTCTAGTCCTGGTATCTTTTCAATTTTCTGGTTAATCTTAACCAGGCTTCCCACACCAACTATTTATACTTTCTCCTATATCTTCTCATCTTCGCCTCCATGTCATAATATATGTGCTATGCTAAGTGTGTATCTAAATATGTGCGTGGAAATTGTACATGTGAAATTATAAACGTATTTAGCTACAGCTAGCTAGCTAGATGTACAGCCTCAGTAGAGAAAATAAGGTAATTTAAATTATTCTGTTTCACAGTCTGTGATAGGAGGAAAGAGACTGCATTTTAAAGCTGTAAGAGACTTTTGAAATTATAGTAAAAAGGCATCATGTTATAGAAGAGGAAAAGTAAGCTATTGAAATCCGGGGGGACAGAATTTGGATGAAAATAAAACATAGAGAAGCAGTACCTTTCAACCTGATAACAGAAAAAAGTAATCTCTACAGTATCTCTGAATGATGAGAAGCAGAACAAAAACATAAGCCAAATTCTCCTGGTTCCTCTGCTGTCATTATATATATAAAAATGGCTTAAGAATTATATAAGAAAATCAATGTGGATAGGTAATGTCTTTCATGGGGTTTAACTTTTCACGTTCCCTATTTTGATTACCAGATTTCAGGTTCAGGTCTGTACAAGAATTACTAAATAGACAGATAATCCTATTCATAAATAGCAGCTGGTGTAACAGTTCTTTCATTTTCTCCTTTTCTCTTTCTCTCCAAGACTAATTAGCATTACACATGGCATGTTCCTTGTTACAAATGTCTTCTTTCAACTTTGGAACTACAGTATTTTTTGATTACCCAAAACTCTGGTCTAGTTTTTTTCAGTTATGGGGAAGTCGAAGACTATTTGTAACACTTCAGACTAACTACATGAAAAAGCAATGTTAATGAAATAGAAACAACTATCTCAGGTGGACGCTATGTATACTATCTTCACTTTGTGAATCATCCTCATTTTAAAGATAAACTGTAAAAGAATAGTCTGAGATACTTACTGCTGAAAGGCTGCCATTGTATTCTCCAAATTTTCTCCAGCACCTGTAAAAACATTAAATTTAAACTTCATTTACTTAGATGCTTTGAACACTTTATTTTTTAATAAATTCATTTTAATAAATCTTGTGAATCTTGATGTTTAGATATTATACAGACATTACAAGTGTTTTCAAGAGTATAGAGGTACTTTGATTTTTTTTTTCAAGTTGCACCAGGAAGAATCAAAGATCAAAACAGCCACAGCAACACAAGAGGGTTAGAAGAACCTAAACATAATTTTTAAACTATAATATCTGCTTGTCACAGGAAAGACAGAAGAGGACTTGGTACCTCCTCAGACAGAGTTAAACGATCTCTCCTCTGTATCCCCAGAGTCTCTTATGTATTTCTCTACTAAGGCATTTATCATATTATAGCATACATTATTTACTCATCTCTCTCCCTCCTTTGCCATGAATTACTTAAAATAAGAGATTGTGTTTCAGTTACCTTGGCTGAAGGCAGTCATAGTATAGTGGCTGACAGTGGGACTCTGGAGTTAAGATCTCTGCTCTGAAATCTATTTGATGTTTCTGTGTCACCTGGGAAAGTTACCTAATCTCTGGGTTAGGCTGAGCTTCCTTATCTGTAAGAATGAGGATAATGTTGGCACCTATCTCATTGGATTGGCATAATTAATTGAATTAACATGTTAAGCGCCATGCCGTCAATTCAAAAAGTATTAGCCTTTTACTTTTTAACCTTTCTTTTTCTTTTAAGGCTTTATTTATTTTTTTAGAGAGAGGGGAAGGGAGGGAGAAAGAGAGGGAAACATCAATGTGTGGGATACATTGATATGTTGCCTCTCACACAGCCCAACAGGGGACCTGGCCCATAACGCTGGCATGTACCCTGATTGGGAATCAAACCGGTGACCTTTCGGTTTGTAGGCTGACACTCAATCCACTGAGCCACACCAGCCAGGGCTACTTCTCAACATTTCTGAATTTAGGGTACATTTCGCAATGGATGGTAACAGTTTAATTGGCAACTTTTCTCTTAGCATTACATAAAAATTTGTGCATCTTATAGCTAATGTATTAGATTCAATTTAATTGTGAATATTCAGTAAAAGTAAAGAATTACTGCTATTATTATTACTAATACCATTATTATAGTAAATGGTGTTTGGCAAATGTCTATTGACTAAAGTCATGAATAATACTGTAATGACAAAAAGGACACAGATTAAAAAGTATCTAATTAATATCTAGTATTATACACTAGGTAGAATCAATTAGCATAATATGCTGGTCATAAGTTTTTAAATATTTTTAAACTAAAATATTTCAGTATTACTAAATAATTAATGAAATGCACAGGGAAAATACTTTGGAAATATGTTTCCAAATACTTTGAAAAACACCCACATTCTTCTGAACCTAAAGAGGCACTTCAAGTTTAGGGTGATGTTCAAGTATTAACATTAAAATGTTTTATGTACTATACCTTCTGAACATATTTGCAAGTGTATTAAAATGTTCATATTCTTTTATATTATTAGATTGTATTTTTACAACAACCTAATTAATAATCAACAGAAACTCAAGGTGTGTAGAAACAAATACATTAACCTAATGTTCTAACATCAGGTTAGTAGAGAGCAAGAGATACATACCCATGTGGAAAAGGCTACTTTGACTTTACGTTCACTTTAGTTAACAGAGTTGATACACAATAGAAAACAGATGAAGTAAATATGGGGATTACAGGTGTTTTTCAAAAGTAAGCACTATTTTGAGGTTAAATGACTTTTAAAAATCTAGTTGGTGCCTATTTTAGTCAAAAACTATGCAAATATGTTGTATTCAGATAACTAATATTTCAAGAATATTACCAAAAAGAGAACTAAAATGGTTGTTAATAGGTTTAAGGGAAACTATTGACTGCTTGTTGTGCCAAAAAACAAGGAAGTTAAAAGGATACAGAAGTCAATTTGAAGGAGTTCTCACCAGCCAAAGCTGAAACAATATTAGCAGCAAACTAATGACAGTAATAGATTTTAAACCACTGAGTAAAATAGGAAATCTCCAGTCCATTTTAATAAATGGAAAGTCTGATGATGAATGCAGTTTCAAAGCACCTCCCTACAAAAACACTTACTAATTACAAAGAGTAAAAGACTAACTTCACAATGGAAAAGTTCCTCAGAAAACACTTTAACCCAATGACCAAAGTCACCATCATTAGAACCTTTAAGCTGACAGTCGTGTCCTTTTAATTTCCTTGCTCTTGGGCATAATAAGCAGTGAGTAGTTTAACTTAACAAATCAAATTAATAACAGTTATCTCCAGATGGTCAGAACACAAATGATCTCATTCTAATATGCATTCTTCTATACTTTACAAACCCTCTACAATGAATATGCACTATTTTTAAAACAGAGGGGAGAATCAAAGTCCTAAGCCTATGCTATATGCCTAGAACATTCTCTTCACCATTGCCTCCCAAACTTGTAGTTCCCAGCCATTTTGGTCTTAGGACTCTAACTGACTCCCTCAAGGAGCTTCAGAAATTGACTTCTAAAATGCTTAAATTTATTCATTTGAAAACAGTACACTCATTTCACATTAACATACATCTTATGAAAAATAACTATCTTCCAAAAAATATTTAATGAGAACAGCACTCTTTACATTTTAGCAAATCTCTTTAATGTCTGGCTTAATAGAAGGCAGCTAGATTCTTGTATCTGCTTCATAAACATCTATCAACCTTGACACAGACACATAGAAAAGATTCTTCTTTGATACTGCACCAAGATTCAACAAAGGGTAGTTTTTGTAAAGTTAGTTGCAATATGGAATCTGATCACATCATTGACCCTTCCTACTCTATTACATAAACATCCATGGTCCAAGTGAGCGCTCCCTCTCTGGAGCACGCCCACACCATCCCCTTTCCCCTCTTCTTCACCCCAGGCAAGTTACCTTTGCCTCGGTCTCTCTTAAGCTCCAGGGGCCCTTCCATTGCCTCTGTAACTCACTTCCTGAGCACACATAGCCCAGATGGCTCAATTCTACTACCTCTGTAATATTCTAAATAAGCTATTGCCTATAATTTGGAAAAAAAAAATCCACTGGTCCACTGTGAACCTGAATGGATCTTTCACCCATGCATGGTTTTGTAATATCATGCACTAGTCTTTTGGAAAATAACTGATTCACTGAATTATGCTAATCGCCTAAATGCTAACACATTTCATTATACAATTAAAAAAAAAACTCATTCATTAATATCTGATCATCAAGAGAATCTTTGAGAATTGGAAAGCTATCAAGCTCACAGTGGAGGATGTAAGTTTTCAAAATTTTAATTTTTGCTTAAAAGCTCAAATTTAATTATTGGCACTGCCTTCACAGAAGGCAGCTAAATTATTTTTCTTCTAAGGAGATAGTTTATTGATTTTCTAGAACCTATCTGCTGAATATTCAAGTATGAATAACCAGTTTGTCAGTTTTTTTGTTTTTTTTTAAAGTAAAAATGGTGTTCTGTGGGGGAAAAGGTTAATACAGCTCAAAACTCAAATGACTGCACAAGGGCCTTTTCTCAAGACAACCATCATCATACTTTGGTATGCAGCAAAACTGTTTTGTGTGTATTTCCAATTATGTCACATAGAATATTAAAAGTTGTTTCCTGACCGGTGTGGTTCAGTTGGTTGGGCATATCATCCTGCAAAGTGTAAGGTCACTGTTTTGTTCCTGGTCAGCGCACATGCCTGGATTGCGGGTTCATCTCAGGATGGGGCATGTACAAGAGACAAGTGACGGTTGTTTCTCTCCCTCTCTTTTCTCTCCCTTCCCCTCTCTGAAAACAAATGAATAAAATCTTTTTTTAAAAAGTTGTGGCTTCTGGTCAAGAGGGCAATGTAGGCAGACATGGCTCACTTCTTTGTAAAACCACATCAAAATTACAACTAAAATATAGAACCACCACTTAGAAACATCAGAAATCAAGTTGAATGGAAGTCTGACAACTACAGAAATAAAGAAACCACATCCATCCGGTCTGGTAGGAGGGATGCAGACACAGAACAGGCTGGTGCCTCACCCACATGGATGAAAATTTGGGATGGATACCTCGGGAGCGAGGACTCCCAGATCCACATCAGGCCCTCCAGCCTGGGATTCCAGAGCCACGAAGATAAGTCCCCACACTTATAGCCACTGTGACTATAGCTGACTTTGTAGCCAATCACTTCTGGCTACAAAAACCAGCAGCTATTGAGTCAGTAGTGGAGGAGGCTGCTGGAGTGCCAAGCAGTTCCTCTTGGGGAACCCACACACAGACTCACCTATTCAGACTCGCTCCCTCTGAGCTCCAGCACTGGGGTGGCAGCTTGAAGGGCACCAGAGGTACACAGGGAGAGACTCAAGTGTCTGGCACTGGGGCAAGCAGAGGCCATTGTCCCTTTGCTGAGCTTTCCTCCCCACAGAGCCGGTAGGCTGGTGCCATATCCGAGACTCCATCAAGCTGGTTAACACTGTGTGACCAACCTTGGAGATCCACAGAAGCTCTACCCTACCTGATTTTGGGGCCCACCCAAGCTGCTTTTCCATATGAATGGCTCATCTTGGCTCCTAAATCGCATCAAACAACCAACAGCTGGCTTCAGTGAGCCCTAGCAGCAGCCAGATTATATAGAGTCACAGCTTGGCTTCACCTGAGAATCTCTAAATCTAGCACAAGTGGTAGCCATCTCCAGATTGCTTTATAGCTCAGGCAGGGTGGCCCCCGGTGAAACACAAGAAGGGGTAGACCTTGGCCTGCACCACCGAGGAAATCCCAGGGCCAGAACATCCAGTGGGCAGCTACTGGCCACATCAGAGCACCACCACCCTGCCCCTTCACAGCTGATCCTCTACGGAGGGCAGAGGTTGGTAGTCAGTGGTCACCGCCAGTCTTTGCAGCTGACTGACCTGGGTAAATCCCTCCCATTGATCTGCCAACAGTAACCAAGGCTCAGTTATAAGAGGAGGGTGTACTCAGCCCACATAAAGGGCGTACCTCGAGTACCCAGCCTGGGTGATGAGGGAGGTTGTGCCACTGGACCTACAGGACACCTACTACATTAGGTCACACTGCCAAGACAGGAAATCATAGCAGCTCTACCTAATATATAGAAACAAATGCAGGGAAGCTGCCAAAATGAGGAGATAAAGAAACATAGCCCAAAAGAAAGAACAGATCCAAACTCTAGAAAAAGAGCTGAATGAAATGGAGACAAGCAATCTATCAGATGCAGGGTTCAAAACACTGTTTACAAGGATGCTCACGGAACTTAGTGAGGACCTGAGCAGCATAAAAAAGACACAGTCAGAAATGAAGGATATACTAATTGAAATAAAGAACAGTTTACATGGAAACAAAAGTAGAATGGATGAAGCTGAGAATCAAATCAATGTCTGGAACATAAGGAAGCAAAAAAAACCCCCCACAAACAAACAAACAAACAAACAAACAAAAAAACCAAAAACCCCCACAACCAATCAGAAAAACAAGAAGGAAAAAGAATAAAAAAAAATGGTAGTATAAATAGCCTCTGGGACATCTTTAAGGGGTCTAACATTCACCTCATAGGGGTGCCAGAAGGAGAAGAGAAAGAATAAGAAATTGGAAATCTATCTGAAAAAACAGTGAAAGAAAACTTTCCCAATTTGGTGAAGGAAATAGACATGCAAGTCCAGGAAGCACAGAGAGTCCCAACTATGATGGATGCAAAAAGGCCCACTCCAAGACACATCATTATTAAAAGGCCACAGGTTAAACATAAAGAGAGACTTTAAAAGCTAGAGAAAAGAAGTTAAGTTACGGGAAGGTTGCCAGATGGGAGGCAGGAGGGGGAGAATGGGTGAAGAGGTGAGGGGATTAAGAAGTACAAATAGGTAGTTACAGAATAGCCATGGGGATGTAAAGTACAGCATAGGAAATGGAGTAGCCAAAGAACTTACATGCATGATCAATGGACATGAACACTAGTAGGAAGATTGCCTGAGGGGAGTAGAGGGTGCTGCATGGATGAGGGCAAAGGGGCAATATCAGGACAACTGTTAATAGCATAATCAATAAAATATAATAAAAAATAAATAATAATTTAAAAAAGTGTGTACTCAAGGGTTGAAATTTAATAAAATTAGTAATTTTTACTAACACATCAAATACACTCTTTTTAAAATTTTTTAAATTTATTTTTAGAGAGAGGGGTAAGGAGGGGACACATCAATGCGTGGTTGCCTCTTGTGCACCCCGTACTGGGGACCCAGCCTGCAACCCAGGCATGTGCCCTGACTAGGAATCAAAACTGCGACCCTTTGGTTCACAGGCCAGCACTCAATGCACTGAGCCACACTGGCCAGGGCACATCAAATATACTTTTAAGTGAAAATGCCTGTTTTTTAAACTGAGTGAGTGGTGGTGAAGAATACAATGGCTACTAGTATATTATTACTTGGTACCACTGCTTTCGTTCTCCATAAAGAGATAGCTGTTTCACCCACTACTGCTTTTGCAACATTGGTGCCAATGTCAACAAAGTGAAAAAGGTAAATAATGTCTTCCGAAAATAATTTTAGCCTTGCTGAACCATGAAAGGGTCTTGGGGACTCCCAGGAATCCTCAGACCAAACTTTGAAAACCACTGTCTTAAATAATCAATGATGATAAAAGTCAGAGGAGTCGTTACTTCTGGGGATGGAGGAATGTTCTAAAAATGTTCTCTGTTTTGATCCAGGTGGTGGCTACCTGGATGTGTGTGTGTATATATTTTTTAATTAAAGATTAGTGCTACTAACTACATGTATGCTATACCTAACTTTTTAAAAAATGACTTTAGTTCCAAGTTTTATGATTTTTGTATTCTGGTATATTCAACTAAACCCTAAGAAGGCTTCTATTTTCTTTCTTTTTTTTTAAGAGAGAGGGGAAAGGAGGGAGGAAGAGAGGGAGAGACACATGGATGTGAGAGAGAAACAAACACCAATCATTGATCTATCCATCGGCTGCCTCTCTCACGCAGGCCCCCAAATGGGGACCTGGACTGCAACCTGGGCATGTGCCCTGACTGGGAATCAAACCAGCAACCTTTTGATTTGCAGGTCGGTGCTCAAACCACTGAACCACACCAGTAAGGGCTGTGATCTTTTAATTTAGGGGAAAGGAGTTAGTAAAAATATAGGATAGAGATTTGGTACCCTGAAATACATTTCCCCATGGTTAATAAATAAATATTACTACTAATATTTAAATTCAAAGTCTGCCTCTTTTCCATATTAATTTTAATTTTAATTCATTTAAACCTAACAACTTAAGCATGCAAACATTACTTACCACCTTTTATTTTATAAGTTTATGAAATTACATAGCCAGTACTAGATAAAATATTGACAAGGTGGTCAAGACATTAATAATTAACAGAAGTTAATGCTGTGCTTAGAACTTTATATATCTCATTTAAAAAACCCACAGCCATTTAAGTATTACTATCTCAAAAAAAAAAAAAAAAAAAAGCTAAGGTCACAAAGCCAAGAGGGGGAGCTGGGATTTGAGTACAGCAATATGATTTCAGACCCCACTCTTTTCACCACTGACTATGCTGCAGCTTCACACGCCATTCATCTAACAACTTTATTTCAGTTTTCAGTTTTACAGATGAGTTATTTATCCTGGTCCTTATTCCCATATTCTTCTATTTGTTTGTAAAGCTTGAAGATAAATTCCACAATGATAATACCCACAAATTACTTATTAGATTCATATGGTGAAAGCCTGGAGAGTAACTAGGGGATTAATTAAGAGTATGCCATTCTTCCCCAAGGAATTATTTGGTGTTAGCACTTCTCTCATGAAATGGTTTAAATTCTTTTTCTTTTCAATTACCATCACATCATTCATAGAAGCATGCTTGACATTAATTTCTTTCCTCTCAATAAGCGGCTTAAACAACGTCTGGCTTTACAAATAACCATTCTAGCATATGAACAAAAGTTTGGTTATGAAGTTAATTATTAAATGTGGAAGAGAATGGGTATCACAGATTTTGCCCGCTGTCCTAATACAATTGGTTTGAAATTCCTCTGCTGTCTCTTCCTGCTTCCCTCGTCACCAGTTCACATTTTGCACTTCTTTGAGAAAACCTTCTCTGAAAATTCCCAACTCGCTTTACTTATAGCTTCACTATTTACTTCCTAAGCTTTTGTTCTACATTAACTTTTCCTGTCTTATACAGTGCTTCAAAATTACTTTGTGATTGGTTAATTTCTTATAGGAGAGGAAAAATAAAGGGAACATTCTCTTTTATATCTTTAATTAGATTTAAAAGCAGGAAACATCTGTTCAGCTTCCTTCTGACCTCCCAAATGTTTTATATACCAATAAACATTCAATAAACACTGCAGACTTGTTTTAGTTACGCCCCAACCACCATTATCATTTACATCTTTGTGTGCATGATATATGCATGTGTATGTGTGTGATATTTATAAACAAATGACAAACGATGTGACAATGTGCATCAGCCACAGAAGAACAACCTTCAAAAATAATTAATTTCTGATATTGGCAAAAACAGTTTAGTGCAAATAAAACATATCTTAATGTTTGAATATACGATTCTATCTCAACTCAAAATGGAGTTATTTAGTAAATCAAACAAAGTAAGTCCCTTCTTCATTTCTAAATTCATTTGTTCATTCAACATGTACAGTGTGCCTTGGAAACAGTATACACAATTTATACAGGGGCATAAAGAGTTTGTAAGGACTAGAGTTAGTGTATATAAAAGAGCATTTCTCAATATGGGTCCCATCTTTCATGGGGGAAAAAACTTGTGAAATTTATATTTGCTTATACAAGAAAAAGATTAAATACACCAATAGCATAGAAGCACAAGATGATATTCAAACTGTATATTGATATGCAAGCAGTATTTACCAACTAACCACTACATGCATGTTCTCTTCAATGATAAAATGATTTTTGATATGTATCTTGTCATAATTTCAAAAATTTTTCTAACGATATTTAATTTTTCTAAATTTGTACATTTTGAGATATATGTGTATATGTATATACATACATATATATCTCCATTGCTAAAAATAAGTACATTTGAGTTTGTTTTATTAAGTAGGAAAGCACTATTAAATATATGATAAATGACTATACTGCTAAGTTATCAGTAGGAATGAGTGAGCCAGTTGGTAAATTTTCAATGACAAGTGAGGAAGAGTTCCCTGAAAATAGGAATGAAGGAACAAGAGCTGAACAGAAAAAATCAGTATCTTGATACAGAACAAGTTTCGGGCTGCAACTGCAAAATGCTACTTTCAGTGACTCAAACTGATGCATTAATTTTCTTCTTGAACAACCAAGTAAAGTTTAGGACCCAGAGGCAGCCAGTATCCAAGGGCAATTTTTACCCTCAAACTTATCACCTGTTGCCCTGGCTGGTGTGGCTTAGTTGGTTGGAGCATCATCCCACACACCAAAAAGTTGTGGGTTCAATTTCCAGTCAGGGCACATACCTAGGTTGTGGGTTTGATACCCAGTCAGGTGCATACAGGAGGCACCCTATCCATGTTTCTCTCTCTCTCCCTTCCTCTCTCTCTAAAATCAGTACACAGCCCTGGCTGGTGTGGCTCAGTGGATTGAGTGATGGCCTGTGAACCAAAGGGTCACCGGTTCAATTCCCAGTTGGGGGCCTGCGAGAGGTAATCACACATTGATGTTCCTCTTCCTCTCTTTGTCCCTCCCGTCCCTTCTCTCTAAAAATAAATAAATAAAATCTTTTAAAAAAATAAAATAAAATCAATAAACATATCCTAGAGTGAGGATTTAAAAACGAAAAAAAATTATCACATGCCAAGTCAATCTGTGGCAGGATACCCGGACTGTGACAGTACTCTGCCTTTATTCCCAGGGTGAAAGGAAAGATTAGGAGAGAAGGTTAAAATTTGATCAGTTGGTGATTTTTTTCAACTCATTGACGATTAAACCTTAAAAAATAAACTTCTTTTTAAAAAGCCTGTTGCTTAGCCCTGACCACTGTGGCTCAGTTAGTTGGAGATCATCTGGCAAAGCAAAGAGTCACCGGTTTGATTCCTGGTCAGGGCACATGTGTGGGTTTCAGGTTTGATCTCAGTGATTGGGGCACGTTTGAGAGGCAACTGGTCAATGTTTCTCTCCCTCACTTCCTCCTTCTTCTCTCTCTAAAAATAAATAAATAAAATCTTTAAAAAAATAAAAATAAAAAGCCTGTTGCTTAATTCAATTGGCCCATAGAGACAGGTTAGGGAGCATTAAAGCAAGTTATTTCTTTGCTATGCTATCTCTACTTGAAATAAATGTATATATAGTATAATTCCAAATACAGGATAGTATGTAGTCAAAGGATATACTTCAAAATGTTAACAGAAATTATGTCTGGTAAAGTTCAGGAACTATTTTTCCTTTTCCCATTCCCATATTTTCCAAATTTCTACAATGAACATGAGTTACTTCTGCAATTGGGGAAAATATTAATAAAATTCATAATTTCATAGAGTAATTAAGAAAATAACCTTTGAGAGTATTACTTGCTCCCCATTTAATCGGAAGGGTATATCTTTGGTCTTATTGGTGTTTCAACATTATAGTTATAAAATGTGTTCTTGGTCAAATAAACTTAAGAAACACATGGAAAACATCTGACGTGCAGTAGATAATTAGCAGACAGTAAGCTATTATTTTAATTATGTTAGTACCTGTACTAGAGGTTAGAGACAAAAGAATTAATGAAATCTAAAACCTGGCCTTGAGGAATTCAGAGTCTAGTAATGGAAGCAGATGTATTAATACATCCTAATACAGTATAAATATTTTCCACTTTCAAGGACAATCGATGTTTAAAAAGGCAAACGTGTTCACTAAAACTTTGAAAACATAAGTATAGGGTGATCTCAAGCTTCTCGATCAGCTCAAAATTCTATTGCAAAATGCAAACGTGGATGACCTGTATCCATGCTTACATTTTCAATTTTACAATTTTCAAAGTGCGTTCTATACGCCTAATCCTAACAACCCAAAGAGAAGCAGGGCAAACGCTCTCCATTTATAGATAAGGAAAATGCAGGCTTATTCCCAAGGGTAACTAGTGGTAGGGTCAGTATCTGACCCAGGTAATAATGCTTTTGTAGCAGACATAAATAGAACAGTGCATATTAAGAGTTTCAGGTTATAGCAATTCAGGTGTATATACCTTAAACACATATAGCAATCAATGTTTCAACCTCAGGATAGTCATACATCTGGCTTACATGAAATGTCAGTTATTTGTAGTTAGGGAGATTAGCGTATTAGCCCAAATGTTAGTGATCTGCACAGAGAGACTAGTGATTGCTGTAATCAGTGTCCGAGAAAAAAAATAAAAAGCAAGCAAGGAGGTGACGCCTCCCTAGTCTATTATTTTCCAGAAACTTAGTTTCTTGAGTTACAAAATGTTTTTAAAAATACATATCTCCTCCATTACTCTGGATTCAACTATATTATTTGATGTACATATTCCACAAAAAGGTATTAAGCACTAACACATTGAAACTTACTAGAGTGATTTAGCCCATCATGCAAATAGAGTAAAACAGATATTTAACAAGATTATTTCTTCTAAAATAAAATTTAGATCATCCACAATGACAGTTTAGATAGTTTTTTAGAGGATCTAGTTTTGTTTTGGTCTGGCTTTCTAGTAAGCACTTTTCTTTTTTAAAGTCAGTAAACACAACTGCAGGGTGTACTGCCTATCTCCAGAATAGGACTATCACCATTGAAAATTGCTTCTACAGCAACATCTTAAACACTAAAAGTTGGGTTGGGGCTTTAATGGTTGAAGGCACATTACTAGTCCTAAGTACATGTTAATAGTTTAACATGTTATAGTACATGTTATAGTGTCTATGAAAATACAGATAAACCAAATGAGAAAATAACATGACATTTAGCAGGCCACCTCTTGAAACCTTTGATGCTTTTCATGAGTGGGAGACTAGCATAAGCACTGAAGTCATTCTTTAGTACTATGTGTAACCGATAAAATTATATAGAAGAATGTTAATATATTTCTGTAACATTTAAAAAAGACTTATGGGCCCTGGCTGGTGCGGCTCAGTGGACTGAGTGCGGGCCTGGGAACCAAAAGTTTGCCAGTTCAATTCCTGGTCGGGCACATGCCTGGGTTGCCCGCCAGGTCTCCGGTTGGGCTGTGTGAGCAGCAACAGATGGATGTATCTCACACACTATGTTTCCCTCTTTCTCCCTCCCTTACGCTCTCTCTAAAAATAAAATCTTTAGAGAAAAGGAGGTATGGTACTGGATCAAGTTTTAGACTGTAAATTTAGAAATTTACCATTTCAAGTACAATATTAGGCTGCAAATTCCAAACAATTTTAACCCAGTTTAACATTCATCTCTAAAGAAAAGTTAACACTGATTGAAATACTCCATAAAATTTTCACATTTTATATACATCATGCTCGAAATGAAATAGATACTACTCAATAACGAAGAGATAAAGATTTGGCCTAATATTTGGGAAATTTGAGGGTGAACTATCTAGTCTCCTTTTGGCAAGACATCTTTCCAAAAGAAACTTCTCTGTTTTCTTTACACAATACCGTCCTGTCATAAACTCAATCATCTTTTTGTCTTTTGGAAATCCACGTGTCGTTGCTAGGGTGCAGGGTGGGGCTTTAAAAATAAGACAATTCCAACGTCTGCAGACCTGGGAACCTGGACGTCCCAGTTTGTGCCCCAGTCCAGCCCAAGCTCTAACTGTCTCCTTGGACAATGTACCCATCGCAGGGACTCGGTTTTCCTCTCTCATTATCTTGCTCAGAGTGGGGATCGGCGGCGGGGGGGCGGGGTGAGCCTGGCCACCAGCGACTGCAGACACCTGGGCTGCAGTTCGCTCCAGGTTCACGCAGTTCCTCAGCCCTGAAAAATGGTGGCCCAGGATCTCCCTCCAAGCTCAGTCACTGGCTGCCCGGGAGCAGTCCGTCCCGGGTTTCCCAGGCCGGATACGCCCCCGGCCCCGGCTCTCCCCACCTTGTGCCTCGCGGCAAGATCATTCTTTCTTCCGAGGAGAAACTGTCCATCTACCCTTCATTCTCGCCCTGGTCCTTCCTCCTCCTCGGAATCCCTGACACCACTGCACTCAAGAGATCCTCACCTTGGCTTTGTCTCAAGACCCCTTTCCTCCCCTCAGGAGACCTCCCCTTCACATCGCCTTCACCTCCGGAGGAGCCCCCTATTCACACATCCCCATCCTTCCTCAAATTCTCACGTTATTTCCACCCGCCAGCCTTCTGCAGAGCTCCAAGGGGGGGAAAGCCTCCCGCATCTCCGCCATCGGGTTCTGAGGACCCCTCTCACCTCCGCGGTGAGAGATGTGTTTACTGAGGAATCGCTGCTTCTTTCTCTGGTGCAGCAAGGTCGGGTATTTGAGCAACAAGAATGAGGTCACCAAATACCCTCCCAGGGTGGAGAGAAGGTAAAAAGCCGCAGTGGACGACATCTCAGTCACGGTGTGGGAAGTCTCCCCCCTCTGGGGCCTCTGAACTCCGCTGCGGCGGTCGCAGTGACGGCGCCGGCGGCTCCAAGTCAGCTCGCCCCCAGCCGGTGCCAGCGGCGCGGCGCACTTGTCCGCGCCGACCAACCACGCAGGCGCAGCCAGACCCTAGCGGCGGAGCAACAAAGGGGCTCCCGCACGCAGGCGCGCTCCGGCGGCTGGGTAGGAGCCTGCAGGGGACCCGTAATGAACCTCTGTCACCCAGCTTTGTGGTCGGATCTGCGGCGCTTCGAAGAATCCCCAACCTGGGGCGAATGCTTGGAAGCCTGTCAGTGCCTTCGTTTTCGCCACCACTCGGGCAGAAAAGACTGTTCAAGGACAGCCTTCAGGAAAGCCCGACATAATCAGAAAATACACATCAAAAAGGAAAGATGCCAGAGTGCGTCTTAGCCCTTGCTCTGGGAAATGCAAAGAACTGTTACCGATGGGGGAGTTAAAGCTTGCTAAACCAAATAATAAACCCATCCATTCGTCTAGCCAAGAGAGAACTTTCCCTATTGTAACACATAACCATAAGAAGTTATCAATTTATCAGTCAAATATTTGAGGGACGGGCTCCTCTCTCATTTCATTGTGAAAATGCAATCCCCATGCTTGGTACACGATAGGTAGTCAAGAAATATTTGTTGATTTACAAGTCCATTTAAAATAAGGAAACGTTGAAAAGGGCTATAGGTTATCACTTAAAAGTCTTAGGAAGACCAGAAACTGAATTCCAGAAGGCCCAATTTGTTCCCCTTTCATCCTACATATTCCAACTACTCTTAAGAGCCATTAGTTCAAATGCAAAAGAATTAACCTCGAGTCCAGGGAGAATATTTAGCAAGAGCAAGTCTCCCTGGGAAGTAGAATGCAGAATGATTATCTAAAATAGTGTGGTTCTTGTTTCTGGTCTGAAGCAAATTCTCTATCCTGTTTTTTTATCTGTAAAATGAGGAATTTCTTACTAAATAAAAACCTCCAACTCTTACATTCTCTTAATGATCTTGGTTGCCCAAAATTCTAGCTTCCTGTAAGAGGAGTAAATAAAAGAAGATTCTTGAAAACAGGAGCATTCATTAGATTTTTAAAAAATAGATGAAAAAGAGCTTGGCATCAGTTTATCGTCAGTAGTAGTCTATTTCTAAATCTAACACCAAAATACCCAAAGAAATGGTAAAGCCTTTGTAGAAGAAAAAAAAATTAAGTATTAGAAGAATTGTAAATACAACTGTAGGGGTTCAGAACAAGTTGTCCCAAAATGTGCTACTCTGGCATGCAGATTATTTGGATCTGAAAATAATCAAGAACTTACAGAGGATCTGTAGGGAGATATCATTGTAGATTACTATAGTTTAATTCAAACTAGATGTGGTAGACAGAGACTGTTAACACCACAGGCCCACCCTGACCGGTGTGGTTCTGTGGATTGAGTGCTGGTCTGCACAAAGAAAGCTGCTGGTTCGATTCCCAGTCAGGGCACGTGCCTGGGCTGCAGGCCAGGTCCCCAGTTGGGGGCTTGTGAGAGGCAGCTGATTAATGTTTCTCTCTCTCTTTCTCCCTCCCTTCCCCTCTCTCTAAAAATAAATAAAATATTTAAAAAACAAAACAACAACACAGGCTCAAAATGGCTTCATTCGTGCTAAAAGCAGATCACAGCAAACCTAGATTTAATACCTCATTAAAATGTAGTTTCAGCCGTTACCAATAACATAATCTTAATCACCCAGTATGTAATTTTCTGGTCAGGCACCAGAAAAGTAACCTGTTACATGGGCCCCCAGTGAAAGTATGGGCCCTGTAACAGGTAATCTGTATGATAATAACCTTCCCCTTTTCGTCCCCCAAGGAAAAGGTGGCCCAACCTCCTCCACGATACCCTTTGACTCTTGCAGCATCAGTTCCCCCAACAGGATGGGACCGGGAATAGGAGACGCGGGAAGGAGGCCCGGCTCCCCCTAGCGGCCGTCCAGATGCCTCGCTCCATTCCTGGCACGTGGGCAGTGCGACTCACGTGACCACGTTGGAGGAGCCGCTGTCCGTTTCCCTAGTCACTGAGGGAGAGGAGAAAAAACGAGACAGTGGCTGAAGGCAATGGGAGCGGAGCCCTATCAATGCGGATGGGCCTTCTCCCTCCACCTGCTTCTGCCAGCAGGGCCCCGCGAGCCTCCCCACCTGCCCACGCGCCCACCACCAACCTCCCCTCCTGCTCCCTGGACGGGGAAGGTGCCTGGCAGTCCTGGGCTCTCCCTGCCCAGGCCCGGCCAGCCACCGCCCACCACCCACCCAACCCACCGAGGGGGCCTCTGCTCTGGCACCGGGACAGCCCGGGCAGGTGGGCTGCTGCCCAGGCTGAGGGGGCGCCCAAGACACAGCTGAGCTTGTGCAGGGGGGCCAGAGATAGCTGCTCCCCCTCCTAGCACCAGGGCCCCTTAAAAGGGAATTAAGGATTTAGACAGGTTGTGGCTGTCAATGTAAGAAACATTCAATCCCGTAGAGAATTTTTATAAGTTTATTTGAGCCAAACTGATGACAATTGCCAAGAAGCAAAACCATGAGTTGAAAAATGCTTTGAACAATGGCGGTTTTACACTTTATTTTATATATCACAACCAAAAGAGGAAGTGTAAGTGGGTTACATGAAATCCATTGGTGATAGATTAGGGAGGTGTGTGGGCGCAAAACTGGGAAAACTCTGGGACTGGATAAAAAGTAAAACGATAAATACCTTTTACATAGGTGGGTAGAGGATAGTTAATAGTCAACAATTAACATTATAACAATAAGAGTGAGGGGATTTGTGGTCTCCCCAGGTGCGGGGCCTGTGCTTGAGGGGTCTGGAAAAAGGAAATTTGACATTCCAAAGGTATGTTATCATAGATGCAGAAAGACGACAGGCTCAGTTAAGGTGAAGAATGACCTTTGTTAGGGAAAATTACTGGCATAGGACATGACTACCTGCCACGAAATGGTTTTTGTTAGAAAGTTTTAATTTCTGACAATCCTCTGTGGTTAGTTTAGGTGTCTGATTTGTAAGGCTGCCATGCAGGCCTCCCCTGAGCGTGTCAGGTTTTGCATGTGGCCCCTTTTCTTACACATGGCATACAGGCGCACACGCACAAACCAGGCTTCTCTTTGCACCCTGAGCCCTGTGGTTTCAGAGTTGTGTTGAGGAAATGGATCAGTTTGGGTTAGTGGGGAAGCCTTATCTGGTCCTGTGTTTGCTTTCATTCTGGAGTGCTAATGGGCCCGTGCCACAGTTGCTGGTGGATGGCTGATTAAAAAGCAAAGCAGAAAACCAAACAAAACCAAAGCAAACGTGGTAATCCATCCCAAAGTCATTTTGGTAAAATCCAAAATAAGAGCCACCTGGCCAGGTGGCAGCTGGTTGGAGCATCCTCCAATACACCAAAAGTTGTGGGTTCAATCCCCAGTCAGGGCACATAGCCTAGGTTTGGGTTGTATCCCCAGTCGGCGTGCACACAGGAGGCAATCAACTGCTCTTTCTCTCTCTCTTCCCCCTTGCGCTCTCTAAAATCAGCGACAACATATCCTCAGGTGAGGAACTTAAAAATATACCTTTCTTTAAATAAAAGTGAGAAATCATAGAAACATGATTTGATCCCTTTGCTTTGCTTGAGAAACAGTTTCCTGTCCCCTGTTGCAAGAGACGTACAGTTGATCATGCAGGTGTAATTACTGATGATTAACGTTTGGAGCAACGTCTAAGTCACACAGCAAACGTGTAGGGGGACTTACCAGAAAGTGACTTTTTCTTTCTGTCTCATTTCGTAAAAGTCCTTTCTGGATCTGTAATGAATTTCTCCACAGTGACTCCTCTCCAATATTCTCACAGAAAGTTTCTCTAGGCTGGTGTTGAGATGCATTTTTTAAAAACCACACAATTGCTGCTTTGTATTAAGTATGTAGTTGCATCTTATTAAACGGTGGAAAGAAAATAACTTGTAGCAATAACTACAAGACTTCTTTTATGTGTGTTAATCTGGATTAATTAAATTACAATCTAGTTTTAAGAGCATTTACAAAGTAAAGTTTATGAGGAAATAAGATCTTAAAAAAAGTTTAAGTGTCACTTGTTCAGGAGACGTGGATAGTAGAAGTGGTTAAATAAACTTAAATGTTTCAGTTTTTTATAAATGCTTAAATATGTATTAGAGGAATATGAGAATCAAGCCAGGAATAATACCATTTAGATTGTTAACAGCAAATGAAAAAGGTAACTTCCTTTGCCTGACAGTTAGAACATCTGCATTTGTTGGGGTAGTGCAGGGAGTTGGCTGGAGAATGAAGGGGAATGAATTGTGTCAAGTATTTATGTCTTGTGTGCAGAGGGGACTATGCCACTTTTCATTTCTTGCCAACGTGATTTTAGTACATTTTTTATAGTTACAGTTTTTACTTTAAGAAATCACATGTGGCCCTGACTGGTGTGGGTCAGTTAGTTGGGCATTGTCCTGCAAAGCAAAAGGTCACCAGTTTGATTCCCAGTCAGGGTACATGCTTGGGTTGTGGGCCCAGTCCCTGGTCAGGGCGTGTGCAACAGGCAACTGATCGATGTTTCTCTCTCACATTGAAGTTTCTCTCTCACATTGATGTTTCTCTCCCTCTCTCTCTCCCTTCCCCTCTAAAAATAAATAAAATCTAAAGAAAATGGAAGGAAGGAAGGATGGATGGAATGAATGAATGAATTGCATGTGGCCCTGGCCAGTGTGGCTCAGATGGTTGGAGCATCGTCCCATACACCAAAAGGTTAAGGGTTCGATTCCTAGTCAGGGCACATACCTAGGTTGCAGATTCAATCCCCAGGTGTGAAGCATATGGAAGGCAACTGATCAATGTTTCCCTCTCACATCAATGTTTCTTTCTCTCTCTCCTTCTTCTCTAAAATCAACATTTTAAAAAAAGAAGAAGAAATCACATGCATCCCTCTCTACCAAGAGCCCAGAACTGAAAGACCCATGGAGACGGAGTTATGCTATCCCAGGGCACTTTGGGAGGGCAGTTTTGCTAATGTTAACTTCTCTTTGAAGGTCTAACAGATAATATTTAGGACTGATAGCTGTGTACATGCTGAGTTCAATGACAACTTGCAGTTGGGTTTCCTTTTCTTAAAAAAGCCCCCAAAACAACAAACTTGTATATTTATGTCCTTACATGACATTATGGTTCTTAGGGACTCTTTAGTCTGCCTCGTGTGTATCTGTCCTGCTCCTTATTCTTGCTCATCAAGGACTGGCTGGGTAAATGACTGTTAGGTGAGAACTCGTGAGAGACAGTTTTCATAATACTTCAGTGGGTGCCATGACTCCTAAGTGTTTTGGATTTGGGAATCTAAGAACTGGTCTAATTAGATTTTGATAGGCAACTTGACCAGTGAATGTTTTTAGCGGCAGACTTAGTGTGTTTTGAGCAGCCCACATTTCATATGGCTTGCCAGGCATTTTCCTTTCTTTACTGGATGTGGTTTTAACTTGTTGGTTGTTTTACTTTGGAAACACATTATTTCTCAAGATTACGGTGGAAGGGATGATAAACTTTTAGAATATGTCCACTTGCTTAGAATAATCAACAGTGCATGACAGTGAGTTGTTTAGGCTAAGCACTACCTTCATTAGTTAAGTTTTGTTTTTTTCCCCCCTGTACTCCTAGACGATAAAGGCTGGGAAGAAGGCTGTCAGGAAATATGTATATGTGTGTATGCTTTGGAAGTTAAAACATTCTAGGGCTGTTTTAAGATATTCCAAAAGCACATAAAGAAATGTGATTAGATTAATTTTTGTAGACTAGAATGCTGGCTAAGTACTAACATACTAAATTCCTAGTGTAAGAAATAATTCCTCTTACACCTGTTCCTCTACAGCCATTCCTCTATTCCTCTATTGAGTACTTTGTAGGTAATATTGTTGTTGATGGTGCGAAGACACTGGTTGATGCTGCTAGCTTAATTTTCTAAAATTATAGATTTAAAAAGGCTTATTCACTGTAGATTAAGTGTTTTCCTTGTAAGGAGAAAAAATTTAAATGAGTATGAAAGGTATTCAAAATCAACTAGTTTTGCTTAAGCTATAGATATTTGGTTGAATAAGGCTTTTATTTATTTTTATTGTTAAAATTCAGAGTTATTTCAGCCTACAGATTGCATGACATATGTCATTGTAAGAAACATCCAAACCTGTAGAGAATTTTTGTGAGCTTATTTGAGCTAAACTGATGACAGTTGCCAGGAAGCAAAACCTCAATGAGTTGAGAAAATGCTCTGGAAAATGTCAATTTTGCACCTTATTTTATACATTACAATCAAAAGAGGAAGCATAAGGGGGATACATGAAATCCACCGCTGATAAATTAGGGAGGCATGAGAAAGCAAAACTGGGAAACCGCTGGGATTAAAAAAAAATGATAGACATATGTGGGTACAGGATAGTTAATAAAAAAAGTAAAAAAAAAAAAGTAAAATGATAGACACACACTTTTATACACATGGGTACAGGATAGTTAACAGTCAACTATTAACTCAATAATAATGATGAGGGAAGCCCTGGCTGGTGTGGCTCAGATGGGTGGGACCTCTTCCTGCAAAATGAAAGGAAAGGTCACCAGTTTGATTCCCAGTCAGGGCACATGCTTGGGTTGCGGGTTCAGGCCTATGGGTATGGGTATACAAGAGGCAACTGATCAATGTTTCTCTCTCACAACAATGCTTCTCTCCCTTTCTCCCTTCCTTCCCCCTCTCTAAAAATAAATAAAATCTTTTTTTTTAAAGGGGCTTAGTATTGATGCTAAAGATTTCAGAGACCCAACTATAACAAAGGATCCATCCCTGTATGGGGCCAGCCTTGGAATCAGTTCCATTTAAAAACCATTACTATGTGCTAGACACTGGGAATAAGATGCAGCCCATTCTCTCTTGGAGTTTACATGCCAGAGGTCGTGCCACACAGTAATCAAGGAATAAAACAAAACAGAAAAAGGGCTGTGAGGGAAGCAAATTGGGTGATAGTTTCATGTCTGAAGACGATTCAAAAAGCCGGCTTTAACCCCGGAGTGTCCTCTCCGCGTGCGCACACAGGGTAGACCTCTGAGAAGGGCCCTCGTTGCTTCTCTAGATTAATGGCTGTGTTGGGCCAGGTGGGAGGGGGACGTTTTCCCAACCACTGTAAAGGGCTTCACTTGGTTTCACCCTTTCCCTGGCTGAACTGCTCACCCACCCAAACCCCATCTACAGAAATGCTGGAGTCATCGCTGATTCAGTGGTAGCCCCCATCTAATAGAGCGGGGGAGTGAAGAATCAGACATGGAAACTGAGAATTTCGAGGAAATGGTGGTAACATTTCCCCTTCTTGCCTAACTGATGTTCATTTGGTAGTTCAGCTACTTTTCTTGGAAGCAGTATGGCCAAGGGGAAGAATGTCTCTTGGATTTTAGCTTCGAAGAGGAGTTCAGAGAGCAAGAGCTGGACTAGCACTTCTGAATTTCCTGGGATTCCAGGCCCTGTGGCTTCCTTGGGAAGCTCTGCAGCACCCATCAAACCCCCTCCTTTAACAGCCCCCTATCCCGCCACCCCTGGGCTGCTGGAGTCTGGGGCCACCCAGGTGTGCAGCCCAATTCTGCCTCACTTTGAGGGGAAAGGGGAGCCCCAATGGGAGGTAGCTGTCCCCTCTGCAAGTAAAAAGGACCGCTTGGTCCCTAGTGATTCTGGGAAAAGGGCTCCCTCTTCTGCAGTCACTCTCAAGACTAATATAGTTTACCTAAATAAAGGCTGGTACTTGAGGCGGGAGGGGGCTGCATGGTTGCTAAGGGGTACACTCATGACACAACTGCCAACTGCGACACACCCACCAGTTGTGACATAGCTGTCAATTGTTCAGCTATGGCTCAGCGCATGGTGCTGGCACCCCACTCACCTGGGCCGCTCATTGTGCCCCAGGCCTTTCCGTGTCACATCTGGGCTACACCTCTGGGCCCCACGGCTCCTCTTCACGTGGTAGGTGTTGCGGCTGCTGGTCCAGGCAGCTCAGCCCCTGGAGTTGGCGCTGGTTCCTGCCCTGCAGACTGCTGTCCTCCCAGGGTGGCTCACTCTTGGCCTTCGGATCAGCAAACCCCCCCAACCTGAGCCTTCATATACCTTTGAAAAGGCTGAACCTCCCTCACTCCAACAGGAAGCCTCAGCTCTGCCTATGGCGGCCCCTGTGGAAATGGAACCTTCTCCAAACCACCAGCTAAGTCCCCTGCCTTTTTGGAGAAGCTGAACCTTTTCCACACCACGAGGAAGCCTCGGCTCAGCCTCCAGAGCCCTGTAATGACGCAGGATCGTCTTTATCCCAGCCCCTCTTCAAGAGCAACCTGGAGAAGTTAAGAAAACCTTCCACGAAAAAGCAGGAGACTCCAGCCCAGCAATCAAAGCCCCTGCGGAGGGAGAACCGTCTTCAACCCGGAGGAGGCTTCAGCTCAGACTCCTGAGGAATTTGAAGTTTCTCCACCCCAACAAGAGGCCTCAGCTCGGTCTACGGTGTCTCCTGAGCTGCTGAAACCTTTGTCAGTCCACTGAAGGGGTCCAGGTCAGCAGCCAACCAAACCCTTCCTGAAATCGTTGATTCTTCTTCAGTCCAGCAGGAGAGCTCAGCTCAGCTTCAAGTGCTTCTTCCTGGCGTAGAACCTTCTCCAGTTGAGCAGAAGGGTCCAGCTCACCTCCAAAATTCTCTACGGGTGTTGTAGCACAACCTTCAGTACATCTCGAGGTGACAGTCTCACCTCTAGGTTCGAGTGAAACTCGGCATTTAGTGTTGCCTAACACCAGTGTTAAAGATGTGGATCTGGCCCTGGCTGGTATGGCTCAGTGGACTAAGTGCCAGCCTTAGAACCGAAAGGTCGGGGGTTTGATTCCCAATTAGGGCACATTCCTGGATTGTGGGCCAGGTCCCCAGCTGGGGGCTTGAGAGAAGCAACTGAACTATGTATCTCTCGTACATCAATGTTTCTCTTCCTCTCTTTTTCCCTCCCTTCTTCTCTAAAAATAAATTTTAAAAATTTGGAAAAAAAAAAGTGGATATGGGGGGTTTTGATACCTCCAGAGCTTTTTAAGGAGTTTGAACCACCTGAAACAGAGCAAGAGGTCTCAGCTAATCCTCCAAAGCACACAGAAGAGGTCAAACCTAAACCTAGCGGGAGGTCCCTCCGCAGGCCCCTCAAGAGAGAGAATTGTTTCCATCCCAACAGAAACCCTAGCTCAGCCTCCAGAGTCACCTGAATGGATCCAGTCCACAATGTGACAGTTTTAGCTCCAGAACAAAAGCAATCTTTGGACCTGGGGCTAACCAAAACTCCAGAACCTGCTCTAAAGGGCGACCATCCCACAGCCCTGCAGCAGACTACAGCTGATCCCGAGCACCCTTAGGTGACACTTCCAAAGCAAGAACCTGCGCAGACTCAGCAGCTAAACTTGACTGAAGTCACAGTTCAGCCTTCACCGGGAGCTCACTGTAACTCTACAGCCACCTTGGGAGGCAGAACGTGCTACAGCCCTGCAGCAGGTGACAGCTCCTCCAGAGCGCCCTGAGGTGACACTTCCACATCCAGATCGTGTTCAAGTTCGGCAGCCAACTCTGACTGAAATAACGGTTCCATCTCTGGACCTGGAGCTCACCGTAACTACTTGACCCCTTGCCTCTGTCCCTGCACGGGCCTTGGGTGCAGAGTATGCCAAAAGGTGCCAGGAGGTGAGTGGGGCCAGAGAGTGGGCTCCGCCCAAAAGGTCTTGGGAGAAAGGATGTGGAGCCCACTGCCTGGGCTGAAAAGGAAGAGAAGGGGGTGAGACAGCTTCCCTTCTGCACAGCCCACCCCGTCTGTCCCTGAGTTCCAGTCCACTAAGGATTCAGCTCCATTTCAGTCTTCTCTGGCCTCTGAGCAGCAGTCATTTCTTGGATGGGCTGAACTGGTGTGAAGAAGCTGCAATCCAAACAGCAGGTGGCTGTCAGCCCTCCCAGCAGCTCTGCCTCATGGCCTTTGGCAGTTGAAGGCGGATTAGAGCTACTCACTCCCCCATGCCGCTTCCCTCCCCTTTAACTTCTCCAGTTCTTCCTCTCCTTCAATCGTCCCGATCACCTTGCTGTCTCCCAGAAAGCCCCTCCTAGTTAATGCTCCCACTGTCACAGACACTCTAAACCCTGTCCCTCAGCTTTGGGGATTCTGTTCCTTTGTCCTCTGGTTATTCCATGCAAACAGTTCTTGTTGTGCCCTGGCCACTGTGGCTCAGTTGGCTGGGCACCATACTACAAAGTGGAAGTTTGCTGGTTTGATTCCTAGTCGGGGCACATGCCTGGGTTGCAGGGGTTTGGTCCCTGGACAGGGCATGAATGAGAGGCAACTGATCTATGTTTCTCTCTCACATTGATGTTTCTCTCCTTCTCTTTCTCCCTCCCTTCCCCTCTCTCTAAAAAGAACTATTTTATTTTAAAAAATAGTTCTTGCCTTTCCAGTTAAACAGGAATAATAAACCACCATGTCTGGAGGGCACTTAGGGCAGTGGTTCTCAACCTTGACAGCACATGAGAATCTCTTGGAAAGTTAAAAATTTTTTTTTCCTGAAACCTAGGCCACAGCCCGGATCAAGCAGCTCGAAACCCCTGGGGACAAGCCCCAGAATGGGGACCAATTCAGCTCTTCACGTCATGGCAATTCAAACAAAGGCTGAGGCTCCTTGCTGCAGACCTCCAGAGTCTGCCACAGACACTTAGTCTTTTGGGTCCCCTGCCCGCCCTGGGAGGGGAGGCAGGACAGGTGTTACACTATTTTAAGAGGAGAACATGAGGCTCGAAAACACAAGAACAGGGAAGCAGGGTCGGCTGGGACCTGGGCCCGGCCACCTACATCCTGGACCCAGGGCTTCCACTGCTGCCTCTAATTACTGCCACGTGCAGAGGGCAGAGGTTGCTTCCAACCCGTCTGCCCTGAAATGGCCAACATGATGCTGGGCATATACCAGGGCTCGGCAGCTGGGCACTGAAGGACTGAGGAGGTGGCAAGGCTGCCCATAGTAGAACCAAGTTTGAAAGCCTGTGCTAGAGGGGCCTAGGGATGAAGTGTGGAGGGGCCTGCTCAGAGGCCCTATGGCAGGGGGCCTGCCAGCTGCACCTGACGGGGCCAAGGACCTGCCAGACTCCCCTCACCCCCCTTCCCTCTTGTCCTGTGTGGTATATACAATGAAAGGGCACAAAAAGGGGAGAAGGGATGAAAACACTTTAAGAAATGTTTTCCATGCTTGTTTGCAATATGCTCACCTGTGTCTGTACTGAGAGGACTGAAAGGGGAGTTCTGTACGTTAGAACTGTAATTTGAAAGGTCTTTTGGCCATACCCTGACTACTCCAAGAACATCTCAGAGCTGCTACTGAACCTGCAATTTTGGATCTAAAAAAGACCAAACCAAATCTGCACTTGTTTCCTCCAACACCAGACCTAACACACTTGGTTCTGGGCAGACCTACCAGATAGGGTTATGTCGCCCTCTGGTGGCAAGGCCTGAGTCCAGCTCCCATTCTCCACTTCCAGAAGCTCTGGGCCAAATCGCCTCTCCCCTTTCAATTAGGAAAATATTTTAAGTCAGAGAACCTGCTATATAAGATGCAACAAATGCCCTTTAGCCCTATACTCAATCCTGGTAGGGTGCCTTGATCTCCTGCATCTCATACTGAGTACAGGAGTCAGGTCAGTGCAGTGATCATGAGCTTGGGCTATGAAACCATACAGGACAAACGCTAGCTCCTCTGGTGCTCCTCGTGGGGCTTTGGGACTCACTAAAAGCTCAGCCTCCTCACATGCACAATGGGGATAGTACAGCACCTAACTCAGAGGGTTTGTGCCAATTAAAGGGGTTACCCAGGAAAATAACCATGCCTGGCTTCCAGTAAGGGCCCCAGGCAAGCTAGTGGTAGTAAGTGGTCTGAGTTTTCCCTTGAGCAATTATGGCATCCTCCCCCAACCCCCTTTTATACTAACATGTCATGTTTCTCTCTTTGCTTTGGCTGCTGGGGCCTGAAGCCAAATTAGGGATTCCCCAGAGCAGTTCAGAAGAGTTTCATGACATGTTTGAGTTTGGTATTGACATTCTACTCTGACTTGTTCTTGGTCCTCACTTCTTCATATTTCGCTGTTTTTAGTTATTTCCTATAAGTCTCCTCACATCTTTTCTGGAATAAGATAGGATATAAACAAATAAGACTTTACTGGGGACTTTCTAAGTTTTGTTTTTCACACATTACCGAAGGTCTGTCTGGAAAAAGCCCAGCCATTGTTAACATAATGAGAACAGTTCGCCCGGCATCAATGTAACCTGGCAGCCAAGGAGAGTGGACTGGAATGCACACGTGCAAACAATGACGACTTCACTGTACTAGTAGGTGGGGGCAGTAGATGCTGCTGAGTGAGCATTTGTACTGTGCGGCCATTGTAATCAAAATGACTGAGTAAAACAAAGAATCTGCATCAAATTCTGTGTTAAGCTTGAACATTTCTCCGCAGAAACTATTTGGATGATTCAGAAGGCTGCAGTTGTGGGTAGCTGGTGACTGGCAGCTTCATCACAACAACGCATCCGCTCATGCATTGACTCGTGAAGAGCTTTTGGGTGAAACATCAAATCACCCAGGTGACTCAGCCCCGCTACAGCCCCGATTTGGCGCCCTGCAACTTCTGGCTTTTCCCAAAACTAAAATCACCTTTGAAAGGGAAGAGATTTCAGACCGTTAATGAGATTCAGAGAAGTACGACAGAGCAGCTAATAGCAACTGGGAGAGCTGTGTACAGTCCTAAAGTAAGGTGCCTACTTTAAAGGGGACCGAGGTGACATTGTCCTGTGTACAATGTTTCTTGTATCTTCTTCAATAAATGTCTTTTTCACAGCACATAGCTGGATACTTTATGGACAGACCTCATATGCTGAGCTAGTTCAGCATACATTTTCAAATGCTATCACTTTTGGCCCTGGCTGGTGTGGCTCAGTGGATTGAGCACCAGCCTGCGAATGAAAGGGTCGCTGGTTCGATTCCCAGTCAGGGCACATGCCTGGGTTGCAGGCCAGGTACCCAGTAGGGGGTACGGGAGGTAACCACACATTCATGTTTCTCTCCCTCTCTCCCTCCCTCCCTTCCCCTCTCTCTAAAAATAAATAAATAAAAAAACAATGCTATCACCTTTGACTAAAATAAATATTCTGATTCAGAAGGTTTGGGGTAGGCCCCAAGAATCTATAATTACAAGTTTTCCAGCTGCTTCTGAGGCAGCCAGACAAGCTCCTAGCCACGGAACAGTATTTGTGAATGTCTGGCCTGGAAACGTGAAAATGGGGGTCATTAGTTTTAACAATGAATGTCAAGTTTCTTTAAAAAACATAATATTCTGAACAAAATAAATCAGAATTTTATTCAACTGATGTGCTTAAAAAACAATGGGTTCAAGTCCAAATTTGCAAATCAAACCCATCTAAGTCATTAGGGCAAAGGACTTAGGAAAAAAGCCAGCAATGGAGCCTATAAAAATCAAGACTCTCCTACTGACTTGGTCTTCAAGTTCAGCGTTTCTTAAGGTGGTCACACAAGTACATTCCACGGAAAGAAGGTATTTCCAAGTTCCTTGACAACCCACCTGTCTCAAACCTCAATACACAAACCTGTACCAACAGCCTGCAGGAGGTCCCAGAGGCTGTCAGCTGGAGATTCTTGTGCCAGCTCAACCTGATAATTCACCCCTAGCTCCACTAGGAGGCGCTCCTTCCCTGGACCAGGCCCCTTCCCTACACTCAGGGGACTGTGGAGACAGAGCACCGAGTTGGGCCAAGGTGAGTTTCTCACAGACACACTATGGCTGCGGTTTCCTAGCCCAGGATGATAACGACCCACAAAATGCCTCCACAATTTTTATTACAAAGTAGGGAGAGTGGCTCTGAAGGTGGGGGAAGGCCTTACTCCTGGTTCATCAAGGCCAGTAATCACTATCAAGTGTGGAAATACAGTGGGGTGACTACAAATGGATAAATGTCACATCAGACAATGGAGTACAGAGTGGGGGGAGTTTTGGTTTCCCAGAGTTCAAGTCCCAATGGTTTAGCTGCTCCTTGTACACCTTCCTCCAAAGTGCACAGTCTGGCAAGATCTTCACAGGGATAGGACAGCCAGGTCTGTGCTGTTTAAAAACCCACTTTCTGGACTGCTAAGAGCCCTGTGGTAGGTCCCCTGGATGGCAGGGCCCTGGGTGTGAGGGAAATTTCAAACTCTACCTCCCCGAAGTTAGATCTAGGCCTGAAGATGCCTCAACCTCTCTCTCTACCCTCCAGGCCACCACTTCCATTCTGTGAGGGCCTTCAATTCTTTTAGGAAGCAGTCACAGGTTCCCCTTTCCTTGGAAACCCAGGGCCCAGAGAACAGAGATTCCACCGAAAGTGTAAAATCCATGACTATTAGAAAGCATTTACCAAAAGGAGGTCTATGTCACAGATGTAGCTGAAAAGACCAATGTTGCTACAGAAACAGGTGGGAGATGAACGAGGGAGGTGGAATGGAACATACAGAAAAGAGAAAGAAGACAGAAGATAGTCCAAGTAACAAGAAATAAAGACAGTTGGTGGAGCAAGACAAAGGTGGGGTAATACTGACCAGGTTTCCAGTTTTTTCTGGGACATTTTAAGTGCTATTTTATGTCTTGTCATAAGGCTACTGAGCACAGAGCCAGAAAGGTCTGTGATCGATAAAAAAATATGCTAACCAGGTCTTCCTGGTACTTTCAGCAACTAATCCAAATAGACTAGCTTTACAATAAATTCCACAATACACCAGGTAGTGTACAATCTTAATCCAGGGTTGGTCAGAGAAGGAAAACGGTCCTGGTCCCTGGGAAGAGAGTTTCACAAGGACGCCAGAGACAGTTTTAGGGTGGTATCTGCCCACACTGGCTGGGCAGAATCAAGGCTTGGCTGGCAGTTGCTAATGTATTTCAAGGGAAGGGAAGAAAGCCAAAGAATCAGAGATGCTAAAACTAGAAATGACACTATAATTGACAGATCACTTTCCTTTGCTCACAGTTACTTTCTAAGGGGCAAACGCCCAACAAAGCCTGGGCATGGGTGCCAGGCTACAGTCTTGGAAACTTAAAAGCCAACCATTCTATTAACTACAAAAAAACAAAACAAAACAAAAAAAAAATCAGTAACTAGGGTCTTTAGTCTCAAGACTGAACACGCCCAGAAAATAACAGTGGCCGCACTTTAGAAATGAGAAACACCCAACAGCTGTAATGTGGAAACTCTTACTCGTCAGCAGCAGCATCAATGCCTGTTTCCTTTAGGTAGCTGCTTCCGGGGAAGGGTAACAAGTATGGGCACTCAGTCATCTGCTTGTCATCTGAGGGGTTGGGGGGGTGGCTAGTAGTAAGAGCATGTGGGTCCATTTACTATAATGGGCACAGGAAAAGGAGACTTCTTTCCCCTCCTTCTCTTCTCTTCTGCTCCAGCCTATCCATTAGGAGCCAGAAGGGCTAGATGATGGCAAAGTGTGGACAGTCCTGTCCACAAGGGTCACCGTGAGAGCATTCCCGGGGCAAGCATCAACCATGTAGACAAAACCACCAGAACCATTCCTTTCCCTTCCTTCTTCATCCCTGACCCGTACATCACTTCCTCCCCCAGTGAGAGTGAGAGTGAGACAGGACACATACTTCTTTCATTTCCTATGCACCATGAACTTGGTAGCACTAGCTTCCCCTCCAAGATGCCACAGAAAACAGAGCAGGCTTGAAACTCTCACTAGGTTACAGATCACAATTACTTCTGAGTGGTTTTCACAGTTAAGATGAACATACATTTCAAAACGTGGCCTCTGTGTCCCCCAGTCTCTCACACACACGCACACACACTCATGCAGTGGGAACGATGTCCAGCTGCTGGGCTTAGCTGACTCATGTCAAGTACTGCACCACAAGGAACATGACCACACAGGTGAGCAGCATCCCACCGATCATAAGGTACTTGTCCTGGAAAGCCCGCTTCTCGATGAGCCGCATCACTGTGTTGGACAAGCCCAGCATATTGGCAATGTCAAGGATCCTCTTCTGAGTCCCCTGGGGCAGATAGAAGAGAGAGAAACCAGATCAACTCGTTTTGCCAAAGGTGGGTGAATGTCATTAGGAGACGGGGCTTTGCCAACAATAGTCTCTTGGCCTAAAGTGTGTACAAAGCAGCACCGACCAGAAACAGCTCTCTCATGTGGTCAAATGACTTTTGATCAAGGTACCAGAGCAACTCAAGGGGGAAAGAGTCTTTTCCACAAATGTGCTAGAACAACTGGTTATATAATATGTATCACATGTATGTATCGCACACACATGTATGTCTCGTATAAATCATATATATATTTGTGTGTGTAAAAAATTATCCTCAATTCATTTTATATATAAAAATTTGGATTATGGAATTAAACATAAAAGCTAAAACTATAATAAAGCTTCTAGAAGAAAATACAGACTATCTTAAAAGTAGAAAGAATCCAGGTGCACGTCACCAGAGGGTGTATAAACAATGCATGACGTATCTGACAACGGGGCACGGCTCAGCAGTAAAAAGGGCCTAATTACCAACGTGTAACAATATGAATGAGTCTGGAAAACATTCCTGAGAGGAAGAAGCCACACACAAAGTAGTAATATGAATACTTTTATGAAGTCTGATAACAGGCAAAATTAATTTATGGTGAAATAAATCAGAATAGTGGTTGCCTGGGGGGAGGGGCACACTGACTTGGAAAGGGCACCAGGCGGTTTTCAGGAGTGATGAAAATGGCTATGTCTTGGTAACAGTGTGAGTTACAAAGGTGCATGCATTGGTCAAAATTCAATGACCTGTACAAATAAGATCTGTATACCTCCCTGTATGTACATAATACTCCAATATAAATTTTTAAATTGGAATATTTTATATTAAGACTTAGTCTCTGCTCCCTAGCTCCAAAATCCTTGCTCTCAGATTTCTACTCTTGGGATTCTGCTGAGTACAACATGCGGGTCAGTGTCCAGGTTTACGAGAAGGTATGAAGTGGGCAAGATGGATCGACAGAAACACAACTGACAGACACCAACACAATGACCTAAAACCCTTTATATAAATGTCACCACCCACCACCAAAAACAAAAGGGTATTTTAGTCTGAAACCAACAGCCCAAACCACCCAGCGTGATCTTCCTCTCCACTTTTTCATTTTTAAGCACATTCAAATTCTTATAAACAAATATAAATGAATACTGAGCAGACCCCAAGTTACTTCTACACATATCATCAGCTGCTTCTGTATGGGTGGCATCTAACCTAATGCCCCACATCCACTTTTTAAATGAACAACACATTAACGAGCAACTGAGAGAAGAGGCAAGGGAAGTGGGAATTACACAAGGTACCATGGACAGGAATTCAAACCTACATTCTGCCCAGACGATGATTTAAAAGCCTCAGCGAAGAGAGATCTCACAAGTCAAACTTGATTATCACCAGAGGAGAATAAAGACATGGTTTTGCCATGACGGTGATGGTAAATATAGACTCTCACTAAAGATTCTGCTCAGCTCTGAAAGCATCAGTTATTTCCTCATGATCTGAAGTTCAAGTATCAAGACTCTAAAAATCACCTATAAATGATCATAAACTTTAAAAATATATATACATTTTCAACCGCAGATCTCAAATCATGGCCCAGCTCCTTCATGTTCTCTCCCACATTAATTTCAAATGGTCAAAGCAGAAGTTTTCTGACAGAGGTGGGGTGGGACACAGGTGGAGGGAATCAAGTGGCAGAAGACAGGTAGTGGTGGGTATGCAGAGGAAGTGGGATTGGAAAGCTCACACTCCAGCTTCCAACTGCCTCACCAGGCTTCTGGCACTTCACTTCTGGTGACCGTGTGGGGCAGCGGTTGCTTGCACTCTTCACTGATACCAGGCCCAAGAGTAAGCCAACATTTGCTTTAACAATAAGCTCTAACCCCCACTCGTCAATGTTGGTGTGACACGGTGAGCTTTCCTGAGATGGTTTTGTTGTTTTTATGGGATATGGGAATGAAGCCAGTTGTTTTCTACAAAAAGGGCAGATTAATCAACATGTATCAATTTGGATTACTGCAGGTGGTTGTTCTGAAAGGGAGGCACCCGTGAAGCTGTGGGGACCACACTTGAGACCACCTAAAGCACTGTGGCTGGCCGTCAGCAGGACGTAAGTGTCACTCGTGGCTCGCCTGACTTTCTCCCTGGTAAAGGTGGCAGGAATGTGCCGAAGTCTCGTGGAGCTGACCAGCTGGCTCAGCGTGATCCAACAAAAACTAAGATAAAGCTCACGCTTCCGAGTGACTGTTTCTCACAGCTCAGTGGCTGGCAGCGCTTCGTTCACAAGGAACCACACCCTGATAATAGGCACAGCCCACACCCCATTATCCATCAGGGTTGATACAGGAAAAGGGCTGAGGCTGAAACATCACGACTGACATGAGAGTCTGTGAAATGTTTCTGTAAACTACTCCCGCAGGGTTAGTGTCTCAGCCACTGGGGCAGGGTTTCTAGCGGTACCTGGGACTAAAGAGAGAGTGAGAAGCTGCTGGGGATCACCAGCAGGTGCTCCAGGAGCTAGCTGCTGCTGAACTCCCAAGGCAGCCCCAAGAACCCACCCCAGGGGGTTCTCAGTTATAAGGCTGTCCACAGTGGAGGTCCTACCAGAAAACACAAGAGTCAGGTGCCAAAGTATAGCCACATCTTCCATCCCATGAGAGTGGATTCTATAATAGAATTTCTTAGTCTATTATTGGTTCCTCTCACAGTAGCGGTCACCTTCATAGTATGTTCAGTAAATTGGAAAAGACCTGGATACCAAAAGATGACACATTATGATTCGTTGCAAGCAACAGAAATATCTAATGGCAAAGGGAATTTGGTTTCCTTTGAACTCATAATAATTCAATGCCAAGAGGAAAATGTTTGATAGTGCAGATCATAGAATAATCAAACTGAAGGGCTCTGACTCACCATCATGGTATCACAATTTGGGGATATGTAATCAAAGTGTAAATGCAGACACCAAACTGTTGGAGGAGGCCAAAACAAGAGGCCTTCTCCCTGTCCCCCATAAGGGCCCCCACCTTCAAGGTCATTCTCTGGGCCCTCAGTCCCTCCAGAATACTGTGCCCGCCTCCAATGAGGTCATCCATGCCATGGTGAATTTTCTGGAGGGAGGAGTTAAACTGCAGTGATTCATCCATTGGTATGGCGGTGTCAGAGTCCTGTGAAAGAAATGCAAGCACTTGATTAACTTTGCTTGCCGATCAGCTCCTGCAGTCCCACTGCTCGGCCTGCTCTGCCTTTCGGCCAAGGCCAAGCCACAACAGCCAGAGGGAAATGTGCAAGAATCAGAGGAACCTAAACAGAGAAGTAAAAGCAAAACAAAGACCTAGGGTGGCCTCTGTTCACTTTCCTCAGACTTCCACTACGCCTGTCTCTTATCATTATCCCCAGTGAGGAAAAACTCTATTCCTTCAAGACCTCAATGGGCTTCTCTCGAAGTCTTTCTCTGACTATTCACTAACTTAGCTTGTTCCAAATGTTTCTTTACTTGGTTTCCCCTTAATACAGTATTAAATATTTGCTTTTGTTCTTTAGCTATTTTATCTATAGCTTATCCCTCCAATTAGACTGAGACTGACTAAGGACAGAAGAGACTATGCTTTCTACTGACGGCCAGATGGTATCCAGATGGGACTATTCTCCTGAGCAGGTAAGAAAAATCTGCGCAAAAAGAGAGACAAAAACTGATACTGACCAAGTACCTTCCACTTGGCATGCTCATTACCCTAAGCTCACTTAATCCTCATCCTAACCTCACGAGGTAGTTTAATGCATTAACCCCATTGTGGAGATGAGGAAACTGGAGATGAGGTGGAATAACTAGTTCACGAATTCACAGAGCTGGTAAGAAGCCCAGCAGAGCAAGAATCCCAGTGTTGAGTGCAGAGCCTGCTCTCTTTATCCTCTGTAGGGAGAAACGTCAAGACCAATGCTAGGCTCTAACTTTACACTGAAAGTGAACTGTACACAGAAGCAAGTCATGACCGGCAATAACACTGTTCTCTTTCCTGCCTCCCGATGATAATCACACACTCTCCTGCCAACCAGGGTCATTTTCACCCCTTTTAATCATAATAAAGAGGTTAAACCACCTTTTCTTTGATGCTTAAGTTCAAAATCATTTTTCACGCACACATTTTCAATCCCCCTTGCTAACACAGGAGTTTCTCACACACTTTATTCTCAGCACCTTAATATAGTATTCTCAGCATCTTAAATAGTGTTCTACACACAGCTAATGCTCAGTGGGTCAAAAGACTGCAGTATCTGAATTAATTAGAGGCTCCTCTTCATTTATTTGGAAAGCATTTACTGATGCCTTTCACATACAAATCTTCCTTCCTCTCCTACTTGAAAGGGTATAGCTGATGAGCCACTGTCTCTCAGAAAAATTTTTGACAGTGCAGATCATAGAATAACCAGGAGGAAGTTCATTCAGGAAGTCAGTTTTTATTAAGGGCCCACTGTGTGTACAGCATCACTCCAGGCTGGTAAGACACAAAATAATTCTGAGCTATCATCCCCAGTCTAAAAAAACGTCTGAATAACAATCAAAAGCCCACACAACATCTTTCAGTGTCTTATAGTCCATTACGCTTTTGAAATTCGGCTATGTGTACCACTATACCACCAACGCGTCTTCATCACACTTTGGAATTGTTAATCGTTAACTTGACTGCTTGCGCTAGAGAAACAGAAACTACGGAGGCACATTCTGAAACACCTGGGGAAGTTTACTGACGCTATGGACACAGTAAAGAGGGTTAAACATCTGCAAAGTGGGAACTGATTTGAATCCTGATGGCAAGCTTGGAAAGCTAAGACTTCTTTAGAAAATAAACTTCTCCATTAAAAAAGAGAAAAAAACCCCACCCCAAACCCACCTCTTTCGGTGGAATATATTACGCAGAACACGAAAAAGGCCAGTATGTTCCCTAGCCATGTGCAGGGAATGATCCTATTGAGACCAAAGGGCAGGCACTATGGTGTTCTACAAAAATCAAACATGCAAACCAAAATAGTCCACTTTCAAACAGGCTCAAGTCAAGCAATCCATTTAAAACAAAATATCTGTTAACAAATTCCTCCAAAATTGCTGCTCAGACTAGGGACAAAAACATTTTAATGCATCTGACACTGGAACCACACACATACACAGCACAATGGCAACTGCCCTAAGGCAGCTTTGAAATGCGGCCCTCACTGAAAATGGCCTAAGTCCTAATCATCTGTCTCTATCTGATCAGAAAAAACGTTTCCACCATGTCAACCACGACCTCTCTGCATCGGACCAGTCAAACCAGGTAATTTTCACCTCTGTCCATTCCCTTAAGTTAACTGCTTCCTCTTCAGGTTTCTGTGTTAGAAAAAGAGATTCCCTGTCTAGGTACAGTCTGTGGCAATGCACAAAGTCCACTGTCATTTCCAGCTGGTCTCCTCATCAGTCTGCTTCAGACAACACCTAAAAGGATGCAGCTCAGAGACTGAGCTCCAGCTGCAACAAGCTTTCAGGTACCTGCAGACTCCCACCCAGGCGCCTCGCTTACGTTGGTGGTGAAGGTGCGAGACAGAAGCTCCTCTCGCTGCCTCTCCTGCTGCTCCCTTGTGTATCGCCGGTGCTGGAAGTTTCTGAGAGCAGTCTGCAGATGCTGGGCATCATATTTTAACTGGTCAACACGACTGGAATTGATAGAGAGAGATATTACATTCCAGGAACCCAGGGCGGCACAATCTGAAGTCGTCAGGCTTTGTAGTGAGGAAGGAAGACATTTCCTTACTTCTTTCTATACCACTCCATGCTACTCCCTCACCCCAAATAATCTGATTTTGATCAATGATGTTGAAAATAAAGAAGTGGCTTGTGGTTAAAGTAGGGTTATAGCACATGAGATTCCAGCAGCTTTACTTAAATACCTGCTGGTCTCTGATTCTGGATGCATGACAGGGAACAGGTGACAGGAAACAGGCTCGATGACCTCTTCCTGACCTTCTATGGATTATATCACTCTCCTGGAAGAAGCCCAAGGGCATCTTTGGAGTAAAGCATCAACAAAGTTTCATAAAACTTTTGGGAGCAGGGGCTGGGGTGAAGGTGGTGAGAGTGGTTTCATTTTAACTTCATGGGGGACTATCAAACATTAGATCGGTATTTCATTATAATTAGACTGACTGAAGTGATTAAGAGTAAGATTCATTTTAACCCAAGAATGTAGTGGGAGCCAAAGGGTAAACTCCCTGGCAGCATTAGCCTTCAAGCAGTCATGGGTTTGGATAGAAAAACAGTATTGGAGGCAAAGTTTCAAAAATGATACCAATAAGGTAAAAAAACCACAAAACTTCTAAGCCACTAATGTCACAGAATTTTTATTTTGAGAGAGTATCACGCAAATAGAACTGTGCCCTTCATGGTGACTTTATCTTTGTATAGTCCTCGTTTTTCAATGTGTAAATAATTTTCAGACTATTCAATAGCCTCTCCTGGGAGAAAAGCCTGTCTTAAGGACTTAGGGTTAGAGTACTCACAGTTTGGCATTTTGTCTTTTGTTAGGAGGCTCCTTGCTGGACAAAATCTCCAGGCGTTCTAGATGGTTGAATATCTGGTCTATGCTTGCTTGGATTTCGTTTTCTACTACTGCATGAAAGAGAAAAAAAAATAATTGCTGGAAAAGAGATAGTGAACTTAAATTAGAATGATAAATCAAACATATCTATTTTTCATATCCAACCCTCAAAAATATGTATTTCAAAAGGAGAAAAATGCATATACACTATTGAATAACAGAAAAGGTTCAAGTTTTACTAAGTGACTCTGTAAATGTTTCAAATATATACATATAGCTGTTAATGCTATAACAAAGCCAATTCTTTAAAAAGCTGAGGGTAAGTCTGTAGACATAAATTTTCTGCCTTTAGAAAATAAAATGAACAATGTAAAGGTTGTCCAAATAAAATTTTAAGCAAAAAGCAGTATTTTCTGATACAGAATGAGGTCTCTTTTCCTTTGAGATTATTTTCAGATAGAGATTATAAATATCTAGTAAAAAGACAGCCAACTGAATTCCCTACAGTAATGAGGTTAAAAAAAAAAAAGCACAAAGGGGAAGGTTAGTGCTTGAAACAGAGAAGACTTCCCTTAAGGCTTTCCATAAGAATGGGAGGGCTGATGCTGGAGTCCCCAAAATAGACCAAATATCAGTAGGAAAGGCCCAGGAAAGAATCCACAGAGGTAAAGACATGATAAACACAGTCATTTTCCTTATCCCTTGTGATAAACCGTCCAAATGACCTCTTTTCCATTTCTAATCATGTAACAATGCGATTGCTGGGAAGGCAAACAAAGTCGATGGACAGAAACCAAACTGTGCACAAAAGGCATCCAGATTGTTTCTTGCCCTGTAAAGACATGACAGTAATGTCATCTTGGTAGGTTAGCTAACAAGTAAGATCAGAACAAAGTGGGGCACTGAACCAAGAGAAGAGATGCTTCTGAAGCTGCAGAAAGGAGGGGAGAAATGGGCACGGGGACAGCCGAGCAGTGCGGCGAGAAGGCAGCCTCTGCGATGTGCGGGTGACCAGCAGTGTCTGCGTGACCAGCTCAGAAAGAGGGCCTTTTCTCATGGTAGAAAAGGAGCTAAAAAACACAAGGCAGCCCTCTTCTTGAAAGAAACCATGGTGTGGGAACTAAACTAATTAATATTGCTATTCATTTCTAAATAATCCTCCTAAAAAGCCACAGTACTCAGCTCGGAAGAAATGACCAATTCCAGTTAAACGTGTCTGACTTTTTACGGAGCACATTCCTCTAAGGACTAGGTAATTAGATTAAGACAGATGGAGGTAAGAACTTCCACTCCCACAGGGCCATGTCAGGTTGAGTGGAGGGGTAATGGAGGATGAGACTCACAGATTCCAAGGGGCACAATCAGGGGAATCAGTGACTGTGCCATAGGGTTTTCTGCACCCGAACAGCAGAACTCATTCCACGCTGAATCATTAAGCCCCTGAGGCAGAAATGCACTCAGGAAACCCAGCCCATTAGCACCGTGTCATCAGAGAAAGGACTCTGGTCTCCATGGTTAATTACTCACAGTGCACAGACTGCTTGTCTGCCGTCTCCAGGCGTACCATGTGAGACTGGATCTGGTGGACCTGCCTATCAAAGGAAGAGGGAGGAAAGGGGTGAGACAGGAGTAATCAACAGCGTTTCAGTCAGGAAAGACAATTTTTCTGATGCCAACATGTAACTGATTTAAACTGACAGCATCACTGGACTATAAAATTTATATATGGCATTTTATGCCAAATGTTCTGGTACGGTTTTTAATATTTTAACACCAATATTAATAACACTGATAGGCAGCATTTATTGAGTGCTTATCAAATCTGAGACATTCTGCAAAGTCAATACCCCTATGAGTAAAGTATTATCATTCTCATTTTATAAATAAGACAACTGAAGTCCAGAAAGGTTATATAACTATTTCAAGGTCACATAGCAAGTGATAAACCTAGATTTGGACCCAGCCAATCCTACTATCTGCTGTTTGACCCAATGTGCTGAGCACTGGTCTGTATTAGAGAGAGTCAAAGGGCAGGAGAGATAGAATCCTTGTCCTTGAGAAACAATGTAATTAGGAACGACAGGCCAAATAGACAGGAAAAGTCCCAAGATTTAAGAGAAAACTAACACATGTAGATGTAAACAAACAGAAAGCCGAGGAGCTAAGCACAGTGGTGCCAAGCAAAGACAAGTGAACAGGAGGGCTGGGGCTGAGAAAGAGTTAAACTGGAGAAGTTTTACAGGTGAGAGGAGCTCTGAACATCATTTTGAAGGGAGGTATGATTTAGTGAAGGAAGATATGAAGAAAATGATATGCAAAAAGCCAGGCAAGGCAAGGCAAGTGGATTACAAGCAGGCTGGCCTGCCTGGAAGAGCGTCAGGGTCTGAGAGGAGAGAGCGATGAGGCGATTAGTGGACCATCAGAGGAAGGCCCTCAAAGAAAGGGGTCTTCTGTTTGGTCTTTCCCTGCCAATATGAGGCAACTGCCATCTCATTTGGAAATGCAACACTGTACCTTGGGCCTCTGTCATGGTCCCAGACATTAGGCTCCAGGGCACTCTCCAGAGGCTCCCCAAGGCTTGGCCAAGGTCACCCACAGACCCAGTGGCCCCTGGGATCAGTCCTTGGATTTGCTTATGCTACCCTCAACAACTGTCTCCTGGTGCTTATAGTCTCTCCAAGTTAGAACCACTTGAAAGGGACCCACCGAGCTCTCATGTCATCCCCAACTCTTGAGGGAAAGGTCAGCAACCATCCTTCACCAAGAGTACCAATACGAGCCAGGAGCCCCAATTTGATTTCTCTGGTCTTTTCCAGGCTTCCCTGTGGCCTCTAAACGTGACCCATGGCACTAGAAGCAAAGTCAGCCTTCTGATGACTCCCAGAGTGCTCCTGGGCAAGACCCATGTCCCCTAGAAATCACTACTAGAGGCGACTAGAAATCTACTATGAGAGTCTGAGAGGTCAGACAGATACTTCAGTAAGGTAAGCCCAGACCTTTCTGAATGTGCACATGGAAACATGAGGCAAATGCAGGAATTCAGCTTGAGATAATGAACATCTGGAGCAGGGTAACAGTGGAAACAGCTGCAGAGGACTGCATGGTAACGCTGATCGAAGGGAGCATTACGACTTCGCTAAAGGCCTGGAGGTAAGCAGTGAGGTAAATTTTCAATGGTAGCTTAATAGAGCAAATCTGAGAACTGGTGGCACTATTGACAGGAACAGGAACAATGTGATGATCACATTTCACCCATTAGATTGGCAAATATTTTAAAGTCTGAACACAAGTTGATAAGGATGTGGGGAAACTAGAACGCTCATACATAGCTGGTAGGATTACAAACTGTAGAGGCACTTTTAATAACCTTTTGACAGTAACTGATAGAGTCAAATATGTGTACATCCTCTGACCCAGCATTCGACTTCCAGGAATGTGTCGTTGAAAGGAAGGAGAACAGGTGTACAATTCAGTTCTTTTGTCTTTACATCTATGACCTGAAGCATGTGTGTTAAATGAGTCCTAACATATAAGTTATATTAGTCTCTATTTTTATGTTTGAAATATTTCATAGATAAAAATAAGAGTTTTCCTCCAGGTGTTAGGAGTCAACGGTTTAACAAGGATCACTTATTTATTCACTCAACCATTTATTCATTCACTCATTCAACAAAGAAGTGGGATATACAACCACAACAATCCACGGGCACGTGGGAAGTAAAACCCCAGGTGTGCCTATGGCGGGAAAGGAGCAATAGGTTGAGGATACCACAGTAAGTTTATGCTGATTTCAAGAGGCACTTGATAATTTCTCATAATACCTTATGGTGAATATGGTTTGATGATATTACAGATTGAGAGGCTGATTTCCAGTGTTCCACCATAGCACTGCCTTTGGCTCTGTTTTGTTCAATATTGAAAAAGAGTCCATTTATGTTTATGGAATTTGCACACGATTTTGTGCCAGAATACGGGGTTAGGATACCGTACAAGACAAACATTATCATTTTCCATTTAGACTAAAATAGGGATTAAAAAGTATTCTGACTTTAGATTTTTTTTTTAAGTCAAATGCACACTATAAAATGACATTCAATTCTGGGAGCCATCTTTTTAAGAAACTCTATCAAAAGGTCTTCCCCAATAGCAGATGACAAGGATGATTGCGGAAGTGTTCAGAAGTATGAAGAGAAATGGTCAAAATAGCTAGTGATAAGAAGCTTCTTGGGTAAGAAAAGAAAAACTGAAAGTAAGATGGAGCAGGTGCTCTTCAGGCTGTCTAGAGTTGACCTGTAGGAAGAGGAATGGGCTTGCTCTGTTACTGCTCCTTAAGGGAGAACCAGGACTAAAAGGTACAAATTTCAAGATGACAGACTTCAGCTTAACATAAGGAAAAAAAAACAAAACAAACAATTATGAACTATCTCTTCAAGAGGAGGACAAAAAAAGAGCTCCTGTAGGTTTAAACGCAAAGGGTCTTCCTGACCAGTGTGAGTTGGAATGGAAGATCTTGTCAGTCCCTTTCATTTCTTAAATTCTATGAGGTCAGTGGGAGAGATGAGGCCAACACCCACAAAACCCTGTAACACTCTTTAGCTGGCTTTTACTATTTTCTAAGCTAAAAAGGATAAACTTTAAGAAGTTGCAGGGAAACATTACTGATTTTTTCTCATCCAATCTCTTTTTGCTTTGAATGAACTAGAAAAAAATATAGCCAATAAAGTGATTCCAATCTCTACACTTCACGCCTGAAAGGAAATATACGCAAAACAACAAAGCAAGTATGCACGGCATGGTGGGAACTACTAAGTGCCAAGTGGAAAATCTGTTTTAAACTGAACTGGGAGTTCAGACAGCATACTCAAAGCCAGTAAGGAACAGATGATACACTAGTAAGACCAGGGATTGTGGACACTAGAAATCCAAAGTCCTGGCCCTGCCTAGCATGGGGTCCATGGGGCTTTGGTGATAACATAACTAAGCAGAGACACAGGAGCAAGGAAGCAAGGGCCACTGTTGCTGATTTTTTTTAAAGGGTCAGTAAAAGACCAGGGAAGCATTTTAAAACAGAATTGCTTTTTAAAAGTCTATCCATGCTGTCTCTGACCACCATAAGAAGGAAACAAGGTTTTGGAGTTAAAAGATCTGGTTGAAGTTCTAGTTCCACTATGTACTAGCCGAATGACACTGAACAAGTCATTTAACTCCTTTATGCCTCAGTTTCCTCAACTGTAAAATAGGGATACTAATAATCACAATTACTTGAAGGGTAGTAGATCCAAATGCAATATAAAAATGCTATGTAACCTATACGGCATCATACACATTTGTTGGTTTAACTTTACTTAAAAGTAGTAAAACCGTCTGGTCATTTTTACCTCACCCATTTTGCGTCTACTACACAGTATTTAGCCTCTCATCAGAAGGCAAAAGAAAAAAGAAAAAAGAAAAAAACTGATCTTGAGGTAAGGTTAAAGTGCTTAAGCCCAGCTGCTCATCAAAATCACCGGAAGAGCTTGTTAAAAACTAGAGCTTCTTAAACTAACAAAAACAACAACAACAACAACAACACCCTGAAGAAACCCAAACAATCCAATTTAAAAATGGGCAAAGGACCTGAATAGACACTTTTCCAAGGAGGATATATAGATGGCCATCAGGCATATGAAAAGATGCTCAACGTCATTAATCATGAGAGAAATGCAAACTAAAACCACAATAAGCTACCACTTCATACCTGTTAGAATGGTTATCACCAATAAATCAACAAACAGTTAGTGCTGACTGAGGATATAGAGGAACAGAACCCTCGAGCGCTGTTGCTGGGAGTGCAGACCGGTATAACGACTGTGGAAAGCAGTACGGAGTTACTTCAGAAAATTAAAAATGGAACTACCTTATAACCCGGCGATTCCACTGCTGGGACCCTATCTGAAGAAATCTGAAAGACTAATTCGAAAGAATATGTGCACCCCTGTGTTCACTGAAGCATTATTTACAATAGCCAAGATATGCAAGCAGCCCAACGGCCCATCAGATGAGTGGATTAAAAAAAAAAGATCAGTGGATAAAAAAGCTGTGGTACATTTATATAATGGAATACTACTTGGCTGTAAAAAAAGAAGGAAATCTTACCCTTTGCAATAGCATGAATGGACCTGGAGAGTATTATGCTAAGTGAAATAAGCCAGTCAGAGAAAGCCAAGTACCATATGATTTCACCCATATGTGGAATCTAATGAACAAAATAAACCAACGAACAAAATAGAAACAGACTCATAGAGAAAAAAATAGAGCTTCTTGTACTCCAAATCTGTAATACAAGAAAATTTCGAATCAGAATTTCTAGGACGGCAGAGGGGACAAATGGGGCACCTTTACAACACTGGGATCTCAAAAACAGAAGTCTGGCTATTGGCTTCTCTTTAAAGTTCATCCTAATGCATTAAGTATAAAATGTTTATTCTGCTTTTCATTTTCCCCCCATTCATTGCTAAGGCAGTTCAGGAGTTTTTAAGATATCTAACTTTAAAATGTTTATCTAATTCCAATGTACTTTCAGGGACATGGCAAGAGATAACCACAAATTGGGCTCAAAGTTCCAGAACAATTAATATGTTCAATTGCTGTTGCGTCAATTCAGCTACAATTATTAATTTCTACAACCACGGAAGTTAATTTCTGATGCTCGCAGGACTCTGCATGTTTCCTTTTGAAGACATTCAGTCACCAGTATTATAGAGCTGCAAGGAGCCTTACAGTTTAACCAACCCCAAACTTACCATTTTATTGATGAGGAAAAACAAGACAAAGAGGTCTAGGGCCAGAACTCCCACTGGTTCAGTACTTGACAAGAAGGGCAGATTAGAACATACTGCAGCATGAGAAAAGGGAAAGTCCTCGAGGCAAGGCTGTACCGCCAGAACTGAGAAGGATGCCCAACACACAGTAATACTGAATAAATATTCGCTGAATGAGTGACTGCGCTGTAGACGACTTAACAGTGATATGCCAAATCTGGCCCACTGCCTGTTTTTGTAGTAAGATTTTATTGGAATACAGTCACATCCATTTGTTTATATATTGTTTACATCTGCTTTTGTGCTGTAACGACAGGGCTGAGCGGCTGCCAGAGAGACTGTATGTCCTACAAAGAAATATTTACAATCTGGCCTTTGACAGAAAAAGTTGGCGAGCCCTATTATAGAGTCCAATGGTAGATTGTTGGAGGTCTACAGAGGTAAGTACTTGATCTACACTCCACAGTCTTGTTTGGAACACCATTTAGTATTCCTCCTCTCCCAAAGTTTACACAGAATTGAGCAACTTAGATTTCTCAGTGGTCAACTACCTGCTACCCAGATAACAGGTACAGTCTGAGACTCTCTAAATAAAATTCTTCTTGAGAATAAACTGGTCAGTCTCCTTAGCAACATTCTTTAACCAAATCAGCTAGCTGGATGAGGCTGTACAGATTAACTACAAGGCACACTTAGCCCACTGAGCCTTACTATTGCAAACGATCTACCCTTTCTCAGTAACATGAGTGTAACTTTTTGTTTCATTCTTTTTCCAGTTGACTCATTGGTCTAATTTTTTAAATCCCTTCTTAAAATAGGGCTCTCCAGTATAAGAGCAAATTCTGTCATTTAAATAACATTACAAAGTAGGTTACATATTTTTATCCACCCAAACCAAACACTTAATCACTAAAGTAAAAAGAAACCAAAATACTTAGAAAATGAAAGAGTAAGAGGATCACCATCCTTATTCCTAATGCTTCAAAGCACTTCTATTATTGTGAGTTCATTAAGGAGGCAGGTCCCTATTTTATTTCATTTGCAGGTCCTTGGAGTGTGATTTTAAGTATACTCATCAGAACAAATATACAGCATAAAGATGAAAGTTGTTAAAATAGGATTGCTACAGATATATACTCCAAAGAAATGAAAACAGGTACTCAAACAGATTCACGCCAATGTTCATATTAGCATTATTCGTAATAGCCGGAAGGCTGAAACAACCCAAGCATCCAACAGCAGGTAAATGGATAACAAAATATGGTTTGTGTACACACACAGGAATATTATTCAACCATAAAAAGGGATGATATTATGATATACGCTACAACAAATATGAACTTTGAAAACATATTAAGTGAGCCCTGTTCAGTGTGGCTCAGGTGGCTGGAACATCATCCCCTAACTGAAGGGTTGCAGGTTTGATTCCCAGTCAAGACACATGCCTAGGTTGTGGGTCCAAGCCCCAGTCCGGGTGTGTATAATCCCTGGTCTGAGCAAGTACCGGAGACAACCGATCAATGTTTCTCTTTCCCTTCCTCTCTTTCTAAAAGCAATGGAAAAAAAAAATGTCCTCAGGTGAGGAAGGAAGGAAGGAAGGAAGGAAGGGAGGGAGGGAGGGAGGAAGGAAGGGAGGAAGGGAGGAAGGAAGGGAGGAAGGGAGGGAGGAAGGGAGGAAGGAAGGAAAATGTGTATGATTTTCAAAAGGACATATACTGTATGATTCCACTTATATGAGATATCTAGAATAGGTAAATTCAGAGACAGATACTAGAACAGAGGTTACCAGGAGCTTGGGGAGGCAGGAACGGGAGGGTACTGCTTAATGGGTACATAGAGTTTCTATTTGGGCTGATGAAAAAGTTCTGGAAATGAATAGCTGGTTATACAACATTGTGAATGTACTTAATGTCCCTGATTTGTACACTTAGAAATGGTTAAAGTCGTAAGTTTTATGTTATGTATATTTTATCACAATAAAAATGAAATAAGTCATAGTTCTTTCCAAAATAACAGGATACATATGGTCCCTATTACCATAATCAGCTACATATGTCAGCAAGTTCCAGAAATGCAGGACAATATTAATAAAGGATAATACCAAGGAATTTAAATTGAGACGCTAAATCAAAATTTGATCTTCTTAATGGTAATCTGTAACTAAATAGGAATAACAAGTAGTAATACTGAATGCTACTAGTACAACAATCTCTTTGTACCATAAAAATATGGTCTTTAGTATAAACCAAATCAGAATAAAACAAAAAATTACAATGTAGCAACAAGATCAGTGTCAATCAAGGAGTGGAGACTGAAATCGTTCAGAAACTGCGAGCTATAATGAAACTTATTCTGACATTAGCCCAGTGACGGATCCTTCTAAATTGCTTTTTGTACTGTTTATTTCACCCTCCATGCTACCCTGCTACACGTTAGCTCTTTTTTCGTGCATTCCCTGACTCTCCAACTAAATGATAAACTCTGTGCAGCGCTCAGGGTCCCTCCACGAGCTCTAGCAACCCGGAGCACTGAGTTGGCAGATGCGAGACACAGTATTATGACCTGTAGGTGCGACTTTCTCTTTACCTAGTCTACCCAGTAGGTAATCACGGCCTCGGAGATTCCAGGAGCCACCTGGCACAAGGTCTCAGGTCCCAGGCCAAACCCTCCGTTCGCCGTTGAGCTGGGCATCCCGCCTAGAACTGAGCACTTCCGAGCCGCTCCCAGCAGAGCTCCGGCGGAAGAACTCGGCCTCCACGAAGGCGGAGACCCCAGGACCCAGGCCGGGAGGTTGGCCTCACCCAGCCTGGCTTCGCCCCACCCATGCCCCGACGCGGCCCTCACTTGTTCGTTTGCTGGTACAGCTGTTCCATGTCGCCGGCTCTGCACGGTCCGGCTCCGGCTTCCTCTGAACACGTCCTCACAACCCTCCTTCCGGTTTTCGGCTTCCGGTTTCAGGACCCTCTTTAACCTACCGACCAGGGCTGTCCCCTGCACGCCTTACTGGCGGTAGTGGTTACGAGAGAAGGAAGGGGAACGAGAAAAGAGGCCAGGAGAAAAAGGTTAAATGTAGTTAAAGGTTCAGTCTTGAATGGGGGACTAGGAGGTATAGGTTTTCGCGGGAGGCTGTCTTCAGTATTGAGTCCGGCACTGGCAAGGGCAATCGCAGAGTACTGTCGTAAGGTCCCCAGGGCAAGGTGGGAGGCGAATAGCGGCTACCTGCTCTCTGCTCTCTTGAGCAATGGGGATGTTTCCTGCGAGGCTTCGCACTAAACTGTTTAATTGTGGGTCTGGAGAGTTAGCTCTTCACTGGAGTCTCTGGCACGAGCTTTTCCTATCTCAAATTTGTCTACTTACTTGACCGCCCACTTACCCCACCTCCACACTACTCATCCATCCAGTAAAGCCACACTGAATGAGTGGTTACTGTGTCATGTGTGCTGTGGGGGAAATCAGGTTCCTCCTGCCCTCGAAGAGTTCGAAGTCTAGGAAAGGATATAAGTTATGTTTACAAGTAAACATCTACAAGGTAGAAAGTTCAAATATATTGAACAGACCTGGGGTTGGCTCTGGTAGGAGATTCAGGGAAGAGTTAATGTAGCGGGTGGCACTGGAATTAGGACTTGAAGGATTTGGACGCTTTGGCCCCTCCACATAGGCCTAACCATTTCCATCCCACTAGGCTTATCTGTGGTTCCTCCCAAGGGAGGAGACGTTCCTCTTCCTTTGACAAGTTGGTGCTACTGTTTTCCTGTATCCTGGATCCCACCCACTTTTGTGTCTCAAGAGACTGTCTATCCATGTACATTCTTTCCCTAACATTATTTTCCCATTTATTATAATATTTATTTATTAATGAGCACCTACTATTACAAGCCACAGATATTAGGGGTAGGAATACAAGAAAAACACAGCCCTCAAATCTCTCATCTTTTATTTTCTGTTGAGAGGGCTAGTCATGCCCTCGAGCTACATTATCAGGTAGAGTAAGTGCTACAATTGATATAAAGAACCATTTCTCTGGAGAAGGGCAAGTGTTCATGGACTTTTAAATAACATGAATAGGGCCTTCAAAAATCAATAGAATTTTAATAGTCTCTTGCACACACTACCACTCAGTAAATATTTATTGCATTGGTTTGGTGGAGATGAAGGGGAGGCATTTGAAGCTGAGAAGATAGCTTGAACAAAAACAAATGGGGAAAAGAACATGAATCTCCTGTGTCTGTGTTTAGGGTGATTGGGGCAATAATAGAATTAGAAGAAAAGTTGGAGCCAGATCATGGGGTATGGTAAATGTTATGCTTAGATTTTTATTTATAGACTTTTTTATTCTATAGGTAGATGGAAGCTATAAGAGGTTGGATAGAAATTTTAAATTTCCTCGAAGAATGTTTATACCTATATATTGTTCTTCTTTGGACCTCACAACATCCCTGTGACGTGGGTAAGACAGATGAAGAAACTGAAGTCCAGAGGACCGCCGCCCTGCCTCTCTGTCTGTTAGGCCTTAATGTGTGTTTAGTCCTTCATCTAAAGAGAAGAGAACTCCATCGCTTCATCTTGCTGCTCTTTTAACTTCTATACCAATTCTTTAAAAAAATTTTTTTTAATTTATTTATTTTTAGACAGAGGGGAAGGGAGGGAGAAAGGGAGAGAAACATCAATGTGTGACTGCCTCTTGCGCATTCCCACTGGGGACCTGGCCCTCAATCCAGGGATGTGACCTGACTGAGAATTGAACCAATGACCCTTTGGTTTGCAGGCTGGGGCTCAGTCCACTGAGATGCACCAGCCAGAGCTTGAGCTTGTATCCCAATTCTTCTTTTAAGGCTAAACCACCTGATCAACCAATTGATCTAATTGCCAGCATTTTCTATGAGTGACTTGCCCTCCAACCTCTCCTTTGTTCTACTAGAGCTGTTTTTTATGTTCACCAGTGGCCTCTCTTCATGAATCATCCTACATATACTCACTGGACTCATACAATACAATGCAAGGGCTGTGTTACAAAGATGAGTAAGATGCCAGCTTGCCATTGAAATTCTTTAATATACTGGGAGGGAAACATCTATACGGATAATTAGAATACTATGTGATGAGTGTGGAGTAGAGGTAATGGCCAGTTTTGCCTAGAGCATGCAGTGAAATATGAATAATAATTCACTGTTGAGAATTTTGTAGTATAGGCCCTGGCTGGGTAGCTCATTTGGTTAGAGCATCATCCTGATATAGCAAGGTTGTGGGTTTGATTCCCAGTCAGAGCACATACAACAATCAATCAATATATGCATAAATAAGTGGAACAACAAATTGATATTTCTCTCTCTCCCTTCCTCTCTAAAATAAATCAAAAAATAAAAATAAAATAAAAATTAAAAACATTTTTGTAGTACCATGTACAATACTATATCTTCTGACCATGTCTTCTCATGGATTCTTTAGGTCTTAATCATTGCATTCCTAGAATATAATCTCTTTCAGTGTTGACTACACCCCTGCCTTCCATACACTGAGACCAGTTGGCAGAGGGGAAAGAGTGGATAGGCTATGGTCCAATGGGTGGAGCAAGATACTGCATGCAAGAAATCTATAGCCCTCATCTGAACCAGCTTAAGGCTGACCTAGTGGCTCATGAGGTCACTACATTGATCAAATGGAAGAAAGGACATTGATCATTAAAAGCAAGTTGGCATTGCAGAGCAATGGTCCAGAGTGGAGATTAGATAGGCATGCTCACCTCTGGAGGACTGCCTGACATGTGGTGCAAAGCCTGTGGAAGGAGTGGACTGACCACCCTTACCCAGTGGTAACGGGGAGCCCCACAAAGGGCAAAGGATGCTGCCACCCCACTATTTTGGTGCACTATAGCCTGGAGGCAGCCCCTGTGGTCAGAACACAGGCTGACCAGAGCCATGGCATGGACCCACACAGGTGGCTCAACCCCAAGGGTCAGTAGTGTATTGTCAGTAGCCCAGAGTTCTGAACTTATCCTGTATCCAATGTGAATGGGAATCACCTCCATATTAGCAAGTAAGTACCATTCTGGTGGCCTGCTCTTGTGCAACGCCACAGACGAAATACTCTGCTGGTCAATAGAAGCAACCTTCTTGCCAGCTTGTCCTAGAGAGCCCATAGGCATGAGCCCTGAAAGCTTTTCAGGGCACCTGGTCAACACGCATGAGGTGGAGGATTGGAGAGTATTCTGAAAAGAAGAAGCAGACTGGGACAGTCCCAACCACTGAAAGGGGACTAGAGAAATTCAAAAATAACATTTCAAAGTGTGGGGCCTCCCCGAGACCCAGGACCTGGACCAGAGACTCTACTTGTCTAGGTCCCAGGACAATATTAGATGGTAGAATAAAGGCAGTCTCATATTCTTTGCTACTGCTTCCATTAAGGGGTAATCTAGTTCCACTGCCTTTGAATCTGAGCTGGTCTTAGTGATGTGCCTGACTAATAGAACGTGGCAAAAGTGAAATTCTGGGATTTCCAAGGCCAGGTCATAGGAAACATTGTAGCTTCCGCCGAGCCTCTTGGAGTTCTTCTTCTGGTAGCCCTAGTCATCTTGGAAGAAGTCTGACTACCCTGAGGCCATCATGCCAGATAGCCCATGTCTGCAGGTGCCTTAGTCAACATGCTCAGCTGAGAGCCCAGTCTTCCAGCCAAGCCCCAGAAATGTAAGTGAAGACACCTTATACCCTCTGTGCTCGTCTATCCACCTGCTAAATCCCACCAAGTGACCTCTGTGGACTCTATATGAACTGAAGAATTGTTTATCTAAACCTCTGCCTGAATTGCTATCCCACAAAATTGAGATATAGTAAAGTGGATGACATTTTAAGCCACTGAATTTTGGGGTGGTTTGTTATACAGCAACAGATACCCAACCTCAAAGTGTTTATCATCTAATTGGGGAGACAGGGTTCAGGGCTTATGAAGGAGTAACAATTCAAAAGAAGGTGTGAATGTGTAATGAGTATTAAAGACAATTAAATTCTGTTAGAATGTAGGAAAGGAAGAGATCCCTTTGAATTTGGATGCTAAGGGAAGGTTTTCCAGAAGAGATGGGATTTCAGCTGGACCTTAAAATACAAGAAGGATTAGGACATATGGAGAGGTAGGTACAGGGCATTCCTGGCAAGCAGAGAGGTTAAGTTGGGAAGGTATAGGAAGTCCCAAGAGGCAGTCTGTGTAGTTCCTCTTGGCTAGAGCAGAAGAGTTCTGCTGTAGAGGAAGATGAAGCTGGAATGGTGAAGCAAAGTCATACTGCAGACAGGAAAAATGTTTTGTCTCCATACTGTGGCCTTGGGAACTGCTTGGAGGGTTTTGAGCCTCAAATAATGGACTATTTCATTATTCCAGGGGAATATTTCAGGGAAATCGCTATGATGACTTCACACACTCTCCTTTTATTTGAACTTCAAGAGATGTCTCACATTTCTACTATTCCAGGATTTGACAAACCAATCCATTGTTAGCCTGTTTGTTCCCTTTATAGTCTGATAAACTTGGAACACATCCTTCTGAAGAGTTTTTTTGGTCTGTCCAATTTTATGAAATAATTCATATGTCTGAAACTACATTAATCTGTTGTATCTCTCTGGATATTTCGATCAAATTGAATAGACAATTCTGTTACCCCTTCTATCAAACCATTAGTGCCCCCTATACTCCCCCAGCTTGGGCTCCGCCCCCTCCAACATACCTTCTGTTCCTCTTCCCACCTGACCAGCCCCCCTTGCACCTATTGTATATCCCACCTGTGCCAATGCTCAAGTGCCACCTAGAATAATTGATGACAGTTGCAAATATGTCTCACTTCCTCTACTAAACTATGAGAACCTGTTGAAAGGTCCTCATCATTCCTCAACCACTCCCTTCCCATTCCAATAAGCCTCTTCAATGTTGCCCCAAAAATCTTTCTAACAACGAGATTGATGTCATATATACATCAAGCCTTTTGATAGCTCCCTGGTGTCTAAGACACACACTTGGCAGTCAAAGCTTCCTTACTGGCTGCATCCCTGGTCATTTCCCCCATCCTAACTAGAGTCATTGAAGATCTTCTCACAAGGCCTTTGTATCCTCTGGCCTTTGCACACACTGTTCCCTGTGCTTCAAGCACCCTCCCCTCTCCCTCAAGCCTGATTAACTCCCACTCTTTGGAGTCTCACCTCTGGTTTTACCTTCCTTGGGGTGCACCTCTGACACCCAGACTGGTTGGAGCTCCTCCCCATGCTCCTCTGGCACCTGGTGCTCCCTCAGCTTTTGTCACAGGTGCCCCAATTCTCTGTCCACTAATCTGAACGCAGGAGATATATCTTTCATTCTTGTATTTCCCCAGCATCTAGCTCAGTAATTCAAGGTCGGTGCTTGTTAAATATCTTTTGACTTGATTATCAACCTTTTTTAAAAATATATTTATTTTTAGAGAGAGGGGAAGGAAGGGAGAAAGAGAGGGAGAGAAACATCAATGTGTGGTTGGCTCTAGCACACCCTCACTTGGGACCTGGCCCACAACCCACGCATGTGCCCTGACTGGGAATCGAACCGGTGACCCTTTGGTTCACAGGCCAGCACTCAATCCACTGAGCCACACCAGCCAGGGTAGTGTTGACTTGAAATGGATTCCACTTAATCAACTCACTCTCCTAAATATTCTACCTTCCTGCCATTTCAGAAGCCCAGAATTATTTGAAAGTTGATTTTTAGGCAATTACAGTCTGCTTGATCAGCAGAGCCATTCTTGCTGAAAGAGTCGTCCCTTGAAATCAGTGCAGAGTGCTAGATAAAATACCTCCTTTTTAAGCACTTTCACAGCAGTTTTTCATTCTATGCTCATAACCACCTGGTGGGAGGCAGGACAGGCATCACCATCCTTGTTTCCTAGACAGACATGCTGAACTTCAGAGAGACCAACTTGTTTTCCCAGGCTGACCATGGGAGAGGGGAAGTAGGTCCAGGCTGCAGTCACACAGAACCCTGCAGGTAGCTATTGTGTTCTTCCTCTTAGACCCAAACAGGGCCTTACCACAGATAAGTAAGACACCTCTGACGGCTTCCACTTTGAACAGCAAAAAAAAAAAAAAAAACCCTAGTCACCCCACCAAAGCCAGAGAAACATAATCTCACTGCCTCTGGGTCTGCTCCCCAGCCCCTTCGATTAAAGCTGAGCAGACAGAATGGATGACATTTCTGAACTCAGACGCTGCAATGAGCTGAGAAAAACAAGCATCTGTGGCCCCTGCCGGGACCCACCAGGTGGAGGGGATGTTGCCCCGGGTGCTGCAGGAGGTGGGGAGGGGTCTCCCAGGAAGCTGCCCTCCACGGAGAGTCCATCAGCAAATTGTCTCATGTAGCCATAACAGCCAGGAGCAAGGTGGGGAAGCAGGGTTTTGTCCAAAAAGAGCCAGTGTATTGTAAACATGATAAAAGGGGCTGGAAAGCCCCACTTATCACTGACTAATGTGTCCCCAGGTCATCGGGGAGTTGGACCCCCACCAGCAACCCTGAGTAGGGACAGAGAATTCCCAATTAACCCCATCTAACCCCATCAGCTGTGAGCAAAGCCAGGGCAAAGGTCTGGTTCTTCCTCTTGCTAAGTGATTCCCATGGTTATTAGGCACTCCTAGGGCTGGGCCCAGATTCGAGGGAGCCCTTTGCCAGGCTGCAGAAATGCCTCTGAGCCCCCTGCTCCTTGGGGCCACATGGGTCTGAGTGGGTATGTGGGCATCCTTGGAAGGAGAGGAGGTCTGAGGAAGACAGCGTTAACATGAGGCTGGGGCAGTTGCAAGGAGAGGAGGTGGTCTGCTGGTTAATCCTTCTGGAGGCTTGTGGGTAGTCACATGCAGCAATGGGTTGGCTTAATTTATACTTGAGGGACTGATTGAGAAACTGGTCTCTCTGGGTTCTTAATTCTAATGATCTCATTCATTCCTTACAAGCCCGCTGTGTACAGGTATCTTCATTGATAGATGAGAAAACGAGGCCCAGTGAGGTTAAGTAAAATGTTCCAAGTTACACAGTGGGTAAGTGGACAGTTGAGACCTGAATTCAGGTCTTGCCGACTCCCAGCCTGGGTATTTCAGTATCAGTGGACCAGATGTACCAGATCAGTATTTAAGTGTAACAACTGCTGAGGGATGTTTGGTCAAGTAAGTTCTACTTTCCTCTAAATATAATTCACCCACCCCTACCCAGGGAGCCTCCCTTAGTTGTCTGTGTCTCCTTCTTTTGGGCCCCCATTAACCTGGATCACTGAGGCATGGGTTAGTAGACAGAGTTCAGGATTTGATGCATAGAGCCTGAGTTTGATGTTCCAATTTGGTTCTTTTGGCCAAATCAATTAATTCTTCTGACCCTCAGTTTCTTTACCAGTTAGATGGGGACAATAATGCCCACACTATGTATTTCACCATATTGAAGAAGGATTAAATAAGAAGGGTAATGAAGGGCTTTGCACAGGATTTGAGTGTTATTGTCACAGCGATTGTCATGGGACCTCCTGAGTGAGTTTCATGCCTTCAGTTTTCGTCCCCTGGCCCACCTGCCTCTCCAAGCATATGGTCTTCAGACTCACCTGCCTAACATACCACCTTGCACATGTCTCCCACTCAGGAACCATAACCCTTGCTACTGCTTCCTCAGCCTGGAACTCGGCTTTCCTGGACTGGCCCACCTCCCGCTCCCAACCCTAGAGCCTCTGCTTACCTGCCCAGCCATGGGTTCCAGTCACAGTCCTACTCGGAGCCCAGGCTCACTGTGCGCTCTCATACCTGTGGAATGGTGCTGGCTCCTTGAAGTGAGCTGTCCCCTCTTCTAGGCTGGCTCAGATCCCAACCCTTCCTCTGTCTGGATCCCCGACCACCCATCCTGTCAAAGCCTCTCCACTCTTTTGTCTTTCTCTTTTCCTGGGCCTCAGCATTCACCTCCAGGGTGTGTTGGCTTTCCATGCATAACTCATCTCCAGGTTAGATCATGAGTTTCTTGAGGGCAAAGACCTTGTGTCTTTCAATGAATCTGCTCAACCGATCTAGACTGGAGAGGCAGTGGGACTATGGGGATGTCCCCAGGAATCAACCCATCTACATATCAGAGAAGGGTGCCTCATTCTGCCACGTGAGCCCCTGAAGCAGAGGTACTTTGAGGACTTGGTTTACTGGAGCACTCAATATGCATCCATAAATTGACTTGGAGGCATGGAAGGGCAGTGTGTGTGTGTGGGGGGGGGTTGTCTTTGACAGGGGGCAACTTTTGGGACCTGGCAAAGAGTGCCAACCTAGAAGCCATTCCCTCTATTCTACAGCCTGTAGAGCTTTCACCGAGCATATAGGAACCCCTGCATCACCTCCCTTCATCACCGTTCAATGAGTCCTCAGGGTTTCAGGTGTGCAGTGGGAGGCAGGGGTGTTAAGTTCTTTCCATACCCTTGATAACCAAAGACCTAAGAACCAATCAGCCTGCTCATTTCCCCATGGAGAAACTGAGGCCCAAAGAGGGGATGGGACCTGCCCACATCACACAGAGTTGAAAGCCTAGCTGGGGTTGGAACGACATGCCTGACTCCTAGTCCAGTGCTGCCTCTCGGGTGACACGCATAGTGATGCCTTGCATACAGGGATTCTGGAGGCACAGACTGGAACCCAGAGCCCAGGAACCATCCCTGCATTCAGGTTGCCTTCCACGTGTGAGGAGGTGAAGAAGCCCACCCAGGCCGAAAAGTCTCCAAGGAGGAATCTCTCAGCCTCTCTCCAAGGCCCTCAAACCTGCCGTGCCTCGGCACATCGTATCTGGCTTCTTTTTCTCTTTGAAATGAAGGTGCTGTCCCCTGGCCCAAGCTACATGGTCTCAGGTTCCGCTGTCTAATAGGTTCGCCACTGGCCCCGATAGCTACTGAGCACTCGAAGTGTGGCTAGTGCAAGTCAGCCTGGGCTGTAAGTGTAAGATGTAGACTGGCTTTCAAAAACACTATTAAAATATATAAAATACCTCAATACTTTTTTTAAAAATTGACTCATGTTGAAATGATAATGTTATTAAAATGAGTTGCACCTATTTCTTCCCCTTTTTTAAGTTCACTTCTAGAAATTTAAAATTAAACACGGGGCTCGCATTTGTAGCTGTGCTCTATTTCTATGGGACAATGCTGGTCGAGACTATGCCTGTGGCTCCCCTATGAGACGTCAGGCTCCTGAGGGTGGAGCGCTGACTTGGATAGTGCTTCCTCCACCCGTTCACCCCTCCTCCCAGCCTGAGATCCCTGGACCGGCACATGCTGATGCGCAAAGTAGGTCCCCAGTTCTCCAGACTGAACGATCCCTCCCTGCGGACTCAGCTGAGGTCCCTCGGATCCGAACTCTCAGAGTGGGGTATGAGGGTGACCAAGGCGGGCTTTCTGTTGAAGGCAAATGGGGCCAGGACGAGAGTGAGGCAAGCCAGGTACCAAGGGCACAGAATGGGAGGAGGCACTCACTCTCAGAAGCTCTGGGCTGACCCTAGGAACTTCACCTGCTGCTCACCCTGCTCCCAGCTCCAATATGGTTACTTCAGTGGGCCTGGGCAGGCCACATCTCCACAGAGGTTCATAGATGAATGTACCACAGTCCCGGGGTGGTCCTAATAGCCCCTGCCTCCCACAGGCAAAAACCCCACTCAACACCCACCAAGCCAGCCCCAGATAACGAGAGATCCGCTGCCAGGGCCTCCTTGCCCCACTTTCAGGCCTTCAGGAGACAAGCTGCATTAATGGCGATAATTTTGCAGCTTTGAAAGGAAAGCGCCCAAGAGCCTGAGGCATGCGGCTAGAGGAGCCCTGTGAGGAGAGGGCCAGACGGCATGCATCCCTCAGAGGCCTCCATGCTGCTGCAGGCCATGGGCTAACGTGTCCCAACACTGACAGGCTTCCTTGCACAAGCCAGACCTCACAGAGTGAGGGGGGTGCGTGAGGAGGGGGGACAAGGAGGCTCGGCAGGAGGGTCGGAGGCTCATCCATCAAGAACCATCAAACAGCAGGGCCACAGGCCTGTCTGAACATTGGGCTTTTTAAAGGGGACTCCTGCAAAACCTTAGCCTCCTAGAATCAAGCACATTCCATTGGTGGGGGATTAGGGGGTCTGCAACCCAGGCTGGGATGCCCCCCCAAGCCTGCTCACCCACAATGCTGGGACTGAACTCCTCTACACCCTCCCTCTCCCAACTGGAGCTGTGGTTAAGGGGCCCAGGGCAAGATAGAAATTGGTGGGGCCTGCTTTTAAGAAAATAGCATACAATTTGAGAAGCTATCTTTACTATCTTTTCTTTTTTTAAATCAGGAGATCTGGGTTGCAGTAGGAGTCTCCAAAGCCTTGTTTATGCCAAGAGCTGGGGCTGCAGAGTGAAAGGTCCCTCAGATAAGAGTGGAGGACCAGCTGCCCTACCCACAGAACCTAACACCTACACCTGGCTCACCCTTCTGAAGCACCAAGGGTCAGCTGACCTCAAGTGTCCTGAGTGCTCACAGTCATGGTCACGCTCTTGTTGCCAGGTGGGACAAGACCATGGACTTCCCTTCTCTACTTCCCTCCCAGAGGGTGCCCAGCTGGGGCATGAAGTCCTGAGAACTGGGAAAAGATGAACAGGAAAGCTTGCTCATAGAGACATCAGAAAGACCTGTGTTCAAATCCGACCTCAGGCCCCTGCTGCCTGTTGACCTTGGCAAGTCACTTGAATTCCCTTAGCTCCATTTCTTTTAACTGGCAAGTGCCACACATACACCCCTGCTATAGTGGAAAACTATCTGGCCTTGCTATCAGAGAGACCTAGGTTGGGCCAGTGGCTAGCTGTGCATCTTTGCGTAAATTACTTGACTACTCTGACCTTCATTTCCTTATGAGATTTTTGCAAGGATTAAATGAAATCACGTGCTGGAAAGTACTTGGCACAACACGTAGTGGATGCTGCTATCAGATGGAATTCCTGCTTCTGTCTCCTGCCCTCCCTCTTCACAGTATAGCTGCCCTTGATACCTTTACAAGTAGCCTTGATCGCCTTAACAGTTTTTACAGCAGTGTAGCTGTGGCACAATTTAGGCTGGTCTCTCAAGCGACAGGACTCTATGATGACACCTAGTACACACTCATGCAATTCTTTTATTTCTGTATGTTTGGGTTGCATATTAGTTAAGAGCATCAGCTCTGCAGCTTAAGTTCAAATCTGGGCTCTGCCACTTCCTAGATGGGCACTTGCAGGCCAGTTGCTTAACTTTTCTGTGCCTCAGTCTCCTTATCTGTAAAATGGGCCTAATGATAGCACCTTCCTCACAGGGTCGTTGTGGGATTTGAATAAGGTAATAATTACAAAGGGCACATGCTACATGCTACAGGAATGTTTTGTTAAATTTATGACCGGCTTCCCTGCCCAGAGATGCTCACCATCCATCTGCTGGCCCCGGTTCAGGCCTTTGGCAGGCCCTGTCCTGTTAGTTCAGGGAAGTCCTTTCTGACCCTGTGTCTATTTTCTTATGGGAGGGGGGAGGGAGGCAAGCTGCAGAAGAGGCCCAGGGAAGGCCTTGGCTCGGCCTCTGGTCCTTGCCTCCCACCCCACCCATCAGCCCTGGTCAGAAAGCAGGGTGTGCAGCTCCTTCCCTGGGAGTGGGGGCTGGGCTGGGCGGGGCCAGCGGCTCCTCACTGCTCAGGAAGAGATGACAGTCAGGGAACGCATTTGTAACTGCCCATGGTCAGCACAAAGGTGGCTGCAGGAGGAGCTTCCTCTCCAGGAGGAAGGGAAAAGGTCAGCGGCCCACATCCGGATCTGCCTGTTCCTCCCAGATGCTGTGGAAAGATGTCCTAGTCACTTCGTCATTGCTGGGCGGGGTCTTTCCTTCACACTGGGGCAGATCCCTTGGAGGACCCTTGTCTGCAGGGCTGGGCACACACTCACAGGCACACAATCCTCCTCCCCTCCCCCCGCATACACATAGTCCAGGGGCTACAGGATGAAGAGACCAGTTATTGACTTGTCTCTTTGCTTGACATTCCGTGGGGTTGTCCTGGGCCACAAGGCACAATGGGACATCGGGAGTACTGTTCATTCCCAATGTCAGTGTTCACTGCCCAAGAGATCAAGGTCAGGGGTTAACCCTTAGAGCCATAGATTTCCTTTTCTTCCATAGCCACAGATGTCATAGATGTCATAGCCATAGATGTACTAGGGCTTGCTCTCTGTCACACATGTGCAACATATACACAAGAGATCAGTTTGTGACTCAGCAGAAGGATAAAATTCTGTCTTCCTCCTGCTGCCCACTTGGGCTGGGGGTGGGTTATTCCAAGCACCATCTTCACAGGGGACCTCCGGTCTCTGTGGTGCAAGCTGTCTAACAAGGGCACTTCACTAGAACCACCTTGGTTACCCTTTATCCAATGTAGAAATGGAGGTTCTGAGACACGAGGAGAGCTACTCCAAGGTCCCAGAGCTGGTTCCTGTACGACAAGGGTGGGCCGCTCCTGCTCTGTGTTTTGAGAGATGGAGGCCCAGATAGGGGGTCTCAGGAGACAGGAGTGCTTCCTGTCTAAGGGAGAGGCAGAGCTCAGGCATGTGTTCACATGAAGGCTTCGTGCGGGCCTCATGAGTTTGGGATTTCATGCCTCTTCCGTCCACTCTGACCTTGATTGAGGATAAAATAAGAATATAAGAGCAGATACTGGGACAAAGTTGCTGTGAGAGATGGTGCGCTCCATCTACGCATCCACCCACACATCCATCCATCCATCCATCTTTTGAGCACCCACCACTAAGCTAAGCTTAGTGGAGATCTATAGGTGAGGAAGCCATGGTTCCTACCTTCAACTTGTTTTCCAGCGACGGAGACAGGATTGATTAGGATAGAAGTACCCTGCCTCAAAGGGATTAAAAAACAAGAAAGACTTACCTCACAGAGCAAGAAGGCCAAAGGGAGGGGGCTCCGGTTTTTGACCAATTCAGGGACTAAACGCATCACTGAGAACCCAGATTTTTTCTCTTTCTGCCTGCCAGCTCACTTCATGGTGTCAAAGTGTCAGCCACACATCTGGGTACTGCAGGCCAACACTGTAAAATTTAGTATTTAGTTATTTACAGTGTAAATAACTGAAGTGTAAGAGGAACAGTTTCATCTTGCAACTCTTTTAAAGAGAGAGACCTTTCCCACAAGCCCGAGCAGAGCTGGTCTTCAGCTCTCATTGGCTAGTGTTGCATCACCTGCTCATGTTCAAATTAATCTCTGAAAAGGGAAGAAGGATGATCACACCTGGGTTTACCCCTTAACTGGAGACAGAGATCCCTTCCCTGGGGAGAATGGGTATTTCACCCGAAATGGGGCTCTTTTACCTAGAAAAAGGGGGACCAAGCTACTCACAGTGTCTGTTGGCAACCAGATCCCACCGTTTTGTGTTTCTTCCCCTACCCCAGGATGGGAAACCCATCCTGGCTTTCTCAGCTCCCTGCTCTGTCTGTTTGTTTTTCCCTCTAGACTTACTGCTTGGCCACAAACTGCTCCTTGTTTGTTGTTAAAACTTGGCCAAGTGAAAACTTCCTGCCATAGAGTTTTCTCTCTCTACCTCAGTTTTACACACACACCCCACCACGCACACTCACACTATCTACGTGTCCACTGAATTACTCTGAACTATGAGGAAAATGTCTGTTCTAGTGCATTGCTCCCTCCCCAGCACAGACACCTTCCCCTCGTCCATTTCTGATGCGGTTTGCACAGGTAGGCATCTGTGAGCCTTCATTTCTGCACAAACACTTCACAGAGCCAAAGGCTGAGCTTGAACTAAAGCAAAGGGGAAAGCTGGATTGCGATCTCATTTGATTCACCTAACCTCATGTGCTCCATGCCTCCTGACCACAAGGAAGATGCCTATGAGGCAGTGGTCAGGGAGGGAGGCTGCTCCCCCAGCTGTGTCCATCGCGGACACTAGAAGGAATCTCAGTGGTACAAACCTTGCTGCATCCAGCCCAGAGACAGAGCACGACAGTCAGGCATGGGGGAAACCGAAAGTCTTGTTGCACGTGGCTTGACCCTCACTGCATTACCACAGACACCAGCGTTCCCTTCTGTCCTCCCTCACAAGAAATCCAGAGAACCTTCCCGAAGCTGCCGACTGCACCGGGTACGAAAATCAAGTCCCTGATGTAGACCCCTTGCTCCATGTAACAGGTCTCCTGCCTGCCTCGAGGTCTCGCTTAGTCATTCCCCCTGCTGTCCCAACTCCAACCACCCAGACCTTCTGTTCTTTAAATGTGTCACACTTGTTCCCATTTCAGTCTCCTCTCCCTCAAATACCCTCCTCCTATCTTAGTTTAGAAGCCAGTTTTTCAGAGAACCCTTCTTTGAACAGTTCTATGTATATATAAGGTATAATATATGTGTATATATTAGTCCCTCCCACCTTTATTTGATTTATTTTAATTGCATTATAGCTGATTGAAAATACACTACCTGTATGTTTACTTTTTTATTATCCCCCTACTAGAACAGAAGCCCGTGAGGGCCAGGCACTGCACTGTCTTGGTCCCCACTCTGTGCTAGAGTACAGAGCTTGGCCTGTAGATGGTGTTCAATAATGAGTGAATTAATAATATGTCCAGCCTGGACCACTTTTCTGGGTCAATGTGAAGAAACAAACAAACAAATGTCTGTTGCAAAAGTGCTGATAGAGATGAGCTACTTGCTGTCCCTCCACCTTGTTGTGTCCTAGGGTGCCGAACACACAGGAGCAAGCTGACAGAGAGCAGCAGATGTCAGACTCTCTCATGACTGCTTCTCCTTCTCCTTCGCCACCTTAACCCCCTAAGGATGACTGCTCTTCAGGAGCCTTAAGACATGGAAAGGGATAGGAGGAGATTTGCAAAGGAAGAGTCTCTCATAGTACTGATGCCTACCCACTCTAGGCACTGTGCTGTGTGTGTAACATACAGACCATTGTGCCCCTTTTACAGATGAGACCTCTGAGTCTCATGAAGGCTGAGGGATTTGTTCAAGGTTCCCGAACTAGTAGAGGGTACGGCTGGAATTATACTCTCATAGTCAGGTGGAAAAGCCCACGCTCTTAACTGCCCCACAGACCACCTCCCTACTTCCGATGTGGGTCACTGTGAGAATTAAATGAGACAATCAACTTTCCTAACAGTTTCCTAGAATTTTTAAAATAACAGCTCTATTAGAGTAGAATTCACGTGCAATAAAGTTCATTCTTTAAAAGTGTACAGCTCAATGGGTTTTAGCATATTCACAGAATTATGCAAAATCACCACGATCTAATACCAGAGCCTTTTGATCACCTCCCCGCAAATACCCACACCCATTAGCAATTGCTTCTTTCTCCTTCACCCCCCTCATGCTAGGCAACTGCTACTCTATTTTCTGTCACTGTGAGTTTTTCTATTCTGAATACTTCATATAAATGGAATCATACAATATGTGGTGTTTTGTGGCTGGCTTCATCTAGTCTGCAAAATGTTTTCAAAGGTCATCTGTGCTGTAGCATGTGTCAGCCCTTCATTCCTTTTGAGGGCCAGATAATATTCCATCATGTGGACAGAGTACATTTGCTTATCCATTCACCAGCTGGTGGACTTCAGTTTGTTTCCACCTTTCCACTACTGTGAATAGTGTCACTTTGAACATTTCTGTACGAGTTTTTATATAAACATGTTTCAATTCTCTTGGACAAATGCATAGAGTGTAACAGCAGAGTCATATGGTGACAGGAACTGCCAAAGAGTTGTCCAAAGCAGCTGCCCCATTTTTGTTCTCACCAGCAGTGTATGAGGGTTACAATGCCTGAGGGGTGCTAGGTACCGTTATTACTATGGTTGAAATACACTATTATCTGACTCAGTAGAGTCTGACTCCAATAGACAAGGGTCCTCTCTGAATTTTGAGGTTCTACAGGGTAAGAACCCCCATGACTTTACTTTTATTTGTGCATTTCTCCCTTTCACTTGCCTCCTGACTTTCTTCTGGCTCTAGTTTCTAACTCTCCTCTAGCTTTGTCATCCCTACAGCTCTCACCTGTGCCTCCCCACACACAGTTGGGTGGCTAGAGACCCTGGCGCGCCAGAGAAGAGACCGGGTCTTATGAGAATAGCTGTGTACACAGACCACGGCAAAGTAGCCCACTACGTGGGGGACCCTTGAAATTAGCAGTGAAATCCCTTGGGGTAGCAGTCCAAGGCACCCCATGGGCATTATTTAAAATGTACAACTTTTAAAAGTCAATATTACTAAGACTTCAGTTGTAAAGAGCTCGGAGCTTTTTCTGTGGGTATTTGAAATATTCTGAGCAGTGCATTTGTTGGAGAGGGCAAAGTGGGGAAGTGGAAAGAGAAAAGCCGTTTCCCCGATTTTTCCTGGGGTATCTCAGCAAGATCACAGTAGCAGGCGAGGCTGAGAAGCATGGGGAAATGTTGGCCCTTGGGTGGGTGGGATGGAGAGGGTGTGATTTAGTGCCTGGCCCTGGTGGCCCATTCCTGATAATGCTCTGCTCTGCCCCTGGGATATTAATGCTGCCTCCTCCAGGAAGCCTTGTGATCCAACCACCCAAACTCCTTTCTGGAAAAAGAGGAGACGACATTAGGAGGCCAGGCACTGCCTCCTTTGCTGTGCAGTCCCCGCTCAGGGACAGGCACTGGGCGTTTGATACCCACCCGTGTGACACACATCATCTTTTGTTTTTCTCTTTGGAAAGTTCACAGTGAGAATCCAGGACCCAGGCAGTGCGGAACCCTTTGGTTCAGGCAGTGGGAGAAGTGGCCCGAGAGTTTCTATGATATTTCATTGCCAAGCAGAGTCAGTAAAGGAAAATACACTAGAATCTATATAAGGAAAGCCCGTCATTAAGTTCCAGCATGGCCTTCCTACGAAGCTCCTCATCCAATACAAGCCCAAGAATGGACTAGACATCAGTGACTCTGCGGCTCAACTTACAGGCTCATGATGACTCTAGAGTTCTAGTCCATGGCAGTCCTGGGTGGGCTCTTCTGGGGTTCTCGGTGCCTGTGTCCTGCGGGTCTAGATGGTTCCAGGTGTCAACAACACCAGGTGAAGTTGGCCCTGTTTATGCCTCTTGGAGGCAGTGGCTCTAGACTTGGTAGCCCTGGGTAAATTGGGTGCTGGTGACCCTAGGATATTAGTGATGGAGGCCCCATGGCTCTAGGTGCTGTTAGCCTCTGGCACTAGGTGGCCAACCAGTCTGTGGGTGTTGTCTGGAGCTGGTCAGAGAAGAAGGAAAGAGGAGCTAAACCAGAATCGCTCTGCACTTCTGAGGTGCAGTTCCTAAGCCTGCGTGGTTAAGCCCTGGGCTGCAGTAACCTCTGAGCAGAGCTATCTGGAAGGGACAGGCACCACGCACGAGTTAGTTATTATAAGTCACTGGGGGGCGGGGTTGGGGGGATCCCAGCCAGCAGTCTCCACACTGACCGGTGGCTGAACCCAGCTGGGCTCCCTGCCCTGGAACCAGGGCGATGCCTGGGGATGGACGGCCTTGTGTCCGCTGGGCCTGGCCCCAGGGGAGCCTAAGGCCACCTCCCAGTGCACTCTGCTTGGGTGCGGGAAGGGGCCGCCACTGAGGAAGGTGGGATCCAGCAGGTCTGGGCAGGTCTGCCCTGCTGAGGCTGGGCCCTCTCCCGGGTGGCTGGGGCACCCAGAGCAGGCAGGAGAGCACGTCCCAAGCACTGGCCCCTGCCCGGAGGCCCAGCTAATGACCCTGTGTGCATTCCGGCCTGCATCAGCGGGGCATTGGCTGAGGGCAGGCCCATTAGCTGGAATTCTCCCAATGCTCACACATCAGAGTGGAGGGGGGAGAAGTGAAAAGTTGAAAAAGAGCTAATTATTGCTTTTATCAGAGCGGGTGGGTTGATGGGTCCTGCCCGAGGGCAGCTGGGGCTGCATTAAAGATTAAACACCAGGTAGGGGGGAGCAGGGCTGTCATTCCACAGGAGGGAGGCCAGCAGGCTGCCCTATGGAGACCTGGTGGCAGGCGGCAGCCTTAGATCTGTCAGGCGAGCCCTCTGTCCCAGGGCCCACCATGGCCACATTCCACCAGGGGACCCCGACGGTGCCCCGACACTTCCGCCTGCCGCTGTGGGGAGGGCAGCCGAGGTCCATGTCTGCTCCCTCAAGGGATGAGGGGTCGGGGCAAGCCTAATTATCCAATTGGTAGGTTTCCTGGCACCTGTCTTAAGGGGACTGAACTTATTCCCGCACGTCACCCAGTGACCTTATGTGTAGAACCTACATTGGAATTATAGGAGGCCTGGTGAGCACTCACGGGCGGGGAGCCTGATCTTCCTTGTTACTGCGGAGCGGGAGCAGGAGGCTCGGGGAAGGAAAAGAACTCAGTCAAGCACATTGCTGTGTGGCTAGGCCCACGAAGCTGCAAGTCGCTTGAGGATGAGGGCTGCACCTCCAATCTTGCCTTTATACCTGAAGTATTGAGGTTGAAGGGGCTAGGGTAATTAGTAATCAAGGCCATGGAACTCCATTACTGTAACACAACAGCATTTCGGATACACTGGGTGTTCAGTAAGTGTTTTGTTAATAGGTTGTAGAGATGATAAAAGGGTGACACCTAAGGGGGCACCATGACCATTTGGCTCATTTTCCAGATCTTGGGAGCTAATGCATTGGCCGTGAGGTAGGTGAGTATCGTGGTCTTGAGTCACCAGGACAAAACCAGGCCCGGGGGGGACTGGGTTGCTGAGTGCAACAAGCAGGTGGTATCAAGGTAGCTAGCTGTGCCAATCGGCTGTGCTAATCTTCATTGTGTGTGTCTTGGCATCAAGACATCTCTACCCCACAGAGACCCCGGAAGCATGATGTCCACTCACTGGCCCCACTGCGGGACCCACAGTACCGTCTGGCCAGCTCAGCTCTCCTGAGGGTCTGCCCTTGCCCAGGAAAATTAATTAGGTTCCTTGCTTCTTTTTCTCCTCTCTGCCCTAGAAGCCAGGACCTCCCTGGCTTGGTTTCTTCTGGCAACCGTAACTCAGAACTTGATACTGTTTTCACCTCTCCTCATGATGAGGAGATCCCAAAATGACATGTAGATAATGACCCGTGCAAGTCAAGGGGACCCTGGCCCTCCCAGCACTTCCCACACACAGTCCCACAGGCAGACACACTCCAACTTCAACAATCTGAACTAGACCAGGCTAGTAGAGCCCCGCTAAGTGCCTGGTGGGGGGAATGAATATGTCTGAACAAGGATAGATTGAAAGGATCTGGGGTTCATGAAGGACCACAAGCTGAAACTGCACTGGCCACATGGATGCTCTGAGAGTCAAGCCAACATGATGCTGGATTGCTATGAAAGATTTAAAGGCAGCAAACTGCTCCTCACTATCTGGTGTTTCTTAAGAAAGTTCAGGTAGTTCTTTACTGAAGGAAAGAGGGGAGGAGGGATGAAGGGAACAAGGAAAGAAGGAAGAAGAGGAAGAACCTTTTCAGGAACTGAGGTGAATTAGAGCCAGGCCTTGCCCACAGAGAGCTTGCAGCCCAGGAGGCCAGAGAAAGAGAGATAGGTGCACAGTTGCCCACGATGCACGGTGGTCAGTGTCAATGTCAAGGAAAGAGACCATCTGATGATGGGAGCTCAGAGGGGGTGATTCACTCTGGAGAGTGTTGGAAAGTTCTCTATAGCTGAGTTTTTAAGGCCTGGCAGCAGCGAATTAGGTAAACAAAGCGAGGTAAGTCATTCTCAGCAGGACTGGCAAGAGTAAAGGTAGAGCGGCAGGAAGATGTGAGCACATGCAAGGAGAGGTGAAGTGGCTCAGCTGCCTGGGGCGTGGGACGCCTTGCGTGGGACGCCTTGCGTGGGGCGGGGAGATGTGAGCCAGGTGGTGGGAAAGAGCTGAGGAGCTCACCTGGGGAGAGACAGTCAAGGTTTTCCAGCAGGAGTATGTGACATGTCCAGCCACCAAGAAGGGTAAGGGGAAGAACTTGGAAACTCTGAGGACAGTATTAACGTTTGAGAAACAGGGACCTCTTCTTTTGGAGCCCAGAGAGCTCTGGGGTCCCCGAAACCCCTGCAGAGGGTGGTCATCTGGCCACGTGAGCAGAGCACAGAGAAGGATGTGAATCTGGTGGCAGGGCGCGGCTGGGCCATCCGTGAGGACATTTCTGTCTGGAAGGCTGTTGGGGTAGGTAGAATAGGAGGTATTTCATGGTAATTCTCTCCCTGGTGTTCTCTACAGGCAAGCTGACATCCTGCCCACTGAGCTGATGGACTGGGACAGGAGAAGGTGTAAGGGGCTCAGATGAGATTCCTGCCTTGGGTGCCCAGCGGAAGCCTCTCAGCTCTTGGGGAAGCACTGCTGGGAGTGTTGCCGAGGGTAGGGGTGCATGATGATTTTCGTCTGTTAGGGGAATCAGAGCCCAGTGTCCTCACTCTTCATGTCTGGGCCCTGAAGACCTCACCTTGAGTTCTCGAACCTCGGTTCCCTTATCTGCAAAAGGAGATAATGAGTCACACCCTGCTTGCCTTGCTGGGTGCTGCGCGGCTCAACGAAAGAATAAAAGCCACGGGAGACACTTCATAGGCAGGAATGCCCTGCACAAGAGTTAGATGTGATTATTAACACGTAATACCTGAGTCACGGAGCGGCGAGCTCCCAGGCATGGAATATCGGGGTCCCGCACCCAGATTTGCTAGGGGCTGGGGAGAGCCAGGGAGAGCCCCTAAGACTCGGCTGGGAGCCTCTCTCCTCGTCAGACGCTGTACAAGGAGACAGATCAACCTGATTTCAAATCCCACTTTTCCCCTTCCTTGCTGTAGGACCTTGGGCAAGTCACTTCATTTCTCTGGGCCTGAGTTTCCTCACTTGTAAGCAGTGAAAGGAGTGCCTATCAGGGGGCTGTTGTGAGAATAAAGGAAGACGAGGCCTGCCAAGTCCTGGCACATGGCTGGGTCACTGACAATGCTCGCTGCAGTGGTTGTTGGTTCGTCTTCCTCTGCTCCCTGCCCTTGACCCCCTCCCTTTCCCCTGCTCCCGTTTTTGTCTCTTCCTGTGAGCCTTGCCCAGGGCTCCTGAGGGATACCCCTGTGTCTGGTGAGATCCTTGGAGCTTGGGCCTAAGCAAGGTAGGCTGATGACGAGGTCTGAGAAGGGCTTCCATGGACGAGGCCATGCTGGGGAGGCCACACCTGTGGCCGAAGGCCCTGGACCTCCGCCCAAAGGCTGGGCCCAGCGGTTTTGCCAGGAGCTTTTCTGCTGCACAGTTCCATGACTCTAGGACTCCTCCCAGAGTGGTGAGTGCCCAAGACACGATCCCCAGTGTGGCTCCCTCAGTCACAGGACACTGGGATTGGAGTCTACCATAGGGCGATGAGGCCAAGACTCTGAGACCGCCAGCTCCCTGGTCTCCTGACTGCAGACCGCGGGGGCACTGCTCCTCCTGGCCCCCCGCGCCCCACCCCAGCCCCACCTCTGATAGGCAGGAGTCCAGGAGAGTCCACCTGGGGAACTCACTGACCTGCGTTCCTCCTCCCGAAGCTTCCTTCAGCTGGGCAGCCCTTGCCCCTCGTGGAGCACTTTAGGCAGAGTTGAAGGCTGAGTTGAAGGAACATAATGGGCTCAAATCTGAAGTGACAGCAGCATTATCAGCCAGCAAAGAGCCGTAGGGGCAGCAGGACAGCAGGGAGGGAGGGGAGAGAGGAGGAGCAGGGATGGGGCACCAGGAGACAGAGCAGGCCCGGGGATGAGGCAGGGCTTAGGGGATGGAGACTCAGACAGGACCCAGCTGGCGGTGTGAAAGGGGTTACCCAGGAGTCTGGGGGGCAGAGTGTCCCAATGACAGCAACGAAAATAATATTAAGAGCAGCTAATACTTGTTTAGAGCTGCAGAGTGCCAGGCACTGTTCCACACTCTCGTATTATTTTGCAGATGATGGAGAAATTACTGCACAGAGAGGTCCATCAATAAAGAAGGCTGATCCCGACTACAAGACTGGGGTCTGTTGCTTGAGGAGGTCCTCTTCTCCCTAAAAGTCAAAAGTCAAAGGCCTCATTCAGGTGTCAATGAGAGGCAACTGTCACATGCAGGCTGGTGGAGCCCCTCCCTCCTGGGTTTGGAAGGGAAGAAAGGCCATGAGCTCATAAATCGTCAGGCATGGACGATGAGGGCCAGGTGAGTGCCAGGGAGAAGGGGGGCCAGAAACACAGAGGTCAGAAGTCTTTATTAGCCGTTAGGAGTCAGGGGTCAGAGGTCCACTTAGCCAACCAGGGGCTGGAGGCTATGACCACTGACGGTTGGCTTGGACCCTACCGAGGTCACAGTGAAGCTATAGGTTAAGGTGTGACGTCTGATTCCTCTCAAGAAGGGGAGAGGGAACATGGTCACCAGCTGGCTAGCCGACAGCCCTCCCGGGGTCAGGGCTCTTCCTCTCTGGTCCTGGTCAACCACACAGGAGACCTGCTGAGTCCCCTCCGGAGGGAAGCACTTCCTATTGGGCTAAGGTTGTCACATCCCAGAGGGCCTTGTTCCAAGTGCAACACCTCTAAGTGAGCTGTACACCCCACCCCATCCTGCATGTAGATATAGTCAACCTCTGGGCATCCGGCCTCCCTGGAAATCAGATTTTCAAAATTGTATTGATGTCACCATGGGTTCTAAGTCTAGGACACAAATAAGGTTTTAGCCGTGCTTAGTGGGCTGCTGAGTCGAAGGAAATGGTTCACTTCCTGTTGCAGGGAAGGGCTGAGCAGGCACGCAGAGAAAATTTGAGACATGGGAGCTCTGCTTTGGGGCCAGTAACGGCTAAGAGGCCACCTGGGATCAAAGCCTGACCATGTGACCTCATGAAATGATCTCATGAAGATCACTTAACCTTTGCATGCCTCACCTGTACAACGGGGGTCCTGAGTACATACAGTTCCTTGCTCCTGGTGGGGTGGCTGTGAGGATGAGGTGTCAGGGCATCAGCAGTGATCACAACGCTAGTTTCCTCCGCTATGCCATACACTGGAGGGGATTCTGTCCCTTCCCAGCATGGGGAAGAGTCTGTGACATGAGATGAAACCACCCGGGCAGCTCTCCCCTGCATCCGAAGTCTGGCATTGCTTTAGTCCGATGTCTCAGGGGGGCTGATCCTAGAAGAGCCAACTCCCCACCCCCCAACAAGGGCACCCTCAGCTTAGGCCCTCCCTTCGCCTTCCTGCACCTCATGCTGCATCCTTGTAAACCATAAAATGTGGCAGCAGTGCAGGGAGCTCCTGCCGCCAAGGGACATTCGGAGGCATGGGAATACATTGCAGAGTCAGCGGCAGCACGTGGGCCCCGTCTCCCTAGCCCCTGCTGATGGCAGCAATTGGCGAATAAGAATAGCAGTGGTGACCATACACTGAGCACACCCTGTGTGCCAGGCACTTCCTAGAGACACCCTCTAATCCTCCCAGAGGTCCTGCAAGGTGGGTTTTATCACCCCACGTTGTAACCTCCCCCTGGCACCTGCATGCCCTCCCCCTCAGACTCCTCACCTGGCGGAGGCCTCCTTAAGGTTCAGGCTGAAGTTGGGCTGTCACTCCTTTGCGGGTGGGGGGCCCTCTCACTTCCTCTAGGCCAGCTCTGCCCCACACCCCTGCAGGGTTCCCTAAGCCCTCTATACTTACCCCTGGTGCACACTCATGACACTTTATATTGATTCTACTTTTTCTTTTATTTATTTTGAGGGGTAAGTAATGCATTCCATTCCAAGAGCAACAACAAGGAATACAGTGAGAAGTCTCCCTGCCCTCCCACCAGCTCCCCAGCCACTGAGTTCAGCTGCCTGGGGCGACCAGGGTTGTCATTTTCATCACCCCCAGTAGAGATGACTTGTTTATCTGTCTTCTGTCCTTTAGGAGCCTGTGCCTGCCTTGTTAACTGCTTCATCCCCAGGGCCTGCCAAGGTGGCTCACACACAGTAGGAGCACCTTGATTGTAATCTGTCTGTCTGTCCACATATCTACCTATCGAGGGATATCTGTAGGGGGGATTTTGTTGTTGGTGTTAGTTCATTTGCTTGCTTGCTTTCATGAGTGAGGCTCAGAGAAGAAAGGTAACTGGCCCACGTGGCTCTAGCTCCCAAGACAGGGCTCACCTGGGGACTCTGTTTATCTGACTTTTAAAGACCACCTGTCCCTCCTTCTTGGACATTTGACCATACTCTGTGAAATGGATCCTGATTTCATCTTTTTTAGTTTAATTTTTTAACTTGGACAGGAATATTGGCCCTCAATAAATTATCACAATGCAAAGAGTCGTGCGTCAGGAAGTAGGGCGTCCTCACACCTCAGAAGGCCCCTGGTGCCCACCCAGTCCTGACCCCATGTTGGGTTGAGGGTGTTACTGCTGCTGCTCACCCAGGGCCTCCATTTCCCCGTCTGTAGAATAGAAGGGGCCTGTTAGGTCTGAAGTTCAATGGATTGTTGCGTCTTCTCTAGCGTTACGCCTTCCGGCTGGCACTGCTTTCTGCCAGTGCTGAGAGGAAATGATAGCTGCGAAAGCCTTTGATTAAAGTGACCGCTTCGTACCAAGGCAGCAGATGCACCAGGAGGGTCCATACGGCTGTCTCCACACCTGCCAATCTGGCCGTTCTCCTAGCTCTGCCTGGCCAAGGGTCGAGAACACACAGCCGCAGGTCCTCTGAAAAGCTAGAAGGAAAGGCAGGAGGGAGTGGCGGGTGGAGACGCAGGTGGAGCTGAGAGGTGATGACCACCCTGGAGAGATGAGGTGGCCCATGTACCACCTTTACTAGGAGACCAGAAGACTGCTTTCTAGCTGCCTGAGCTCATTCCTGCCTGGGGCTGTAGAAAGCAGCTCTCACTTCATGGAAGCTTCAGGTTCGGGTTTCTGCATAACCTTGTTCTTGGTGGCAGCCAGGAATTGTGGGAGTTGGGAAGAGGAGGCAAGGAGGAGTGAAGGGAAGGAAAGGTAAGAGAGAGAAGGGCAGGGAGTTCGGCCAGTGAGGAGCCAATGTGTCGGGGCAGGGGGTGGGGGCACATGGTGCCTGCTAACACAGAAGCCTGCTGTGGTAGGACCCGGCTGGGAGGGCGATGCGGATGGGGAAGCAGTATGGAGGGAAGATTCATAAATTCATTTATTCATTTTTCTTTTCACTCATCTCTCCAATAAAGATGCCGATATTGAGATAACTGCTCATCAAGGTATATGCAAAATGCTAAGAAAACATAAAAGAAGCAAATACCTATTTGACGGGTTACAGGAGTGGGAAAGTTAGGGGAGCAGGAAAATTTTGCTGAAGACATTTAGGCCGAGCCATGAAGCAAGCAAAAGAGAAGCCAGCCCCCAAGTCCTCCCCAGCTCTGTGGCCCAACTCTCCCGGAACCCCTGAATCCCAGCCTGGCTGTTGGTCTCATGGGTTTGAGTCCTAGTTCTGCCACATACTGGCTGTGTGTCCTCAGGGAAGTGATCTAACCTCTCTGAGCATCTGTTTTCAGCCATAAAGTAAGGATGATACCAACTGCGAGGGTTGTCATGAGGTTCAAATACAGTGATACCTGTGAGGGACTTTGTGGGGCACCTGGCCCCTGCATGGGATGTGCTCCGAACAACCTGCCGTGGATACTGTCAGTATCAGCAGCAGCGGCAGCTTCACTTACCCTGCTCTGGGCCTCTGTCTTTGGTCAGGAGAGGAAAGCTGAGGCTGTTCCCGGCATCCCCCATCCCTGGCCCCCGGCCCTTGGGGAAACATGAGAAGCTGAGCTTGAGGATCTGATGTGCACCCCCCAAGCCCCTTAATCCTTCCTGAACTTGGTTGGGGGGGGTGGGACGGCCCTGCTGTAACACCTGCACAGCTCTGACATCTCCTGCCTCTGGGCAGAGAAAGCAATTTCAGAAATGACATGTTGCCAACAAGCAGAAATCAGCTTCTGAATTAAAATGTGTCGGCATCAGGTGACCCCAGGCTCGGAGGGCTGGCTGCATGAAGACAGCTGAGATTAGAGCCTGTCAGCCACAGGAGGGGCTGTGCGGGAAGGGGTGCAGGTACCCGGGGGGCTACTGGTGGCCGCCCTGGACTTGTTTGGACAGGGGGGCAGGAATTCGGATGCTGGGTCAGGTTCTCCTGCGGCTCGGACCAGTTTCCACCTCTCAACTGTCCACTCTCCGTGATGGAGGCGGGGCAGGGAGAGTCAGGGGCTCCTTGAGGGCTCTGGTGGCATAAACACACTAATGGGCCAGAGAGAGAGAGAGGGAGAGTCAGGGAGGAATGTGGGCCCCACAGGCCCTGGGGACTCAAGGAGGGATGGGAGTAAAGGGGATAAGAACCCAAGGAGCTGTCAGCCTCAGCGCTCCAGGTATGCAGGGAGGAGAGAAAGGGAGAGGGAGGGAGAGGAAGGCAAGCAGGAGGAGGATAGAGTGAAAGGGAGGAAGATACCACCAGCCATACCGAATCCTTGCAATTCCCAGACGCTGCCTCCTCCCTGGACCCCAGGCCTTTGCACAAGCCATGCTCTACACTGTGGGACCAGGAGCATGAAGGGGCTATTTCATTTCCAGCCCTGTTGCTTATTGTGGGACCTTGGGCGTGCCAGGGAACCTCTCTGAGCTTCAGTTTTCTTACCTACAAAATGGTATCATGGCTTTACGTACCCCTAGGGTGGTCACAGTGGCTAAATGAGATGATCCGAGGAAGCAACAGTGGAGCTCCTGTGCAGTGAGGTGCCCTTCACAGGGCTCAACACCTAATGATCTCTTTTCCTCGTCTGTGACTTTCCTGCAGGCCCAGAGTAAGTCTGGTCACCACGGTACTCTGGCGCATGCCTAGCACACTCTAGCTGGCCGCTTAGTTTGCTGAGTGATCAGTTACAAGAAGGTGTACCAGGTGAGAGATGTGACAAATGATAGGAAAGGGTGGGGGGTAAGCAGAGGACCCTACCCCATGGCTCTCTCTCCAGGATGTCCCTACACCAATCACATGTCATTCCTCTGGTCTTTGACAGCCTTCCTTCTAGAGCAGGGCTTGGCAGGCTATGCTTGCTAGCTAGACGGTGACTATATGCTCTTACTGGAAATTGGACATATGGGATCACTCCACGTGTCTCTCTGAATTGGTAGAGGCAGAGTAATTGACCTCGGGCCCATCTCAGGAGCTCCAGGGCTTGGAGCCACCACAGTCATGCTCCGCAGAGCTGGGAATCCAGCAAGGACCAGAGCAGGGCTGGTGGGGATAGGGGGTCGTCAGGAGTAGCAAAAGAGGGAGACTGAGGGATGGTTGAACCTCCAAGGTTGGACAGAGGTGGTCCAGGGAGACAGGGGTAAAGCTGCCTTAGGATTTCAAGAGAGGAATCTCCCTCCCCTCACCCTCACCACTGGTCTAAATGTCTCCCAACAACCGCTGCAGCAATTCCACTGGAAGACGGCACTGCTTCACACTCCCCACTCAGAGCTAAGTCACCAGAGAAGAAACCCGGGAGGTGGGGAAGATTCCAGAGCACAGTGGGTGTGAGCTCAGGCATGAGAAAGTCCCGAGCTTGAATATAAGCTCTGCCATTCACTGGGCAAATAATTCAAGCTCTCCGAACCTCAGTTTCCCCATCTGTTAAATGAAGTAACAATTCTTATCCCGCGGGGTGATTGTGAAGAAGAAAAGGAATACCACGGGGGTAAGGGAGAAGCGAAATTTCTTCTTTATGGAAGAATGTCAACTGAAAATAAGAATGACGGAATTAGGAAATCACCATTTTTCAATTGATTTGGGCAAGGATTACCCATGGAGGCTGAAACTATTGGGTAAAATACTGGGCCACAGGACATTCCCACAGTCTGAGAGCATCACCCCCCAGATGAGTCATAAGTCACATGAATCACAAAAGGGAAAAGGCAACTTTACATCAGAGAGATCTGGCGGAAACCACGTTAATCAAGTGATGAAATCCAACAGCACCGGTAATGTTGACAAGCTGATGTCCCATGGCTCCCAACGACATGAACAGAGAAGGACACACATCACCCAAGTAGACTTCTTGCCAAAATCTAATCTAATCGTAACCAGAATTTAATCATAAGGAACCAAGCAGACAAATCGCCATTGAGTAACATTCTAGAAGACATCTGGCCTGAACAATTCAACATGTCGATGTCACAAAAGTGAAGAAGGCGGGGGGCTATTTGCGATCACAGGCGGCTAGAGAGACGTGACAACAAAATGCAGTGCCTGACTCTTGAGTGGACCCTGAATCAGGAAAAATTTAGGAAAGACATTTTGAGGGACAATTGGGGAAGTCGGAACGCGGACTGTGCAGTAGATAATATTGTGTCGATGTCAAATTTCTTGGATGTGATGATGGCCTTGTTCTTTTAGAGAATGTTCTTGTACTTAGGAGACGTATGAGAAAATATTTAAGTGTCCCGGTGTCTGCAATGTTCTCACAAACGGTTCATCAAAATACACACATACGCACAGAGTGAGCAAATGTGGCTAAATATTTTTAAGGGGGGGGTGCAGCATGAGTAAAGCACCTGCCTACTGATTGTCTCAGAAAACACTGATTTCCAGGAAGAGTGGAGCACTGAGCTGCTAAGGGTGAAGAGGCCAGAGGGTCTGTTTGGGAACTGATTTATGGACAGGAGCAGGGAAAGACCCAGATGGGGGTGGGGGAAGCTGAGGGTAACATAGGATACAAAGAACATAGATTTGGAGGCAAAGGCTTGGCTCGACTTCCTAGCTATGTGGCCTTCAGTGAGTCACTTAACCATTTTGTGCCTCAGTTTCCCTATCTGTAAAAAGGGAAGAAGGATGCCTTCTTTGTGAAAAAATGAGAGAGAAAGCCCTTGGTACACCAGAGCCTGGGGCTGCATGTGGGCACTGTCTCAGCTCCAGGCTGGGAACACTGGGCAGGAAGGGCATGTAGGGACAGGCATGTAGGTGGAATGTCAGTGTCCTCAGGGTTGGACAGTGGACCTCCCTTTGCCTCTCTCCCTAGGGACCCCTTGTGGGTCCCAGCAGGGCTGGGGGGTGGGGGCAGGGCAGGGACAAGCCCTCTCTGCTTCCCTTTGCTCAGAATGGGGCCTCCTGCCCCATCAGACTCTTAGAAGCTGGTTGAGGACATGCATTTTCCAAAGCATTCTGGGAAGGCAGTGTGGTCAGAGGAGGGACTCTTGGGTGGACACATAAGTAACCCAAACCATTGCATGGCCATGCCTCTCATTTCTCCTAACCGATCATAAGTCCTGAAGGTGTTGGCCTTGCCCTATCTTGCCCCCACCCTAACCTGCACTCCTAGCCATGAAATGAGGGCTCTAAGAATACTTGTCCTCTCTACGGGGGACCCAGGCATGATTTAACTTGGTACGTAACCTTCTGGGGGTTACTTCCTTCCTCTAGGCTTCAGTTTACCCAGAATCCATAAAAGGGGGTGATCCATCCCTGAAATATCCACATGTGAGGGGAGGCAGCAGTGGAAGAGGACGGCACACATACCTGGGAGGCCTGCAGCTCTGTGTTTCAGTCCTGGCACCACTGCTAGCTAGTGGCGTTTGGGGGCCTTCACATCTCACTACCACCATCTCCTTAACCCCAAGATGAGGGTGGTTGTGTCCCATGAGTCAGGTGATCGCAACAAATGGAAACAAAATGGGTACAGATAGCTGACTTGTAGTTTATTGATTTATTGTCTCTCTCCCCTACCAGATAGAGCGCTAGCCCCAAGAGGCAGGGACGTGGTCTCCATTCACCGCTGCATCCCAGCCACTAGGGTGGTGCCTGGCACTCAGTAGGAGTTCCCTAAACAACTGTTGGTTGCATGGATGGGCAGAACGGGTACCCAATATATGATAGCTCCCACTGTAATTCTCAAACGCGCTAAGACAAAAAGCATTTGAAGATCATGGTTGTTGAGAAATAAAACACTGGAAAGCAAGAAATAATCTTCAGGGTTGGCACGGGCCTGTCTTCTGGGCAATGGAGGACACCGGGGAGGCTGGGTTTATCTGCACCAGGGGATGGATGTGCTGTGCCCATGGGCACCACGTGGAAGAGCCAGAGTAACGTGGGCTGGGGTGGCTGGCACGTGGCAAACCGAGGAGCCCCGTGCCTCCTCTCTCTTGGGGCTCCCCACCTCTAGCAGACCGTGACCAGGCGTGAATGCAGGCCCAATCTGCCAGTGCAGCTGATTTTACAAGAAAAACCAGAAATCCAATGGAAAACAATTCATTTAAAAAAGAAAAACGCAAATAAGAGCAAACAAGCCCATCAGTGGCTGGGAGGAGCCCTGCGATGTCGCCTGCCCACTCGGGCAGCCGGGGCGGAAGGAGGGAGGCCCATTGGTAGAGCCCCTGCAGCGGCCTCCACAGGGTCCCTGTCTCTCCAGACTCCTTGTGCAGTCCCAGCCCATGAGACACAGGCCTCCATTTAGAAAAATGTCGAAGCGCTCTCCCGATCCAAATGGCCTATGTCGCACACAGTCAGGGAAGCAGCCACCTTCTTCGGTCCTTGGGCCCAGGATGTATCCAGGCTTTGGGGTTCCTGGGCTCAGGATAAGTCAGCTCGCATAGCGCCTGGCCCATGGAGAAGTTCCGGAACTATTCACTGAAGGAGCCTCTTCCATGTGTCCTTGCGCACAGCGCTCCATCCTTGGGCCACATCTATAGAATGGGCACAGTAATGCGGCCCCACCAACCTCCCAGGGAAAATGGGGAAAGCGAGTGAGATTAAAGAGATGAAAGTGGTTCTGAAGATTGAAAGTGCTTTACAAACGCAAGGCGTGGCCATCCTTGTTGTCATTATTGTCATTATGAGTAAGGCAGCTTTGCCAGAGCAAAAGAGGGGCCCGGGCCCCCGCAGAGCAGGGCAGTTACAGAGTTCACATGGAGGGTCTGGGTCAAGGCCGCTAGGGCGCACGCAGAGGGGCAGGGTGTGGGGGATGCTGGAGGTGCTGCCCATAGAATACAGAAACTATATAAATAACATAAATATTTTCTCATATATCTTAGCTATATAAATTATTATCTTTATGTGAGGTAGACAACAAATACCCTGTGAGTGTTTCCCTTAAAGCTACACAGAATGAGAGGTCAGTGGTAACTGGAACTCAGGGTCCCAGCAGGACTGAGGTGGGCTTTTGGGGGTAACTGGAAGAGAAAGAGTGGGAGCAAGGAAGGAGAAGAGAAGAGGGGGCTACAGAGGGGTGACGCTATAGCCAAGGGGCCCTCGGAGCCTGTATCTGTGCCCTTGGCCTGGGTTGCCAGTGTTGGTTGTCAGCCATGGCTTTGGTCCCTCAGAGTCTGCCCTTTATCCTCCTGCAACCCCGACACTGCCGGCCATGGAGTTGGGGTGCAGATGGCGTGTTGGTGGATCAGGACCCCACTTTGTGCTGCCTCGGGCCGACCCAAGGTGGAGGCAGTTGGGTCTCAGAGGAGCAGGGTGAATTGGGCCGGCCAAGAGGATGTCTCTGTGTGGTGGGGGTGTGAAAGAAACAAGCAAACCAACCCTCTCTCCTTTTTGCTCTTTCTGCCAAGATGTGGGCCAGCGGCTGGGGTCAGCAGTCACTCTAGAGAGGGGTCTCATCAGAACCGTTGCAGCCAAAGATGCTTCCAGCATCCTGCAGGCTGAAGACAGGGTAGCTCCTTCTCACCCTTGCTGGTCTCATGGGGCCCCCGGGGCTTCTTCCTGGGGCTTGCATGGACAGTTTTTGAGCATTCAGCTGATTCTGAAGTTTCCTGTTTCAGTCGAGGGTCAGCAACTCTGGGTTCAGGGAAAAAGGAAGCTGACCGAGGGTGTGGCCGGGCTAGCAAAGTGGCCAAGGGCATCCCAGAGGAGGTCACTTCCTCCCAGCTGGCATTGAGCCCTGCTCTGGGGAAGCACACAGCCTCCAGCAAAGTGATCCCAGCAAGGTCTTGGTCCTGAACCAGAGGGTTGTGTGCCGTTGAACGGGAACCCTCAACCAGGCAGGTCTAAGGTGTGTGTGTGTGTGTGTGTGTGTGTGTGTGTGTGTGTGTGTGTGCGCGCGCGCGCGCGCGCGCGCGCGCGCACGCACGCGCGGGCACGTGCACACCAGCCTCTCTCTCCTACTCCCACACAGGGCCTTGTAGGTAGCACTGAAAATGTCCACAGGATTGGGGGAAATTAGCAAAGTCAGTTCTGTTCCTCAGATAGAACCAGAGTAAGGGACCAATAGTAAATGAAGGGGCCCCCAAGAAACCAGGCTTAGCAAAGACTTTTCATGCCCTATACCTCTAGCCAGGACAAAAACCTTAATGAGAGGAGTAGCTGTAAGAGAAGCGTAACCAGAATCAGAACTCATAAGCCAACTCTTCTGCATCACAAATGTCAACAGTGTTGGAGCCTCACGGCATGGGGGGAACCCTAGCCGTGGGCAGCTGACCAAAGAGAGCTCTAAGGGAGGCTGAGAAACTGAGCTCACTGCATCCCTGCCTGGCACCAGGGGGCTGTGACCCTCTCTTGGGCTGGGACTAAAGGTTCTGTGTCCCAGGGAAAACAGGAAGGGTTCACTATGTCCCTGTGCCACCTCAGCGCACCATCTGAGCCCCGCCCGGCAGACTGGCTCTCCCTATCGGCCTTACATCCGCCGGTGCTCTCACTGAGCAGGGCTGGGTGGGTGTGGGTTACAGCTCTCAAGACAAGAATGAGGCCTCGGGCACAGGCATATTTTAAAAACAAAGTCAAGGACACAGAATTCCAGGGCACGTATCTGACTTGGGTCTGCTCAGCCCACAAAGCTTTTTCTTCTCCGAACCAACAGCTCCCATCACCTGGCCTTTCCCCTCATCTTTAGCCCAGCAAAGCCATTCAGGTAGTGATGGCGTGTGGTCCCCAGGCTCACCGCAACCTGAGCAGGGCCCACAGCAGGGACAGTCCCATCCCAGCCAGACTCTGGCCTTGGCTTCCAGCAGACACTGCCTCCCTATGCCTTCTCGATCCAGAAGCTCGACTCCCTGCCTCTTTCCGGCACTAGACCACGTATCCCAGGAACTGAGATGGCAGGAGATTCCCTCTCTCCCCTCTAAACCTCAGTCTCGCCCTCCTCCTGGTCTTCCTCATCTCCTTCCATGTTTCCCACTCCGCCTTCCTGCTCCAAGTCCTCAGAAAGGCTGGAGACCCTCGGGTTCAGGGGTAGGGCCTGCACCTCTCATCCTGAGAGTGGAGGGAGGGGAAGACTGCCAAGCCCAGTGGAGAGAGGGGTATGTGTGCTCCGGCACCCTCGCCGGTAGGCGCATGCACGCAGGTGTGCCTGCCTGGAGGGGCCAGCTGGACAGCTGGGTGGCCTCAAGGTGCTGGGCAGCAGGGGGGTCCTGGCAGTGCCCAGCTGGCACACCGGGCAACAGACCTAGTGCTTACAGGTGTACACGAGCTCCTCCTGCACGCACTGCTGGCACTCCACGTAGCAGCACCACTGCACCTGGCAGTGGCAGGAGAAGGCCACCAGGCGGCTCTGGGTGTCGTAGCCCCGCCCGCAGCACAGGCTGCTGCAGCTGGCTTCCCGGGAGCACACTCTGCCTGCCGTGCCCGGGGAGTACTTGCTGGGCCGGCAGAAGCTCGGGGAGTCCTCCATGTAGACCAAGTCCCCGGGCCGGGGGGCCAGGCCCTTGGTCGGATTGCCTGGCCTAGCAGGTGCCCACAGCTCCAGGCGGCCCAAGGCCTCGTTGGTAGCACTGGACACCTTGACCGCTGAGTCGTAGCGTAACTTCAGCATCTGGCCCGTCTCTCGGAACGGGGAGAGCTGCTTCCAGCAGGTGCGCACGGCGCAGGAGCCCGACACGCCATGGCACTTACACGTGGTCCTGAGACCACTCTTCACAGCCTGTGAGGAGAGGTGGAATGGAGGCGTGGTCAGAGGCCCAGGGCCCACAGCCTGAACCTGCCCCCAGGGTGCCAACCCTGGCAGGGGAGTGGTGGGAAGATGGGAAACTAGCCATGCGGCACCTTCGTGCCAACTAGCCCAGGGCTCCTCTTCCGCTGGGCGGAGGCAGTCCTAGGCCAGCACGTAGGCTTCCATGAGAGCAGTGTGGGCAGGTCTCAGCCCCAGGCCCTTCCCTGGGCCAGAGTTCTTGTGGGGTAGACAATTTGCACACGTGCGTACAGCAGCTGTGCTTTACCCCAACTCAGCGCTGAGGGCGCAGGACACAGAACTCAGTTTCCTAAAAATCTGAAGCTTTAGCCTGTCCCCGCCTCCTCATCCCGATAGGCCGAGACGCTTTTTACCCTTCAGTCCTCCCTCTACTCTGTGCCCTCAGCTAAGCCCCTTCCCTGCTCTGCGCTGCCTCCTCTTCCCATTTGTAAGTTTTCAAACTCTGTCGGCTTCTAGGGCATCCACAAAGGCTAGTCCTTGGAATGGAGACCCCTCTCTAAACATGTTCCTGCCTCACCGTGGCCTGGTCCCAAGCCTGGCTTCCACCTGCTGCCCAGCGCTGATGGCACCCAGGACCCTTCCCTGGTCATGGGCTAGGGTAGATGCCCAGGGAATGTTGGCTGAAGGGATGAGGTTCATCCCGGGACAGCTGTGTGAGTGAGCGTGCTGGGGAGCGGGGCATGGGAGGACCTTCTACAGACCTAGCACCCTGGCCGGGAGGGCCTTGGGCCACCCAGGAACGCGCCTCACCTTGATGCCCACGTGGGTGTTGTGGGCGTCTGCCCGTGCCCGCAGGTCTTTGCTTCCTCTCTTGGGCCCCAGGAAGTTGCTCAGGAACTTGGTGCTGTACTTGAGGTTGTCGCCACACACGCCCCACTGCCAGGCCTGCCGGCTCTCCAGGCCTGGGGAGTCATCGCAGGTGCAGCGCTCCATGCGTCCGGCACTGCAGGCCCGGGCCAGGGTGTGGGTGAGGGCGGCCGAGGACACCGAGTACAGGAAGGCCGTCTCCTTGAAACCTGAGCCGGGCACGGGGGAGATTGGGGAGGGAGGAGAGTGGGCTTAGGGCTGCCCAGGTGAGCAGGATGTGAACCTGAGGACACAGCTCAGGGTAGCTGCCCTGCCGCCTGCCCCTTAAACTCAGGCTGCAAGTTGCTGTTTACAATGAGACTTTCTAATTCACTATGACGTATAGGCCCGGATTCCCCAGGAGACAAGTCGGGAACAGATGAGAACACTGATAAGCAAAGAGAAGTGCCTCAGGCACCTGGTGAGGAGCTGAGCTGGGACTAAACCACTGTTCTTGACTCAAGTCCCTGTGTGAACGAGTTGGACTAAACCACTTCTGAAGCCCCTCATCCTCCAAAATATGCCCTGTGGGCTTGCTGTACTTCAGGATACTCTTCAGATGTCATTATCTGCTGCCTACTGTGGAGTATGCGCGATGACAGAGTGACTTTGGGTCTCTTGCCAGACTGACCATCCACCCACTGCGGGCACCATCGCGGCTCTTGCACTGTTGGCGTGTGGTGCAAAGCTGGCCTCCCTCATGCGCTCCCTCCCCCTCCTGCCTGCTCTCCAACGTCCCTGGGGGGCTGGCGGCACTGGAGGGGGGATCAGCTCTGCCCCAGACTCACCCCAGCCTCGGAGAGCAGCCGGCCTAGAGGGGGCTGGCTGCTGCTCTAGCCTTGGCTGTCTTTCGTAAAAGCCCCTGTTATAGCCCCTGCCGCTTGGGTATGGAGTCACATGATGACCTACTTTCCCCCTTGGGCTGCGTTCTTTCTGAGGGTCGCAGGGGTCTTGACTGGCTCTGTGCCTCCAGTGTCCAGCACTGTGCCTGGCTCACTGTGAGCCTCCCCAGATGCTTAGTGAACAGATGGCCAATGGAGACGCAGGGAGATGTGGGGGAGGAGGGAGGAAGGGAGGGAAAGATGGATCAATGGATGTGATGAACAAAGAAACAGGTGAATGAGTGAACAAATGAATTGGGCCTGTCTCATGTTATTTGGCCAACTATTAACTGCCTTCCATCCTTATATGTCCTTGCACCTAGTTTTGTGAGTGTGGATATGTGGAGGAGGCTCAGGGATGGGACTAAGGGGCCACCCATCTCATCTGTGGACTCTCCGGGGTGGGCTGTACCTCCTCCTGTGTCCTCCTTTGCTCCCCCCAGACCGAAGGAAAAGCTGGACCTCCTTAACTCCCAGGGCTTTTCTCAGGACTGTGCTGGGTCCACAAGGGCAGTGTGGCCGGAATGCAGGGGTCAGGGGTGTGGGGAGCTCAGACAGCCCCCCCGGCTCTCCTCCCTCCCAGCCCTCCTCCCCCCAGCCCTACCCCCATCTCTCCTCCCTACCTCTCTTGAGCAGGCCTGTCCTCCCCTCCAGGCTGCAATTCCAGCGTTCGTGCCGAAACTGGAACTGGCACTCGAGCAGGCTGAGGTGGGCAGCATCCTGCAGGGTCTCAGCCAAGCCAGGCTCCCGCCGGCAGAGCTGCTTCTGCCGGCGGGACAGCTTCAGCAGGTCACACTGCTTCAGGTGGGCCCCACCCTGAGCTGGGGCCGCCGCAGTGCCCAGCCCTGGGAAGGGTGTCAGGACCTCCCGCCCGGTCAGGCTGCAGAAGGCAAGAGAAGGGAGACCTGTGACCGTTGGAGGTTGTAACAAGGCAGGGAGAGGGGGAAAAAAAGAAGGATGACAATCCCTGAGGATGTGGGCAGGTGAGGGGAAGGGGGCCTTTTTGGGGGGGAGGTTCATTATTTCTGTGAGGGAGGACTTCCCCATGGAGTTATATTCCCATTTTGCAGAGTAGGAAACAAAGGTGCTTATAAGAAGGGTTAGTGCAGGATCCCAAACCCGTCTTCCAGGTGCCAAAGTCTCTGCTTTTCTTACCCACCCTCTTTCCCAAACTTGCCCAATCACAATAATCGCCTGGGGTGCTTATTAAAAGTACAGATTCCCAGGATCCACACTCGGCAATTCTGCTTCCATTGGTCTGGCATGGGACCTGGGAAACCTGTATATTCACCACATCCATGAGCAGCTTCAACGATCAGGGAAGTTGGGGAAATGCTACATGTAGCACTGCCTGCCGTCTGGCGGGGAGACCACATTCCTAAGAGGGTCAGGTAGAGTGCTGTAGCCGGTGAGCAGAGACCCAGCCATCCTCCCTGAGAGCCCGCTCTGCCTTCCATATGTCACTGCCCAAGGAATCCCATGCCAACCTAACTTATTTCCATAATTCCCAGGTAGATCTTCACCCATCTGGCCACTCAGCACCTGTTACAAAGAGATGTTTGGGGAATACCCACATGGATGGAAGGATGGATAGAAGGAAGGAAAAAGGGAAGGAAGGAAGGGTGGGTGGGTGGATGGATAGACAAACTGACAGATGGGTGAAAGAATGTGAAGGAGCTGAATTTCTAACAGGCCATCAGCCCCAGATTTTTTGTTCTACAACACCCAAAGTTCATGGATTCTGGAATCAGCTGCCAAGTTCTAATCCTGATCGCCACGCCCTAGCTGCATCACCTTGGAGCCTTGGTTTCCTCCTCTGGCAAGTGGAAATAGTGACCCTCTCTACCTCCTGGCTGCTGGGATGATTACATGGGAAGTACCCACCAGAGTGCCTGGGACACGTTTGTTCACTTTCCTGCTAGCTGAAGTTTCTCAAAATTATTTCCTCTTTCAAGATGCTTTGCTCTTTAACTTGGGCAGAGTCTTCTCTTTGTCCAGATAAGGAAACAAAGCCCTTACGAAGAGTGAGTGACTGGCCTGAGTCACCCAGCGGATCAGCAGCAAGGTGAGGACTAGAATTAGCACTCACCTTCCCTCTCCCCAGAGACTCTGTGAAACGGTTCTACGAGTTCAAGAGGTTTACTGCCCTGTACCCTGGCGGCCCTCTGTGTGGGTGGAAAAGCCCCTTTCTAGAACACGCTGGCCTCATGGCCAAGGTAAAAGAACAAAGGTAGAACCACACAATGGCTCTTAAAGCTCTTGTTTGAATGTGGCACTTGTCATTCCTGCTCATGTGCCACTGGCAAGTCCTGGTCAAGCCCTGAGGGGTCAGAAAGACCCATGTCCCATGGACACAAGGGCATAGTTCTCTTGTTTGGAGCCACCTGCCCTAGCCAGGACATCTGGCTAGATGCCACACCCTCCCTGTCTGGGTGGGTGTGGGCCCTGGCCAGGTCCCAGGTGCCCCCAGAAAGTAACCGTAGATTCCAAACCCATCAGGTGTAGCCAACCCAGTATGGAGCGTATCTCTGAAACCTCTGAGCAGAGACAGATGCTATCAGGCTCCGCCTGGCCCAGCCTGGCCCTCGGTTCCCCTCCCAGACAGGGTGAGGGCAGGGACCCGTTAATCATTAAACTGGGGGCAAATGGGTAAATTTCCAGTCCATCAGGTCTACACCCAAACCCCTCCCTGCAGCCTGGCAGGAAACCCCTAGAGCTTGACCCTCGGCAGGTCCACAGAAGAACCCAAGGTCAACTCCAGCTGAGGAGGCCCCACCCTGCCTGGCTTCCAGAGTGGAGGGCCACTTGGGGGCTGCAGGGAGCAAAGGGGCAGCAGACACACGGCCCCTCAGATGTCCTCCCCACACTAGAGGCTGGTGTGAGGGACAGTTTCTGTTCACACATTTGCTGTGTTTCAGAAATTGGGACCTTCCTTGTAGCAGCTGATTGACAGATGGGAAAACAAGCAAGGAGTGATGGGAATTTTGAGAAGTACGGCTGCACATCCTTGAAGGCCTGTCTCAAATGCCATTTTTTAAAAAAGATTTTATTTATTTATTTAGAGAGAGGGGAAGGTAGGGAGAAAGAAAGGGAGAGAAACATTGATGTGAGAGAGAAACATTGATCGATTGCCTCTCACACGTGCCCCAACCGGGGACCTGGCATGCAATCCAGTCATGTGCCCTGACCAGGAATCGAATTACTGACCTTTGTTTTGCAGGACAATGCCCAACCAACTGAGCCACGCAAGAATAATAGCAATTATTGTTATATCATTATAGCTATATTGTGTTATATGATATGATACAATATGTAGTATCTATCATTTCGAATGCTTATTACTCAGCCCTTTGAATTACTATGTGGACACCCACTGGGTTGGCTGCCTATGTGTTCCTTCTAGCTACATGGTTAGCATGCGGTCCCTGTAGGCCATTTTATACCACATGACCTTGCTGCTTTGACCTGTTGATTGGACCAATGAGGATCACATGACCCAAGCTGGGCCAATCAGTCCTTTCTCTGGGAATTTGGAATTTGAATTAAGCAAGCACGCAGTTGCTTTCTCTTTCCTTTTGGCTGACTGGGCCAGTAACTCAGGTGATAAAAAAAGAAAGCTGATCTAAGGAGAGAGTGAACCAAATGCATCAAGAGAAGCAGAGGTGAGAGTGGGAGAGAGACTGTGGGGAGCTCTTCGGCCCCTGGTCCCAGAGTCTTCCTGAGGTCAACTGCGTTCTTGCCTGAGGCCTTCCTGCCTGTAGTACAGTGTCAAGGCTTGGAGTTGGTTTTTCTAACTAAGGCTGCCTGCCACCTCTGATCCCGACCTTATGACAGCTGTAGAGTCCCAGCATGCCCTTAGTCTGCACTTGTGAGCCAGCCTCCGCACTCTTTCCCCATCCACAGGCACATGTTTTGTTTTTTTTGTTTTTTAATTTTGTGTAATAGACCCTGTGATTGATGGCCCCAGGAGTCCAGTATAAAGTCGGTTAATTTTATTAGCGGTAATGACACTTAGTAGCGATTAATGGCCAGGAAAGGCAGCCAACCGCACAGGGGCCTCAGGCCACACTGGGCCTTGGTCTGCCCAGGGCTGCTCTCAAAGAAGGCTCCCTGGCACTGCCCTGCAGGGCCCAGGAAGGCGGGTGGGAGCCCTTCCAGGACCCAGTTTCCCTCTTATTTGTTTTCTGTGTTGTGGTTTAAGATCATATTTCCTTTGAAGAAAAAGGGCCATGACATCAAATTTAGAAAACACCTCAAGGCATTTCCTTAAACAGTGCTTGCGAGCTCTTCTCCACATGCCCATCCCAGGGCAGCTGCTAGGGAAGGCTTCTTCCTGGACTTCGGAGGAGTTCTAGCTGGTACTAGAGTTCCAGTCTATTCCGGGGTCAGTGGACATAATCCCCTCCCCTTGAAGACACAACACTCTCTGGCACCCCAGGCCTGAGAACCCCACCTACCAGGCCCCTCTGCAAAAATCTCGATGGCCCGCATATTAGTTGAGCCCCCCTGGGAGTAAACCAGAGAAGATCAAGTGAGCTTCATTAGTCTAATGAATCCAGATAAAATTTGAGTTTTAATAAATACACTGGTCACTCCACCGTGAGGTCAGAGCTATCGGCCAAACAGGTGACCAGTGTTCTGAACTAAAGAGCAGAGGACAAATAATTTGCATACTTGCTAATTGATCTTCTAGGCTGGGGGACCAACTCCTCAGGTTTCTCTTCCTGGCATCACCCCCCTCATTGGTTGCCACCTGCTTTGGCCCAGCCAGTCTCTCCCATGCCTGCTTCCAGTCCAGCTCCCCCAGGCTGATTTCTAGACTCTCTTTTCCCATTAAGAAAGCAACAACCCCATGGGACCAGCTCTATTCTCCTCCCTTCTTTGCCCCCAGCCTGCGTCTTCTGTCCCTTGCACCCTTGGCCCATGACCCATAGGTTAATAAGACAGGAAGCCCGCATTCCCACACAACGATGTGTCTGGCTTTGACCTCAGATCATTCCCAGCCACTTCCTGACCACCTTATCTCCCCCCAGAGTGGGAAAAGACAAGGGTGCCCCTCAGGACTTCATCTCACATATGCCTCCCAGCCCCACCCCCAGATCTCTTCTGTCCTCTCCTGGCCCTTCCGGCCCCCACCTTCTTTCACATTCCCCAGTGCTCCACCTCATCCACAGTTTTGGCTAAAGCCTCCCCATCCGGTATGACCTTGAAGTGTGCACAAGAAGGTTCTCCAGGCTTTGGGGAAAGCTTCTCAGGAGACTGCTTTGGTTTACCATCAGCAGGACCCCAGAAACCACCAAACCCCTGAGAGGAAATGGGGCTCATTCTGGAGCAATCACCCATCACCTGCTGGAGTGTGAGGACCCAAGGACCTCGGGCTCCTAAGACCATTCTGACCTAAGTAGTTGGGCCCCGGATCTGCCCTTACTCACTGGTGACCTTGAGGATGTCCACTCACCCCTGAGCTCATACCATCTAACAAGTACATGTTGACTAGTGGGACAGCGTGATCAGAGCCAGACTGCTTGGGTTCAAACACACCTCTACCTCTTACTAGTTGTGCCACCTTGGGCAAGGGACTCTACCTCTCCGAGTCTCATCCTAAAAATGCGGATAATCATGGTACCTACTTCTCAGGGCTGTCTTGAAGAAGATGAAATGAGTTCACGTTTATAAAGCTCTTAGAAGAGTGCCTGGCACATAAAAAGTCCAGACAAGCAGCTTTCTTAAGCACTTACTATGTGCTGGGCACTGAGCTGGGTGCTGGGACCTGCTGCTGTCCTCAGCGGGGCCACAGTCTGGGGAGAACCTGGCTGGACCCGAGGGTGCTCCAGACTCTCCCGAGGCCCCAAAGGGCAGGGAAAGGAGAAGAAAGCTCTGAACCAGCCCAGCTTCCGGGGAACAATCAGTAGCAGCTCAGGGACCCAGATCAGAACTCCTAGCCCCACCTGGGTGAGAACCTGACCTCAGACCAGTCCCCTCCCGCCTGTGGTGGGAGGTCTGGGGCTGGGGAGGAGGCAGGAGGAAGCTCCCAGACCTGGCAGGTGGAGGGCACTTTCCATCACCTGGGGGTGCCCCAGGCTCTGTTTTTCTACCCCCACTCTCGTTTCTGCTTGAGAGGGTCTGATGGGTCCAGGGGAGACTGCCCCCAGGATGTAGTGGGTAAGTGGCAGGGGGTAGGGTGCCACAGGACAAGACTGGTGGTTTTCAGGGCACCGGGTCATGCCAGCATGTCTGGACACTTAGCTGGAGGGGCCAGGAGCTGTGCCTGGCACCAGGGCCCATGCCAACTGCAGGCAGCTGCCTGGGAACCAGGAAGGTATTGCTCTGCCCGGAGCATTGGCCTTGGCCCTACAAAACCCCATTAGATGCTCTGATAACAGGCTTCCGCTGCAGGGCCATTTACATGGTAAATGCTCCTTTTGTGCTTTCATCTCAAACATCTCAGCCCACCTCTCCCAGCCCTCACTAAAGCCCCATACACGCACACACACACACACACACACACACACAGTCACATTTGTTACCCCCACCGGTGTTCTCCACTACCCACTTCTTCCCAGCAGGTGAGTGTTAGCAAGGGTAGTGACTGGCCCAGGAAAAGGGGATGCATGGTTCCAAGCAAACAGTCCTTCTGCAGAGAGGGGGCCCCCCTCAACACCCACCCCAGGCTTCGCTCCCCTCTTGCTGTCATCAGATGTTCCCGCAGCATGTCCTTCCCTCCATCTTTCAGACTCCCACTTCCTCTCCTGGATTCAGTGTCACCTCACACCTCCTCCAGGAAGGCGTCCTTACTGAGTAGCCTGGTAGACCCACTGCCTACCTGCACTCTAACTTCCTCCATCCCCTCCTTTCACTCACTCACTCACTCACTCACTCACTCATTCAACATTAATATAAAGGATTTTATTCAGCACCGGCTTCATGCCAGGTCTACCCACAGAAGGCTGAAATAAACAAGGACTCACTACTTTCCTGACAGGGTCCCCGGCCCCTCCTGGGTCCAGCCTTCCTTTCTTCCCCTGCTTTTAACCTCAGAACCCACCTTGAAGACTGATTCTTGTCACCACCTACCCCCCAGGAGCCCGCCAGGGCCTCATCCTCCAACCCACCCCTGGCTCTGAGAGAAAGAGCCTGTCCCAGCTGTGGGTTTTGTCTCTCCAAGAACAGACCCACTTCCTGCTTCCGCAGACGGAGCTGGCACTGAGGATGGCACTGGGAGACATGTGCCCAGGAGCTAAGTGGGCAGCATGCTTTGCATCTCAACAACTTCGGTATTTACAGTGTAACTAGTGCAACATCTGGGAAGGAAATGCTTCCCCCTTCCTCCTTCCTGCCTCTCTCCCTCTCCACTCAGGCTGAGGCTGAGCTGAGGACATGAAGCCTTCATCTCTCCTATGCATGGATCAGGTGGCATGGAGGGTCCCAAAGTCACCCCTGTGCAGAGGAACCTCCCATCTCTACATCTCCCCCAGGTCGCTGGCTGAGTCCAAATGTATACCATTTGAATCATTATGGTTTCTGTTTTTGGTTTCAATGGCTTCAGGGAGGCAAAATCAGCCATTACCATAGGGAATGTCTAGGGAGATAGGAGCACAAGACAGGTAGGTTTGAAGAGAAAGAAACCTGGTCAAAGCTCTTCTGGCTTCCTGGGCAGCCAAAGGGAGAGAAGGGCTCTTTGCTGAAAAGACTACTTTTCCCTGGTCTAAAACTCACTCTGTTTTTAGCCATACCTCAGAAATTAAGCTTCCGACTTTAGAGAAGCAGCCTGCTTATTCATACTAAAGTGTGAGAGTCTGATATTTTACCAGTACCTGAGAACATATTTTGCTAGATAGAAAAATGTAAAGGAGCACCTAGGACTGTGAAGAAAGGGGGAGCCTGGAGAAATGGGGGAGAAGAGTAGAGCAAAGGGGGGCCAGGAGCCCTAAAGACAAGCTTCCCCAGCTTCTTTGGTTCACAGGCCCAGCTCTGACATAGGGGAGGAGCAGAGTAGGAGGCATGGGGTGAGGACTGCAGGGAAAGGCAAGCAGCTACTGAGGCTCTATCTCCTTGTGGCAAACAACACTCCCATCCAGCTCTGCCCCAACCATGGGATGCTGGCTCCTGGACTGGGTAACTTCGGTGAACTTATTAAGCATGGCAAGTTGACCAACTAACTATAACTAGTTTGGCATGCCCTTGAGTGGTCACCCTCTTCTCCGTGGACAGCAGGCTCAGTCAGGCCCCTAGGGAATGTCTCAAGTGGCATCACTCTGTGACAAGGACAGTTCCATTGCTTGCAGACACACTAGGTGGAGATGTCCCATGCTACAGATTCCATTCGCCTCCGGCAGGTCCCAGGGATGGCCCACACCCCTTCTCTCAGCTCCAGAAAGAGCAGGAAGCTCCTAAACTTGTCAAGGAGTCACTCCCTGAATACGCCAGGGAGGACCAGAGTGGGCCAGGACAGCCCCGGGATGCTCCCTCGGGAACAGAGAACTCCAGAGCAGGCCCAGAACAACTTCCCACCTTGGACCATCCTGGACCCAAAGTGAGCCAGGGCTGTAGCAGAGGGTGCCTCTCCTCGGGCCAGGCCAGTCTCCCCCTTGTCCTCTAGCCATGGCTCCCCATGCCTTTCTCCATGCTCTCACCCCTACCTGAGATGCCCTTCCCAGTCCAAAACCTCTCATGGATCCCCTGTACTTTTTTACAGCCTTTTCCAAGAATATGGGAAATGAAACTGAGACCCAGAGGGCCCATGCAGCTCTAACATGCTATGATGTTTTTCTGTCTCCTCCAGGAAGCCTTCCTTACTTGCCAGCCGCATCCCACTTTAACCATCCTCTTTCTTTGTCTTCTACTTTTACAGATATAGTACCATTACTTTTGCATGGTTGGCACTTTTTTCTCCCTCCTCAGGGTTGTACAGTCTCTCCAAGTAGCCTGTAAGCTCCTTGGCAGAGATCATAGTTTCTTATCCTCTGAGGTCCTCCTGTCCTCAGCCCAGATCGTCCACTCCAAGCAAATGCTCCTCAGACACCTGCTGGCTGCATAAATCCCTCAGATGTCCAACACCAGGCAGAGTGTAGCTCCCTCAGCCTCCCCCAACCCCACTCACTGACCTTCCTGCTGTCGGGCTTCCAAGCTTGGCCTTGCAGGCTCTGGGGGGGCGTGGTTCTGAAGAAGCCTGCCTGTGGCTATGCCCTCCCTGCCCTTTAGGCTGATGGCTTGTGTGAGATCTCAGGGCCACCTGGCTATGGTCAGTGGGACCCTGAGTCCTTCAGCCCTCTCAGCCCCTATGGGGACTGGGAGAGCCAGGCAGGTTTCTTCTGAACCTCACTTCCTAGGGATGAGCTGTGCTCAGGGCAGCCTGAGTCTCCCTTTGGTACCAAGTGAGGGCCAGCCAAGAACTTGGCGGAAGGCTTTCTTTAAAACTCAGCTTGCACAGTCTCTCAGTGCTGAAAGTTTGCTGCAGGTCACAAACATTTACCCGCAATTCCAAACTCCAGGAAGCTCAGAAAACTGAAGTTTTTGTACAGTGGTGATTAAGTCATACAGCAGAGACTTGACCTCAACCAAAGTGAGAATATTTATGGTTTTGATTCCTCCCAACATGTAGATGCTTTTCCACAAAAAATAAAGTGTCAGATTATGGGGTGCTGCCCTAGACCTTCCTAGGGATGTGATGTTATATGTGATCTATGCATTATATTACCTTTCTAAAATCTGAAAATTCTTGAATTCTGAATCACATTTGGCTTCCAAGGGATTGTAACTGTCAGGAAAGTAGGCTTTCTTTGCTCTTGCCCTAAAACGAGTTTCTTTGGAAATTCCAGCACTGACTCAACATGAGGGTCTAACTCTCTCCTGGCTCTTTGGGACTCTTCACCTCCCCCACCACACCCCCAGTCGTCTTCCAGGGAGGGGGTCTGGCCTTAAGGCAACTGCCCTACACCTCAGGCTCATCTCAGCTGCCACCTGATTCCCATGGAAGAAGGCCAGGTGTGGCTGACTCCTGCTCTCTGCTTTGCTTCTAGCTTCTGTCGGGACAGAGGCCAGATCATGGCAAAGCAACGTGTGCTCGAGAGAGCCAAGTGTGAGCCTATAAAAGAACAAATGTGAGGACGCAGAGAGGGAGGTTCTAGGGGAGAGGAAGGACCAGTGACAGGGAGAGAGGACTGCCCACCCAGACATTCACTGCAGGCTAGGAAGCAATGCTCAGATCCGTGGGCGGGGCGGGGGGGGGGGGAACCCAGGCAACCGCAGGGCCCCTAGACCTCGGCCTAAAAGGAGCTGTGCACGAATTAGAGACATGAGCACGCGAAGAATCGGGAAACACACTAAGCGCTTAAGACATGAAGTACAAAAGATGCCTATGGTACAGACCAAGGGAAAGGTGTGGGTGACTTCTACCTGAGCACATAGCCCCAAAGGCACCAGGACCTCTCTCGCTTAGGAGACTCCAGTCCAGAAAGCCCCATGACCTGCCTCCCTCTCCTCCTTTTCCCAACCCACAGCCTCAGAAACTCCACCATTGTCCACTGAGGAGGCTGGTTTGGCCCTAAAGCCAAATTGAGAGCCCAACTCTTGGATGGGGGGTGGTTACAGCTCAGCCAGGGCCTAGCAGCCTAAATTCTTTCCCCAAACACAATGATTCTTATCAGTGATGCTTGGCTTATAATCCACCAAAGTAAAATTTACTTTACCCTTTCTTCCCTCCAACCCTGTTTTTCTCAGGACACAATTAATTCCTAAAAATGTTTTTGAGTTAAAAAAAAAAAACTATCCAAATACAAAAAACACTTAAGAATGATTTAAAAAATATATATTTATAAGACCTGCACACCAAAAATTACAAAAAACTGCTGAAAGAAATTTTAAAAGCCCTAAATAGAGAGAGATTGCCTATTTATAAATTGGTAGACTCTATTATTTGAATGCCAATCTTGTATAAATTGATTTATAGATTCAGTGCAATCCCAATCAAAATCCCAGCAGGGTTTCCTGTACATATTGATAAAGTGACACTAAAATGCAGGTGGAAATACAAAGGACCTAGAATAGCCAAAAAATTTTGGGAAAAGAATTGCTCAACAGCTACAGTAAGCAAGACTGTGTGGTACTGGCATAAGGATGAGCATGTAGAGAGTCCAGAAACAGGCCCTCATATATTGGCTCAATTAATTTGCAACAGAGATGACAGTGGAGAAAGAATCATCTTTTCAACAAACGGTGCTGGCACAGGTGGATATCCACATGGAAGACAATACACTTTGGCCCTTGCCTCACACCATACACACACACATTAACTCAAAAAGAATCATAGACCTAAGTGTAAAAGCTAAACCTATAAAGCTTCTAGAAGAAAACATAGGAGGAAATCTTCATATCCTCTGGTAGGCAGAGGTTTCTTGGATAAGACTCACAAAAACCATGCAAGAACATGCTGAAAAAGCGTACTTAATCAAAGTTAAAAACTTCTGTTCTTCATAAGATACCAATAAGAGAATGAAAGGGCAAGCCACAGACAGGAATAAAATATTGCCAATACTTTCTGACAAAGGACTTGTATCCAAAGTATTAAAGAACTCTTACAACTCAATAATAAGAAAACAAATACAGGATAGCCCAATTAATAAGATATTCAAATGACAAGTGGTCACATAAAAAACATTCAACACGCCATTCATCAATGGGGAAATGCACATTAAAACCACAGCGAGACACCGACACACACCCACTAAAATGGCCAAAAGAATATGGAGTTCTTGAAATTCTCACACATTACTGTGTGAAATGGTACAACCATTCTGGAATACTATTTGACTGTTTCTTATAAAGTTAAACATACATGTACCATACAATCTAACAATCTGGTCCTAGATATTTATCTAAGAGAAATGAAAACATATGTCCACAAAAAGACATGTACATAGCAACTTTATTTGGAATAGCCCCAAACTGGAAAAAATCCAAATGTCCATCAACTGGTGAATGAATAAACAAATTGAATACATCCACGCAATGAAACACTACTCAGCCAAAAAAGGAATGTGCCACTGATATATGCAACAACATGGATGAATCTCAGAACATTATTTTGAGCAAAGAATTCTTACAGCAAAGGCTATTTACCATATGACTCCATTTATATGAACTTCTGCAATGGGCAAAACTAATCTATAATGACAGAAAGTAGAGAAGTGGTGGCTTGGGGCCAGTGGCGGGGGGGGTGACTGCAAAGAAACCCAGGAGTCCTCTGGGGTCAATGTAAGGTTCTAATATAGAATTGTGGCAGTGGTTACATGGGGGTAGACATTTGTTAAAACCCAAACTGTGCTCCCAGAACACATGCATTTTATTGAATATAATGTTGATTTGGGAAAAGAGTTACGGTTGTGTTTTGTTTCTTCACCATGATGACATCTCCAAAGCTCAAGACGATGGCTAGAACCCCAGCAATCACCAAGAGTGCTAAGCACTGTACTGAGCACTTAGTTTGTGCCTGGCAACCTACTGGGCCTTTTCATTCATTGTCTCAATAAGCTTCATACCAGTCTTTACGATGTGTGCTACCATCACCCAAGCTCAGCAAGGTGGAGACATTTGCTCAAAGCCACACAGTTAGCAAGGGACATAATCAGGATTCAAACTCAGGTCTAGCTGATTCAAAAGCCTGTGCTTTCATAAACTTCTCTGTACCATCTCCAGAGAGGAAAGAAACCCAACAAGCACACAGACATGACACGTTTGGGGAAAAAAACCATGGATGTCAACTATGATTTAAAAATTTCTTCCACAGAAGCTATTTCTAGTTACAAAACCGTTGGTGTGACTTAAAGACTGTACTGGATGGCAAAGCCAGCCACGTGCCCAGCTCATAACATAATACAGTGCATGTTCATTTATAAAATATCACAAAAGTTAATCTTTGCAAAATTCCCAAGCCCACTGAGCCCAAATATGAGCCCTTGAATAATTCCAGGCTTCCAGGCCAGGACCAGCCGTAAAGCAACCTTAAGATCTCCAGGTGCTACAGGCCCTGGAGGCAAGTGACTTGACCATAGACAACGTAGAGTGGGCTACAGCCAGGACAAACCCAAGCCCCTGACTTCGGGTCTACCTCCCACCCCACCGTCAACATGCCGTCCTCTGGGAGCCCTCCTGATACCCTGACAGGGCTCAATGCATCCTGTCTCACTACTGGGGACAGAGGAGAATGCTGTGGCCTCACCTATCCCACTACAGCCAAGAGGGTCTGACAGAGTCACTAAGCAGGGAAGGGGGTCACCCTCCTTTGCAACTGCTGCTTCCCTGGGTGCCCACACACTATTAGCTTTCGAGGCTGTGGGGCAAAGAGCCCAGACTGGTTTCTATCCTGCCTCTCCCACTAATTTGCTGTGTGACACTGGGTGAGTTTTTGAAACTTTCTGACCCTTGGTTTCCTTTTGGGCGCTATTTATACCCATCCAATATTCCTCAGGAATGGCCCTGAGCATCAGCTGCGAGAAGAGCTGTATGAGGAAGTTATTCGTAAATTACAATACTAGTTGTCATGCCATTATCACCATCAACAGAATTAGGCTCCAGGCTCATGCAAAGCAGTAGAAGCAGCTGCCAGCTCAGCGGTGGTTTGGGAGTGATGGTTGTTTCATCTCAAAAATGGGGATAACAATACATGACCTGCTCAAAGGAGGGAGGTGGAGCAGACATCATTTGGGGGTCATTTCCAACTCTTAAGCCTATGAGTCTATGATTTTTGAAGACCCCAATAAGATTGGCCTCACTTGCTGTCCTCTTTGAATTGTCTTTTATCAAAATGCCAAAACACTTCATCTTATAATCAGAAATGCAACGTCAGCCCTGGATGGTGTGGTTCAGTGGATTGAGTGCTGGACTGCGAACCAAAGAGTTGCCAGTTCAATTCCCAGTCAGGGCACATGCCTGGGATGTGGGCCAGGTCCCCAGTGCGGGGTGTGCAGGAGGCAACCACACATTGATGTTTATCTCCCTTTCTCCCTCCCTTCCCCTCTCTCTGAAAATAAATAAAATCTTAAAACAAACAAACAAAAAAAAAAGAAATGAGACTTTGAAAGCAAAAGAACTGGAGAAGGGAGAAGCACATTGCCTCACATTCTCCCTACAGTGTGGACAACTGATTCAGATCTCTTCCAGGGAGCAAAATCTCGTGGGGAGCTGGGAACCTTGGCCTGCCTGGGAGGCAGCAGGGCTTCCCCGGTGAGAACTCAGGTCCTATGAGACCAAACTCATAGAGCATGAGGCTCCAATATCAGCTTATTCTCTTAGTATTTGTCCTGCTCCCCAGACTATGGAGGTGGCGCCTTGAGTTGTGCTTTGCCAGTTCTGCCCAGGCAGCCTCACAACCTGGAACAGGTGGCGCCAATATTCACATGACCCCTCTCAGTCCAATCCCAGGCCGAATCCACCATCTCCTCTCTCATTTCCAAGGCTGTCCCTGTGTTCGGTACTCAAATTCTAGCCCCTGGCACTGTTTCAAATGCCTCTCCTTTCCAACCACACCAACCAGGGTGGTCCAGGCTTCCTGGAGCCCCTTTCCTTCCACCCCACCTGGCCCTTGTCCCATCCCTAACCCCCAAACCCAAACAAACAGAATTGTGGAAATGAGCTGGCATCCAAGGGGATGGAGGCACCACTTGTCCTCACCTTCTCCATTCCAACTCAGAAATCCTTGCCAGGTCTGGATACCAAGATACTGTGCCTATTCTCCTTGAAAATTATCATTGTCATGCCCTGGCTGGTGTGGCTCAGGGGATTGAGTGCCAACCTGTGAACCAAAGGGTCACCAGTTCGATTCTGGGTCAGGCCACATGCCTGGGTTGTGGGCCAGGATCCTTGTTGGGGGCATGCAAGAGGCAACCAACTGATGTATCTCTCATACATCAATCTTTTCCTCTCTCTTTCTCTCTCCCTTCCCTCTCTTTAAAAAATAAATTTAAAATACCTTAAAAACAATCATCATCATTATCATCACCACCAGCATTAGTTGAGCATTTTCTATGTGCTACATGCTGTCCTAATTGCTTTACATGTACTGTCTCACACAATCTTCACATGAAATAGGCACTATTAGTCTAATTTTACAGATGAGAAAAACCAAGACACAGAGAGGTTAAGTATTTTGGCCAAGAGCACACAGCTAGCAAGTGGCAGAGTTGGGAACTGAACCCAAAGTGTTTGCCCTCACCATTATATCCTGCCTGCTGCGGCAATAACAAGTGTCTTCACACCTGAAATCATTGGGGAACAAATCCGTTCGGGCACTGCTCTTGAAGTGGATCTAGAGGCTCAATCATACCAAGTTCATCCCCTTCTTTGTAAAAGGGGTCACTGTAGCCCAGCAGCTGAGTGGCCGGCCAAGTCACCAGCAGCCAAGCCCAGAGCTAGGGTTTGAGTTGACAAACCCTTGCCCTTTCCATACAGTTCAAGGGAAACCATTGCGCACAGCCAAGGCGCTTTTAACCAGGGGTCATGACCTGGAAATTAGCCCACAGCCTTCATTTTAGCCTGTCCTGTGCGGAACATTTCAGACCCTTACGTGCTCCTCCCTGGTAGGTCCTTAAAAGCAGTCTCTGGGAGGTCACTTGCTTGGTGTTGTTTTTTGCCTTTGCTGTAGTCAGACTGTAAATCTCACCCTGATTTGGAGTGAAGATCACAAAAAATGGCATGATTCAAAGTAACAGATTGTACATAGTTGGAGCGGGCTTTGGGTGGAGGTCAGGAAAGTGCCTTCGCACCCACGACCCTGTCTCCCACCCCAAACCCCTGCAATTCAGGGTCAGAGAAGCAGGTATAATTAATTGTCTTGTAATTTGCGCTCTAAACAGTCCCCAGTTCCGGTCCCCATGCTCTCCCCAGGTGTCAGCCCAACTCTGATTCTCCTTTTCCAACCATGTACGCTGCCTCTCCTCTCACGCTTTTCGTCATTCTACTGAGAACTCGCCCGACGCCAGGTCTGAGATTTGGTCGGATTTCCCCAACTGACGTTCCACGCCCCCCCTCCACTCCCCGCGTCTCCAGCTGACACTCCCCACGGTCCGCGGGTTCCTCCATTCTTCTTGGATCTGCGTAATCCCCTTCCCCGGCCTCCGTAACAACCCACCCCTGCCCATCCACCCAACGCTCCGGGTCTCCGCTCTGCGGAGCGAAGGCAGAGGGTGGGGAGGGCGCCCCAGGCAAAGACTGCGGCTACACAGAGCCTATGATGGGGGCCGACAGAGCGCCGAGTGAGGATCAGAGAGGGCATCAGAGCGCAGGAGGGACACCTGGACAGGCAGGAACAGGGAGCGCCAGGACGAACGGGGCAAGGGTCCGAGACGCGTGCAGAGTCCGGGACCTTGGGCCAGGGTCTGTGATCCAGCGGAGTGAGCGGGATGGGGTCTCGGACAGGGAAGGGTGAAAAGATTGTCTGCGAAGGGGAGCAGAGGGTCGGACGCTAGAAGGTGCGATTGGGATCTGAGCCCGGGAAGCTAGAAACGGAGCTCGCGACCGCGAGATGGGGCTGGGTGCGGCTGGAGCTAAGGTCTGAGTTCGAGATCCGGCCGAAGCCGGGGCCGGGGCCAGAGGGACGGAAAAGTTGGCCTTGCGGTAGCCGGAGCAGGGGTAGGCAGGCGGGCCGGGGGCGTGGGCCGGGGCGCGGCGGGCACTGACCCGAAGTAGGCGGCGGCAGCGGCGGCGGGCAGCGCCAGCAGGCAGAGCGCGGCCAGGGCCAGCGCGGGCGGGGGGCGCATGGTGCCGGCGGCGCGGCGCCCTGTCGCGTCTACTTGCGCCGCTCAGCGCTCGCAGCGCCGCCACCAGCCGCCCGCGGGGCTTTAAACCCGGGAGGGGCGGGGCGAGGGCGGGGAGAGGGAGCGACGCTAGTGGCCACCCCCCCGCCCAACGGCGAGCCCCCCGCCCCATTGGCCCCGCAGGACTCGCCCCGCCCCGTGGCGGGTGGGATCGCCGCCTCAGGCCCGCCCCCACTCCGCCCCCAACTACCCCTTCCACCCTCCCTAGGTGAGAACTCACCTGACGCCTTGTTCGCCCCGGGACGCGACCCGGGAACATGAAGCCCCCCGGGCCTTAGAGAGGCAGGGATGGGAGGACTAGGTGGGGATTAGGCAGTTTGTGCTACTTTCTTCGGGGCAGGGTGGTAGGGTACGCAGGATTCGTTCCCCCCGAGGTATGGGGGTGTGGGCATAGAGGGAGGCGCCTGGAGTCTTCAGAGAAGCAGTGTCGGGTCCTTTCCCATGCCCGACTCCCAGCCCCAAACCCAGGACTCAGAGCAGGGCCCAGTCCTGACGCAGAACAGCTCCCCAGGTGTGGGAACCCCACGTGTAACGGCTGGGAGGACACTCTTGCCCGGCGAAGGAAGTCCTGGTGGGTCCCTTAGAGCGGAGCAGGGGAAAGGGGGCTCTTTCTAAACGGGAGACTGTCAAAGGCGAGGTACACAGCGTGGATCTCAGTGGGCGTTTGACAAAATGCTGCTAATGTTCCAGCGACAAAAAGCCAGAATCTCTGGTCAGTGGGGCAGGCAGAGCCTGGGTGCTGGTGGGAGGCCAGGGAAGGGCCTGCTTTCCGAAGTGTGTAGATGCCAGAAACTCTCAGACAGGATGGGCATCTCCAGGGTTGGGTCACAGAGCTCTGTCTTGCTTGTTTTATTGATCAAGGCAGCAGGTCGCACCAGTCTAGGAGGGAGACAAGACATACAACAAATGACCCAAGCAAAATTTGAAATGTTTTTGAGAGCCTTGAACACTGGGTTAAAATGGAGCAAAACAAAATATAACTTGCACTGAATGTCAAGATCTGCAGGTGAAGTTTCAAAAAAATCAGCCATTCATGTAGAACATTAGATGACAGTGACCTTGGTTTTACGGTGGACCCGGGCTGACTGCAGGCTGGGAGACTGGTGGAAGATGGCAGCTGTGACCTTAGGCATGAGGCAGTGTTAGCAGAGGAAGACCCCCTACAACCTTCAGTAGTGAGGCTCTCTGAGCTGTTTCCCTGTCAAATGAGCAGAGTGATTAGGTGGTGGATGATCATTTAACAACTCTACCAGCCCTATCAAATCTCATGGTTCTATTTATTGAGGCGCACAGCCCAGTGTGATGGGCAGAGACCTGGAGTCAAATCATGTAAATATGGACACCAGATATGAAATGGGGATGATGGCAAGTATCTCACAGGGGTTTTGTGCAGGTAACAGGCAACATCGGGTTGTTGTTATAACTGCCCAGTACCAGCGATGCACTGGTGTTTACATGCTTTTGGAGTGCGGGGGTGGATGGGTGTCTTATTTGTATTATTTGATGATTTCTGTGCTGGAAATATTTCAAGCCGCCAATGTGGTGTCATCCCCGATCTGTGGGGTTAGGAAGAGATTGGCAGAGTCAGTTCTTCAAGCTAGCATGAGTCAGCTCCAGCCCACGACAGGGGAGACCTTGAACCAGGCCCAATGAGGCTGAGGAACGGAGGCCAAGGGGGACCAGTGTGAGTCAGAGAGGAGGCACCAGCCACACCCAATGGGCACTGAGCTCTGGTAGGTAAGAAGGGAGCAGGCCCAGCTTGGGCTGCCCCAGCTGCCCATCCTGTCCTCATGCCCATAAGCACATGCCATACACATAAGAGCATGCACAAGCATGCACGTGTCTGGATAAGGAAGGGGGGGAGCACATTCTCTCAAAGTGACACATTTTCAACATTTCAGAAGAGTTACATGTTGACATCTGACGGTTGCTGCTGTGATGCAAAGAATTTGGAGGAAGCACCGAAGAGTCAACAGAGACATCAGTGGTTAGCCAGGGAGATATGCTTAGAAAATATCCAGATGGATGTTTTCCATCCATCTGGATATCCATACCAACCAGCCAGTGGTATGGACCCCACCCTTGGGCTCCTTCCCCCTGATGTTAGGACAGTGCCGCTCTCTGACTGCTGGAGAGCCCCCCAACTTGCCCATGGAGATGTCAGAGTTCTGCTTCTGCCTTCTTGGTCAACAGGGCTTCATGGGACTGCCCAGGTGGCAGCTTCTGTGGCTGCCAGGTATCAAGCTTGGTGTATGCATGCAACTCCCCGCACACAGTCCCACGGAAGCCTCGTGCCGCCTGTGAGATTGGGCCCATTGTTATTCCTATTGCACAGATGAGGAAACTGAGGGTCAGAGAGCCTAAGGAGTTGGTGCAAGTAGCAGGATTTGAGCCCAGCTCCAGCGGGACTGTCACACTGGATGTGGCTCCTGATGGGTTGTGGCTGGCTGGGAGCTGCCCAGGCACGACTGGACTCACAGTGCCTTTGCATAATTCATCCTGACAGAGCATCATGTACCCCCTAAGTGCTGACCCTCAAGGGTCTCTAGTCTGGAGGGGGAGATGGTGATGAAAACAGATCATCTCCACAGTTGTAGTATTGTGGATCCCCTGAGGAAGGACATAAGAGGTGGCCCTCAGGACTTACTGTCTTGGGCTATAAATGGTTTGTGACCCCTACCTTCCCCTCTGCCCTCTGACCTTCTCAAGGGAGGGGCTGAGTTTTATTTCTCTATCTCCACGGCGTGGCTCGGGGAGTAGCACATAGTAGGTGCTCAGGAAATATATGTTGTTACCGGCTTATAACCTTGGTCTCTGGCCTTTTTATGGGGCTTCAGAGGTTGAAAGAATCATACGGACACAATTCATGCCCACAGAATCACCCCCTCCCAAGCTCAGACATGTGCTTCACTACGCGCGCGCGTGCGCGCGCACACACACACACACACACACACACTGACACTCTACAACACAAGCCCAGGCATTCAGTGACACACAGACTCCCTCACACCTCCCCCATGGATGTCTAAATTCCTAGGCAGACCCACAGCTGCTCCTGGACCCACACGTCCACACAGGTATGCAAGAGAAGCATTCTTAGACATCCACATGCAGCTACCTGTCTCCATTAACCAGCCCAAGGCAGCCACACTCAGGGATAGACTTCTCCCCTCCCCCTGTGTACACACACACACATACACACACGTTGGAAGTTACGAACATGTGGCTGAAAGGCTAGCAACGGCTGCATCAAATCCAGCTCCGAAGTGTCTCTACACCCCTCCCTCCTCCCCGCAATTCTGCCCCCAGGGCCAGCCACCCTGTATGAAGCAAACCCTCAGGAACCACCCATTAGTCAGGTCACCCAAGACTCCAAACCCCAGCCAAGCCCAGGCCCAAGGCAGAGCTCCACAATCACACAATCCCCACAGCTCACCACCGGGCCCTGGGCAGCGGAAATGAGGAATTCCAGGCTGGCTATCTCCTTCTAATCACTCTCAGGCTGCAGTGAAAATGGACTCAGCCCAACAGGAAGTGGTGCAGAAGATGCCCAGCAGCTCCAAGGGAAGGCACCCGTGCCCAGGCCAGGCCCGAGGCTGGCTGCCCCGGAGAGCTGGTCCTGGGGAAGACCCAACAGGACTCGGGTGGGTGTGCTCACCTGTTCTTTGGCCCGTCCTTCCCACCACCCCATCCTACCCTCTTTGCTGTGGCCTCACTATGACTAGTTCCGTCTGACCACTTCCAGCTGCCCCACCCCTGCACACTTGAACTGGACTTGACTCTCACTTGCATTATTTGACCCTGGGCCCTGTGAGGTAGCATGTTGGTAGCATCTCTGTCCCCACTATACAGATAGGACATTAGAGTCCAGAAAGGTAACTTCCTTAACATCATGGGACTTGGTAACTGGGGACTTGATGCCTCCAGAACATCAGGCTGAAACAGGACTGAAGCCAAGTGGGGAAAGTGGACTACAGAATCCCACGTGTAGGGGACTCATGGCCATGTTCGAAGACAAGAACAAAAAAGAGAGCAGAGAAAGACACCGAAATGTTAAAAAAAAAAAAAAAAGAGTGCCATGGGGGTTGGGAGTGTGGGTAAAAAATGTTTTTATCCTCTTTGTATTTTTTACATTTTCTATTATAAGCATATTTAACATTTATAGTAGAAAATAATTCCTTAAAAGGGGGAAAGGACAAATACTCAAGAATAAATCTTCCGTGATAGAACTTAAAGCATTGACAGAAAGGCTCTTTGGAAGCAGGGCGGGAGGAGTATCCCTGGACATCCTCCTATGACATTCGTCTTCTGTAGGAAGGGCCCCTGTCCTCCCTGGGGGAGCTAGCTCCTGAGTTGGCCAAGTCCACCCCACCCATGGCAATTCTAATTCGAGGCCTTCTTGCCTTTGTTCCTCATCTTCCTCTCTCCAGAACTATACTTTGAGTGGAGCTTGTGTTGTGTGGAGGGTGGTATGACCCTCCCTTGCCTCTTGTCTGCCTGAGGTTCTTCTCCAGCCCTTGATAAGTAGCATCTTTGAGCAAAACCAAGGAAGGTTAGATGCAGAGGGGTGCACTTTAGCACACCCTCCCACCCAGCCATGCTTCCATAGCCAAGGCCAGCGGGTTGCCTGCTGTGGGTGTGCCACCCCCTCCTGGAAGCCCGCCTTGACTGATTACTCCTGGTTCTGCTCACTCATCACCTTGGCTTTAGAGACTTTATTAACACAGCTTAATTTTGAGCTAGTGGCTATAGTAATGCACACTGTCCTTGAGTCTGGGGGTGTTAGGCACCCTTGCTATGTGTAGATTTGCAAATTTCTCAAGGACTGGATCCTGTTCTCTGTTTCATTAATATCCCACACCTTTCCCCCTGGTGATACTGAGCTTTAGCCCAGAGTAAAGTAATCATTAAATATTTGAATTAATGAATGAATGAACATTGACTTGTGAATAGGTCAGACCTGACTTATTGATGGCTACACATCCTGCCCTCAATTTTATAATCTGCATGACAGACAAGATGTTGAGCCCTCTATTCTAGCATGGTTGGAACTAGAGGGAGTTTTGTCTAGTAATCATAGACAGGTGGGTAGGTAGGTCGGTAAGTAGGTAGGAATCCAGATGCACAATCCCAGTTCCGAATTGCTGCTCCATTGTCCCCATAAGGCAACTCATGAATGTCAGGGGGTATGTGTATGTGTGCTCTGCCTGGGCACTGGGCTCATCATGAATGTGCCCATGCCCGGGCTCCACTTCCAGAAGCATGAGAACATAGTGAGATGACAGGGCAGGCAGCACTGAGCAGCATTCTTGGGTGTTTGACTATTGTGAATCTCCTATAGGGCCTTCCCGTGGGCCACACACCGACAAAACTTCTGTCGTACTTGAGTGTTTTATAACAGAAAGGCATCCCACACAAGACACAGCTACTAATACGGCTCAAAAGAAAGAAAGATGAACGAAGGAAGGGAGGGAAGAAAGAGAGCAAAAAACCCCACTCCCTTAGGAAATAGAAATGAAAAATAATCCGGAATTTACTACAAATAACATTCTAAAGAGTTGACTCTGAAGAGAGGCATTCCCAACATCATATTGGTTTGTTTTCATCTGAAGAACTTGCTCTCTGAAAAGGAAGGCTGAGAGGAAAGGGACCCTATCTTGAAGTGCAGAAGGCAGCTGGCGCCTGGAGGAGTGCAGTGCCCTGCATGGTTGGAGGAGATGGCCATCGCAGACCATTGCCTCCTGGCTGCATTTTCACAACTGCAGGTACAAGTACATTTGCAGGAAGTGCTCATAAACAAAGTCTCAACTAGCGGACAGTTGGACCACAGCATGTTTTCCTAAACCCAGTGTGGGGCTCTAGTGGCTTAGTGGGAGGTCTTTCTCTAAACTGAGGAGACGTGGCTAGTGTGGCTCAGTGGATTGAGCACTGGCCTGTGAACCAAAAGGTTGCCAATTCCCAGTCAGGGCACATGCCTGGGTTGCAGGCTAGGTCCCCAGTTGGGGGCATTCAAGAGGCAGCCTACTGATGTCTCTCTCACACATTGATGTTTTTCTCTTTCTCCTTCCATTTTAAATATTATTTAAAAGATGTTAAACTGGGGAGATTTATATCTGGGAAATAGTAACACTTGATTTTCCTCTGGGAAATAGTAAAACAGTAAGCACAGGTTTAACTTCTCAATAAAAAGCAACTAACTCCATTTTACTGCAAAATTTACATTTCATATAAAGTAATTGATTACATAATGGTCAATTTAACAAACTTTGATTGAACATTTAGTGCTAAGCATTGGGAGTAAGAGGTAATTAATCCAGGTCCTTTCTTTGAGGAACACACAGTTTGTTGGAACATTTACTTCGTATGCAAATAAACACATATAGCATTTTGATATTTCTATAGAAGCATAAGCTAATTGAGTCTTACATGGTACCAAGCATTGCTCTAAGTCCTAGAGGAATATTAACTCAATCAATCCTCACAACATATACAGATGAAGAAACTCACGCACAGCAAGTAAGCTTGGACCTTGGATCAGACCCCAGGGAGCAGGACCCAGAAGCGTGTGTGTTTCATCGCTGTGCTGCAGGAAAGAGAAGAAAGTGCCTCATGGGATGGGAATTCAGGTGAGAGGACAATTTACTCATTGTTCCAGGGAAGGTGTATCTAGGATAATACTAGGTGTGTCTAGTGATATTTGGGCTGGATCTTACAGTCATTTTTTTCCGTCTTTCTTCACATTACCAAATGGCACAGTCCATGCTAATTTGCCACATAAATGTTTGATAAGGAATCAAGTTTTCCCACTGGTTGTCATTATAATCCTAAGAGATGACCCTACAGAGCATTCCTTTGCTCTCTTGGGCTCAACTTTGGAGTGGGAAGTAGATTGAAAGTGGTGTTGGGGACTTTAGAACAGGAAATGTCTTTGAGACTTGTTGAACATTGCAACTGCGTGTTATTGGCTCTGGAATCTCATTTCCACCCCCCAGTTCCAATGTCAGGGTCTACCCACGCCTCTCTGTCTCTCCATTCAGCACCTAGGATGTTCCTACGTTCTCTTCATGGCGGGGCATTCAGAGTCTACTATGACCTGGCTGCAATACCACACGTCTCCAATAGGGGACGCTGACTACAATGAATGGGACATATTTAGTTAAATGGAGAGAGAATCCTGGGTCCTAAATTAACCTTGTTCCGAGCTTCCTCTGTGACCTCAGTTTCCTAATCCATAAAATGGATACAAGACTATTTGTCTTCCTTTCAGAACTGTGGTAAGAAACATGAGGATGGATGCGGACACCTTCCAATGTGATTCAGAAGAGTCCAGGTGATTTAAGAAACTCAATCATTTCACAACTACCTTCTGAGCATCACTCGCCGTGCCAGGTGCCTTGTGAAATCCAGAAATTATTCCTACCTTTGCATAAAAGGACTTTGAATAAAGGTTGAAAGCAAACTGTAACGGGGTAGGGGGTGAGGACCGGGGCCTCTAGCTCTCCCTAGTGGGCCATAGAAGCAGTATCTCCTGCCCTGAGAAAGATAATGGGGTGTGAAGCGGCCGGACACCTTACTTCAGCCTGTGGCTGGAAGTCTCCCCGCCAAGCCCCAATTGCTCATGCCTATCTCACACAACGTAGTTTGCTCATGGGGAAACCGAGGCACGAAAAACCGAAGTGACCTGCTCAAGAACCTGGATTCCAGGAAATTTCCAGACAGCTAATCCCAGAACGTGGGGTGGGGAGGGGCAGTGCGAGAAGGCAAGTGACTCGAGCAGCCTGGGAGGGACAGAGAAGGGAGGACCTTCCTGTCCTGACACCCTGGCCTGGCAGAAGATGCTGAGGAAGATCGCGGAAGCCAGCCTTCTGCAGGAGCGCCCCCTGCTGGTCGCTGCTTGCAGCTGCCGCGGGTGGAAGAGGATGCTCAGCGCTTGACTAGCAGTTCTCTGGGAGACCGGAGACACCCCAAAGCAGAGGAGGAAGGGCCCAGAAGGATCGCCCCCAGCTTCTTCACTTTGCACATGGCAAACGGGGAGCTCGGGGCAGGGACTGACTTGCTCTAGGGCTCTCGGGGAGCCAGTGGGATGCAGGTCTCCCTGTCGTCCTGCCTCACACTACAGAGCGTTGCATCCACCTTCCTTCTCCTCCTACCCCTCATTCCTGAGCCCAGAGGGCCCTTTTCTCTCCGCCCTGAGCCTGGCCAGCCTCCATTCCTCCTCTGCTCTTCAGTCCCTACGGCCTCACAAGCCCATCTCCTTCAGGAACCGCCTGCACTGCAGCCCCTGAGCTCTTTCATGTACGAAGCTGTGTTACCTCCAGGAGCCGCGTATTTAAATGGCTTTCAGTTCCAGGACATGGCTTTGTCAGCCTGCTGGCAAGATCTTGGGGACCGTAGAGGGGCCTCTTTCTCTCGGCTTTTCCACTTCCCACCCCATATGTGCCTGGAGCAGGGTTGAACACTCACTCGGTGATGACTGTTGATGAATGACTTTTTCTTCTTCCCCCTGCAGTGCAGTTCAGCAGAGTGTTTCTGGCCCTGGGCAGCCAGGATGCCTATACTGGATTTGAGGCTTTCCTTCCTAGCTAGCGACCTTGGGCGAGTCACTAAAAATGTCTCAGAGCCTCTGTTTCCCCAACTGTAAAATAGGGATAAAGCTACTCTTCAGGCTGGTTGTGGGAATTAAATGAAATACCGGGTAAAAATGTGCCTGGAACATAGCAGGTGCTCAATAAGTGGCAAGGCTGATTAGCCAGACTTCCGGGGAGCCTCAGGCTGGGCTCTCTGGCCTCGCCCCTCTCCTATTTGATACCCTCTTTCCCAGGTGTGACCCTTCCAGCCTTAATCCTCCTCACCCCCTGCCTCCTGCTGTGAACAGCATCAGGGAGGGGCCACACAGTGACCATGTAAGGGTCATAGGAAAGGAGGATGCTCTTAGTGGACAGAAAAGGTAGAATGATGGGGTGATCATGCCACACTACCGCTAATCCCCCCCCCCGCCCCCGTGTCAGCCAGGTACCTAGTCTGCCTCTCTCGCTTGCTCTTTGTGCGGTGGCCTCCCCACCCTGCACTCTTTCTGAGCATGTCTATCTGCTTCTGCCTCCATTAACCCCTAGCTGCTGCTCCTTAGAACTTATAGCCTGCATGTGGCTCACCATGGCTGCCCTGACGCCCTCACCATGCCATGGCCATTCAGCCTTGGGGCTCAGTGACATCTGCGTCAAAGGCTGAAGGCCAGCTGTAGACCAGCTGCCCGAGGGTCAGGTATCCACACCTGGTCCAGCTGGCTGTGGTCATGGGGACAGTGTATGTGCTGTGAAACAAGGCTACAAACGTATTTGCACGTCTGATAGAATAAGCATTCGATAAACTTATAAATATAGTATTTGAGACTTGTGGAAATTCACTTGAAATTCATTAGAAAAGGAAACAACCCTCGTGAACTGTTATATATGATGAATAATCAACCCTCCCTGCACAGAGCTTCTTGCCAATTTATCTGTTTTGTAAATCCAGCTTTTTATAAACTGCACTGAAGCTTGATATACTCACATGCTTGTTACAACAAATACTGCTCCAGGAAATAATCTTAGGGTCCCCAAACTCTACTGGTGGTACTGAGGGAAGGGCTTCCCCCTTTCTCCAAATGATCTATTCAATACAATATTATTTTTAAAAAATGAACCCGAGATGTGAAAGAAAAAGCCAACCCCTGTTCTGCATCTCCCACTTACCCACTGGGCTGCTCACTCTTCCTCCCCTCTCCTTCCTTCCCTCCCCTCCCTCATCCCCAAATGTAAGGTTCTTCTCCAGCAGGAAGGGCAGAAGTCTGAATCTTCAGCCAGATATCTCTGAGAGAAACCAGCGGGACCAGTGGTACAGTAAAGGCTTTTGTTCCCTGTTGCCCCTGATGACTGCTGGGAGAAATGACATGGGGCAGAAAACGTGCAAGGTTCCTCCAGTCACAGGCTATGCCCTGGAGTGGCCCAGCACCTGCTCACTCCCTTGTGTGATGGTCTAGAGGAAGATGTGACGTATGAATGGAAAAGGCTGGCAGGGTGCTGCCCACCCACACAGCCCCTCTGTGTGATTTAGAAACAGATAGCTCCTCCTCCAAGCATTTCACTTCCAACTGTCAGAAAAAGGTCACTGCAAATATGCCTGTGATGTGACAGGTGCCCTCCTAGGTGGGGTACCCTTCTGCAGTGCACAACCTGCACAGTTGCTCATGTCAATCCTAAAGACGTGTACGAGGTCAGTTATCCCTGTCCTGTGAGTGGGAAACTGAGCCTCGCTGACCACTGACCGTGAGCTATCCCTCAAAATCTCCCCCGTGCACTTCCTTGCAGGGACACCACCGCCTTCCTGTGTCTGCAGCCTCTGCCCTTTGGAGTCACTTCTCACCCCTGGCTTCTGAGTGAGGTGGGTCTGGGCTCACATCCCAGCTGCAGCACTTACTAGGACTGTGACCTCAGCTAGGTTTCATGGCCTCCCTGGGCCACAAGTCCCGAGTCTGTGAAGTGCGAGTGGTGTCAGCTCTCACATGGGGCTTTAGTGAGGATTACATGGAAATGTGTTAATGCGCCAGGACCAGGGCCTTGTGCCTGCCGAGTCCCCACCATCAGTTCCCCTCCCTAAATATTTTCCCATTTATACTCCAAACTCTAGCTAAAGAAGGAACATAAGCATTTGGCTACATGGGAAGGCTCTCCCTCTAGCCCCACCATCGCAGGGGGGGTTAGATTATCCAAGTAAAGGGGCACGAGGGTAAAACAAATGATAAATGAAATACTTGCAAGTCTCCTAGACTGGGTTCTTCCTGAAATGAAGGATTACTTTACAGCCTGGAATCGTTATCCCTGGATTCCTGTATTTGCACATCTGGCTTTTTATTTATTCCAGGGAGTTATTACTGAGCAGCTCACCTGTGCGTTAGAAGGACACAGGTCAGCTGGCGGCTTCCAACCAAGACATTACGCAGTGGTCCTGGGCAACTCTGCTCACCTCCAGGCTGGCTCACCAGGGAGGCTGATGGCTCCCTCCATCACAGATTCCATTTTATCAACAAATTGCCCCAACATCCTGAGAACTCCCAGATGTCAAGAACTGTGCTGATTCATCTTATGATCTTATTTATTCATTCCAGTTTCTTCAGAAATGGACATTACAATGGTCACCTGGACTGCTTTTAATCACTGACATTTGCAGTGTCCCTTACTTTTCTTCCACTAGTTGATGCAATACGACACAAAGCTATACACAGGGTATACTTGGCTTTGGCCCTTAAAACTCCATTTCACATAGACATGCAAAGAATAACCTCAGACTTCCTTCTGGATACATCCCTAGAAACCAGACTCTGAATAAAGTTTGACAGACAATTCTGAGATACACAGCTCTCGTCCCTGGGACCCCAGTTTTCCCTGGAAGCCACAGTTGGAATTCCAGTGCCTCTGTCCCCTCTCCACCTTTATGTGCGTCTTCCCTGGAAAGCGGATGAGGGGTGAATGAATATCTGAGGTGAATTTCCAGATCAGTGGTGAAGTTTATTAATTGCCCACCCCACCCTCAACACTTGTCAGCATCTCCCCAGCTGCCGTTCCTAGAAGCCCCAGCAGGTGTCACTGCGACCCTGACCATCTTCACAGGCCCCTGTTTTGGGCCTGTATACACACACCTTTGAGGTTTGGGGGGCTCCCAGAGGTGGGACCTCAACTCTAAGGAATCCCACAGAGAGGCCCCTGTCCCAGAGGGAAGGGTCCTGTCTCTGCCTCACTGTCTCCCTTTTGGGGAAGAACTGTGGTTCAGCAAAGGTTCAAACTCATGGTCAAGGGCAGTGGGTACAGAGGGTGGAAAGTTGAAGCAGGAGGAGAGGACCTTCCTTCCAAGCCAGCCAGGTGTCTTTTTCCATTGCGTTAGGAGAGCGTCCCATCTTCCCACCCTCCCAACACCCATCTCCCTGCCCTGCCTGCCCCCCACCCCACACACACACACACACACGCTCTCCCTCAACCCACCTGACCATCAGACTTGAGCTTTGGGGACAATGTTGGTGACTGCTGGGGGCCACTAGGGGTCAGGAATCACTACACTGATGAGAAGCCAGAAGGTACAAAGGGGGCTGTAAGTCAGGGAGGCTTCCTGGAGGAGGTAAGCGTGGACCTAAGAGGTTAACTCATGCCCCTGCCTCATCAGAAGAACCAGAGCGATGAGGAGCCAACCTTGGGGGTTCAGTACTGGCTGGGAAAGGGATGCTGACAGGTGAACTCACCAATGGCAGTTTCAAAGGATATTTCTGGGGTTGGGGTGGGCTTATAGGAACTCTCCCCCGACAAACCAGAGATGCAGAAGCCACAGAATAAGAGAGTGGGGGTGGGGAGGAGCCAGTGAGGGGTTATGAGGGAATAATGGGGTACAGAGTTGAGAGAGGGGAGAGGGAGACGTTCCTTCCAGGTTAAAGCTGGGTCGTGTGGATGGGGGAGGGGTATGACAGCAGAGGGACAGGGGGGTGCAGGGAGTAAGGGCCAGGCCTGTGCCCAGCCTTCAGAGCAGGGCTGAGCCGGGCCAGGTGCGTTTGCTTCCTTTGCGCCCTTGGCCTTTCTTGGGATGAAAAGTCAGTGACGAGCCGGAGAGCTGGGCTTTTTCACGGAAGGCGCTCAACGCTTTCTGTTGTAAAGCCCGGCCAGACCTCAGAGGGCCCTGCAGAGCTTCCCAGTGCCCCCTCTGGCCCCTCTCGCCTCCCTCCCACAGCCCTGCTGCCTCTCCATGTCCCAGGCAGACTGCCCTCCCCCAGAGGCCCTTCTGCAACCTATACTGGTCATCACCTGCCCCTCCAGCCGCGGACCAGGACACCACGACCCCCCACCTTAGCCCCCCTGGGCCCACCAGCACCTCTTGAGTTGGCATATTTGCCCTTTCGGTTATCACCTCATGGAGATTTGGCCCTTCTTGGAAGCAAGTCTGGATACCTAGAGTGGGTCCTGGTCCCAGGTGCAGATAGGAAGGCTAAAAAACTGGCAAAAACACGCACTTCAGCAGGAAGAAGATGCAAAGGAAGTTAGAGGAAAAGCCTCCCTCCCCAAGAGGAGCCTGAAAAAGACAGAATTCCCTGTGGGCAGCCTCACTCTACTCCTCCCTTCAGAGCCGGCTCGTGCGGAAAACATCTCAGTGCACAGTGTATGCAGAGTAAGAGATTTCTTCGAAGACACAACCATTTCTCCATTTTGGCCAGAGCTGGCCCTTCCTGAGCTATTTCCCACACACTCCCTCCTTCACTCCACGGGCTGCCCTACCGCCTTGAGCAGGAAACAGGTGTTCGAGCTCAGGCGAGCTTCCTCCGGCAGTGTCCTGAAGTTCACACAGCAGGCGGGTGACCAGCTGGAGAGCTGGCGTGGGTGGTTGCTGTCCATTCCTTCCTAACCTAACACTGATGCTTCAAAGGGGGCTGGTCATGCTCCCAGGACTAGAACTCAGGCCCTAGTGGGGCACCGGGGTGTCACCATAGATGGTTAGCTAATTATTAATGAGGAAGGAAGCAAACAGGCTTACGGTCTCTGGTTGATTATGCTCAACAATGTCAGGATCAGAAGGAACTGCTTATTCTCCAATTTAACTGCTGCAGGAAGCAACAGAAATTGCAGCCCGTTTTCAGCAGGCATAAGAGCCCCACGCTGAAGGAGCCCTTACACCAGGAGCTCTCACTCTGAGTCAAATGAAATACGATCAGTCGGAACTCCAGCCCAGCATCCATGCACATGTAGACTCATTTACTGATAGCCCCTATATTGAGTTCTCTGTGCACAAGCACCGTGGTGGATGTCTCTTGATTGACAGCCAGGGCCTGGAACGCTTAAGTCCTTCTGTTGCCAACAGCCCTTGCCCTCTATTTCCTCTCGTGATTGTGTGGTAGACTCCTCATGGAAACAGATGCGGTCACTGACCAGGCTACAAGGACACGGTCCCCACGTGCCAAGGCACAATCTAGAGCAGTCTGTTCCCACTCTGGGATGTGTGATAAGGACCAAGGGGACAGAGTGTAGGTTGGGGACTTGTCAGCTCCCCAGCCCACCCTTCTAAGGATTCCTTAGACACCCCCATGTGCCAGTCACCCACCCTAAGCCAGCAGAATACTTTTCCAAGGATATGCCATGTTGGATTTCCTTGGCTTCCCTGCATCTGCCAGCCCCTGCCAGCTTTCTGGGGCCCCTGGCCGATGCGTTTCAGTCCAGAGATGGCTGCGGCGTTTTGGTGGCCAGGGCCAGCGCCTTCCCCGAGTCCTTTTCCATTGCTCTGTAGCCCCATCTCCTTCATCCATAACCCCCAGGAGTGGGGGCAGGGCTGGGGGTGAGAGGGGCTCTCCCCAGGCAGGGGCCAGGGCGGGGGCCAGGGGCTCCCCTAGCTGCAGAGGCTAGCCTTACACGCCCGGCAACACATGTCCCCCTTTATGGCCGGGGCTTTCTCTCGGCGCTTAAAGGCAACTGTGAAAAGAGCAGGGCTGATTCTGGCTGCCTAGTCGTCTCCTGGCAACAGGCCTGGCAGGAGGTCTTTCTTTCGCCCCCCACCTCCCTTCTCTCCTCCACCCCCCCGCTTTCTCTTTTCCCCCCTGCGTCTTGTGTTGTGTATCATTAAAACTTCCCTCCCAGCCACTTCGCAGCCAACAACCAGGCCCTTCTGGGGCCAGTCCCTTTGGGGCAGCTCAGCCAGCCGGCCCTGGGGGTGGGAGATCTGAGGGGTCAAGCCCCCAGAGACAGGCTTTATGTCCTGGAACCAAGGCTTAAACTCAGTTTGGCAACCTTTGGCACGTTCATGAGGGGCAGCCACTGGGACCGCCCCCTCCCGGGCACCTCTTCCTTCTCTCCTTCCCTCCCCTCCCTTTCAGGCCCCAGTCCTTCTGTTAATGCCAATAGTGCCACTAGGCACTGCCCAGCCCTGCTAGGGCCTCATGAACAACCCCTCACCTAGAAGGACAAGCCTCCACTGAAGGCTGGGACAGCCCCAGCCAAAGATCTGCAGCCAGCTCTGGCCCAATGTCTTGGTCTGGCCTGAAAGGGATGGAGACACAAGGGGTGATGGGCCACAGAGACCACTGAATCCATGAGAGCCTGGATCAGAAGGACTCCTCATTTGGCCACCTCAATCTAGAGTGACACTGAGAGCCAGGGAGGGTAAGTGCCTTGCCCAGGGACGTACAGTTCAGATAGAGAAGGCTGGGGCTGGCACCCTGGTTTCTGGCCTCCCTCTTCTGTGGTTCTCCTTACTGGAGGGAGACAGGTGGCTCTCTGAGCTCATGCACCTTCTGGGCCCTGAACTGTCAACCTCTAGTGCAGTGGGATGTCTGAGCTTGACTAGGCCACCTAAGGCCCTCCCCGGCCCTCCATCAGAAAGCCTTCGTCAGGCCTGGACTGGAGGGTGGCCTAGGGCCTTGCCCAGCTCCCTTAGACAGCTAGGAGGCCGCTAAGTTTCCTCCTCCACCTCCCAGTTCCACCACAAGTATCTGGGTCACAGAGGCCTGCTGCGGGGCCGCCCTGTCACCCAACATATTCACAAGGCTGCATAGGTGGCCCCAAGTCTCTTATCTGACACATCAAGGCAGGGATGATTCTGGGTAATTCTCAGCTTGTAGCCAGGGTAGCTTCCAGATCCAACTCCAGTACCTTCCAATTCTGCTAGCGACAGCTCGCTCACCCCAGAACCCCCAGCCCATCAGCAGGTGCAGCCATCAAGAAGATGCCCTGACCTCACAGGCTGGCACCTGCAGGGCACTCAGCTCAGTTGTCCCCATGGTCCAATGTCTTCCAGATTCTGGGCGTTTCCATGCCAATTCACACCACAGCTGCAAGCACACTGATCTGCTATTTTCTTAACGCTTTTCTTAAACTGATTCTCTTTGTTCTTAATAACTTCAGCTAAAAAGGACACTTTAGATTACCATGATTTTCAACAATGTGATTTCATTCTAACCAGGAACTGTTGTCCCCTCACCACCCCACCCCCAGCCAAAGGCTCTAAAAGGTCTTCTCTTTTCATTAGAGAGGGATCTTAGCAAGAGTTGCCTTAGCACCAAACAGTCTCTCTCCTTGACGATGCTCAGAAGGAGTGAAGGAGAATGGGATAGAGAATATGACTAAATGAGTTTTCTCACTGTGTTTAAAGTTATTTAACAGCGTGCTTCGTCTCGGGGGGCGGCCACGATCCTCTCCAGCCTCTGAGACGCACCACCTGGAAACTCTCGCCAAATTCCCACCTTGGCCAAGTAACACCTCAGACTTAAATTCCGGAGCAGGAAAAAATGAAATAAAATTAAAATGTTTGGGTTATGCCATGTTCTCTGATTTGGGAATCAGAAAATGATTTCTCATTTTAGCACCGCCACCACCCCTTCACGTGCAGGACAAAGGACAGAGGGGGCCGCGGAGGGTCCAAGCTGGGGTGGCTGAGGCGGATGAGGGGATGGAAAACTCTGGGTCCCAGCAAAGCAGGAGGGCTGGGAACGTCATCACTATCACCACTGTCCCTCACTCATTAGATGGTCTGGTCAAGATTTTGCCATTTTTGGGTTACAGGTTAATAAGTCTGAAGGCACCGGCATTTATTTATTATACGCCCCCAAGTTCTTCGGGTATATTATGCCATTTGACCCTGTGAGCTGTGGAATTAGTGTTCCCATTTGCCAGATAAGAAAACAGGCACGCAGAAGTCTACATCACTTGCCCAAAATTCACAGCTAAGCAGTGGAGCCAGGATTTGAAATTGTTCTGTCTGCCCACAGAGCCCATGCTCCCCCCACAGCATTAATTCTGACTCCCTCCCTGCCCGGTGGGAAGAGACTTTAGGAAACCCCGGCCCCTCAGGTCACAGGGTGAGGCTCATGCAGAGGCCTGAAAATGTGGGTGGAAGGCAGAACACAGCCTTCTGTCCTCTGTCCTCTGTCCTCTGTCCCCAGAAGCAACCTTAGAAAGTACTGTGTGTATGTCTGAGGGTTGCTTCTTCCCCAGGCTGGGGAAGGGAGGGCTGAGGTCACAGCGGGCGGGGGGGCAGGGTGCGGGGAGTGGAAAAGAAGGGCAGCTGAGCTGCTGAAGCTTTTTTTTTTTCAGATAGAGATATAGTTCACACATCATTAAGTTCACCATATTCAAGTGTACTGTTCAATGGCTTTTAGTATATTCAGTAAGTCGTGCACCCATCACCACTATCTAATTCCAACATTTTCATCACCCCCAAAAGATACTGCTGTTTGTTAAGGAAAAGGCAGCACCAGATGGAACTACATTCTGGATTAATTTAAAACCCGGCCTCAAGCCTACACCCTCCCTTTTGTTGTTTCCTTCTCCACCCCCACCCCTCACCCGCCTTTCCACCCTTCCACCCCAAAGTTGTCTCAGAGCGTGTCTTCAGCTCTAGGTTCCAATTACAACTTTACCCCATCTAAACTGAACCCCCAAAGAAAGAGAAGCCTAACCAGCCTTAAATTAAAGCAACTCAACTTGTAAGTCAATCAGCAACACGTCATCTGACTGCCCTAAAGCGGACGCTATGTGCGGGAGGATACAGATTTCAGTTAGGAGGACTTTGGTTGCAAGTAACAGCTAGAAGCAGCCTGAACAGCAAGGAAAATGTATTATTTCGCACGACAAGAAGTTCCACAGCAGGGCTCCCTGGGGGGCAGCTAATGTCTCGGCAAGGGTGTCAGAGACCCAGCGTCTTACTCTTTGCTCTTCCGCCGCTGTTAGCCTCCTCCTCGGGCGGCTTTCCTTACGCCGCAGCTGCAGGCATCCCACCCAGTCACAGCGGTGTCTACACGCACGGGAAGGGGAATTTCTAGGTCTCATTTTAAGAGTCCCCAAAAATCTTTTCCCAGCAGCCCTTTTGCACCTTCCAACAGGACTTCCTTCATGTCTCATTGGCCCAAACTGGGTCACATGCCTACGCCTAAACCAATCCCTGGCAAGGGGAGTGGATCTCCATGATTGGCTTAGGTTGAGGAGGGGTAGGTACCAGAACAAACTGGGGCCTCCACCAGCCTGGAGGAAGGGGCAATCCGCAGTGTGAGCTATACTACAGCCTAAATAGTGGTATAGCTTACACTTGAGAGAGTGTGTGAGGCCCTTGAGAGTCTTGAGAAAGAGCGGCTGACTTCCATAAAGGAATGGAAGGAGTATTTGCCTATCACTTCAAATGTCTCGGGTGCCAGTTCAAATACTGCAGACATCACTCTACTCAATAGGTAATAACCCTTTGAGGCAGGTGTTATTAGACCCATTTTTTTCAGGTGAGGAAACAGGCTCAGAGAGGGTAGGGTATGCGTCCGGTATCGCACAGTAAGAGACAGAGCTGGGATTCACAGGGGTGACAGCGGTGGCATGGTATCTGGGCACTGAGACAACCGCTCAGACAGAGGGGCTCCCCAGCTAAACATTTGGAACCTCGTTTAGGCCTCACCTGTATGCCAACGTGAAGGAGCAAAGGAGGAGGGCTCTGCCTGGTGGGGGGCAATGCCAGGCAGGTGCCCTTGCTCTGCCCAAGGACCTGCCTGTACCTGTCCCAGCCACGCCGTCTGTCCCTGGACCCCTGCTGTTAATGCAGCCCTGACCTCATTGCCAGCCCACTGAGCCCCCGTCCATGTGTCCAGGCTCCCAGGACCCAAGGCGGCACTCATTTGGGGTGGGGGCGAGTTAGCTGGCAGAGCTCTGGAGGGTGCAAACCAGGATCTGACCAGAGATTTCTACACCATCTCCCAAGATATTAGGCTCGTTCTCTCCCATCCCCCTAATGTGCCACCATCAAAGTCTTTCCACCAAGACCCCTGAGATAGAAAGAACCTTTACAGCTCTTGGTTTTTAGGAAAATATTTGATCATCGGTCTCTCCAGCATCACCAGGCCACGAGTGCTCACCTTGTACTCAATGAAGATGAATGAAGGAATGAATGGTGAATGAATCAACCACCCCTTGCATGCATAGAACACCTGCTGTGGGCAGCATGTATGGGGCGTGGATTATTAATGAGAAAGGCTGACTTCTGGAGGATGAACCATTCCTCCCCAGAGCTCAGCCCCAGGCTTTGCCAACAGCGGGCACCAAGTAGGTGTTTGTGGATGACGGGATTGACAGAAACCTTTCCCTGCCCCAGGGACCAGGTTGGGGGCAGGGGGCTCAGCTTGGCTGAGGCTGGAGGCAGAAGAAACGAGGGATGGCTCTTGGGCTGCCTCTGGGGCCCCCCTCCTCCCCAGTGACTGGGTATATCCCGCCCACCAGGGAGTGGAAGGAAAACTGGGAGCCATAGTCCTGACCAAGAGAAACCATGTTGTCCGCTGCACACACACATAGCCACACAGAGGTCTGGCTCTACTTTCCCGGGGAAGGGGCACTTCCCTGGCAGGAACTGACCTTGGGTTAGCTCCCCATGGCCTCTGGCAGGCCGGCCATAGCTGGGAGGGAGCTCAGGGTTCTGAGGCAAAGGCAGAATAAAGGGCGATGGAGGAAGGTTGAAAAGGAAGAAGAAAGGGAAAGAGACAGAAAAAAAGAGAGGCAGAGAGGGAACATGGGGCCCATCAAATCCCAGGTGCCCTGTGCAGCGGCAGCTTCCAGACAGGCTGCCAACCCCTGATCTCACCCCCACCTGGAGCAGTACAGGTGCCATCTGAGAGGTAAGCGGGAGCCGAAAAACAGAGCGGGGAATCTCAGGTGAGCAGGAGCTCTAGAGGCCAAGGTCTGCTCAAGATGGGGGAAACGAGGACCCCAGGAGGCCACAGGGAACCCAGACATGAGACAGGAGTCCTCCCATCGGAGACCTCAGCCCCTGCCCCCTCCCTCAGCCAGCCATCAACCATGTTTATAAAGGGCCTACTATGTGCCAGACCCTGCTCTGGGCTGTGGGACTTCAGCAATCCACGGGGTTTAGATTTCAGAGTAGGAAATAGACAACATGAAGTGAGCAACTTAACAGATATATTTGATGTGTCATATAGTAAGATAAGGACAGGTTTAAAGGCTATGCAGAAAAATAAATTGGAATAAGAGGGCCAGAGGGAGAGAGTTGGGAGGCAGCGAGTGGTGTGAGGGGCCGCTCTGAAGGGGAGATTTTGAGGTGGGCCTCCAGTGGGTAAATCCTTCTCGAGGAGGCTCTTGAGCACCTGAGGATGCACCGCTTTGCTTAGGCTGACAGGGGCAGACGGAGACACTCAAGAGAGCCGCGTGCCCCTCAGCCCCTAAGAGAGAAGAAAGAAACCCAATATTTATTATTCACCATCCGCGGTCTGGCGTTCTGTCAGCGCCGTTCTCATTTAACGCTGACAACTCCCTATGAGATATAAAGTATTATTTCCCCCTCACACGGAATAGTGGAGGCTCAGAGATAACTGGCAGCTGGCCAGTGGTACCTGCCACCCCATGCTTTCTGTTACTCCCTTCCTTTTAAAAGATTTCGACCCCAAATCACTTTCCAAAATGCCCTTGGGGAACTGGAGATGACTGAGACTGAGAAGTGGCTACTGTGACAGGGAAAGCCCCTCAGTTCCCACAGGTGGCATCTGTGATCTTAGGGTGCCAGTGGGCCGGGCCAGAAAGGACTTGGTGACATCACCCTGCTGTTTGCAGGCTCCCTGTCTCCACCACGCATGGCTGCCGCAGCTTCAGGGTCCCTGCCTGGCAGTGCCCAGGAGTGCAAGCCCGCAGGGAACCTCACATCTCCTCTGACCTCTCTCATTCTGCATCTGGGGCCTGCCGCCTCCCAAGGGAGCCACCTGGGTGGGGAGGAGAGGGGAGCCCGCACACTTTATCCCCAACTAAGCTCAGGGATTGCGAAGTAGATTAAGGGCATTCACTCATGAGGACACCTACTTAACCTGGATCCCCAAAGATCCAGGCTGCACACCAACAGAGGCACGGGCTCAGGGCCCGCGGGTGTGGGGAGGGGCAGGGTCCCCCCTTCCTCGCCCGGGGACTCCTTGCCTTATTATCAGCACCACCGCCAGGGGGCGCGCCCAGGTAGGGAGACGGAGAGGCCAGCAGGCTCCGGGTGCCTTGGTGTGTTCCATTGACATTTGCTGCTCACGAAAGTGCTTAACCTGTGCAAGCTCTCGGCATTACCAGGACGCTCCTCTACGCCGGGCAGTTTAAATAATTCTCGTTCAATTAATTCCTGTGCTCATCACCCCACGCCATGGCACTCCTGCTTCCAGGTTGCCCAGCTTTCTAGTGGCCTCCAAGGAACTCAACTGAAACAGCCTGCGGCTACTATAGCTCTTAGCATAAACTTCAAAGCCCCTTTCTTTGGGTCAGAGAGTGTGGAGCCCCTACGCGTCCTCCTCGCGCGGTTCCCCGCGTAGTATTAGACCTCTGGCCTTTCGCACTTGCTGCTTCCCTCGCCTGCAGCAGCTTTCCCTCTCTTTTCATCGCAGGCTAGTCTGGGCGCCGCAGCACCCAGCAGCCAGAAGCCTGTTCCCAGCAAAAATGAATGGCACAAGGCTTGATCGGAGATTTCCTCCTCCCTCTGCGCGACAGACGGGTAGCCCCCTGCGGGCAGGCGGGGGCCAGGCTGTCGGGGTTTTTTGTCTGGAAAGTGCCTCTGCAGGGGGTGCGGGGGAGCGGCGCTGAATCCACAGTGGCCCACTGCGTGCCCCTGGGGAGCGCACATCAAAAGGAACGGGGGGGGGGGCAGCTAGAGAGGTGGGGGCGGGGTGAGCATAGGAAGGTCGGAGGTCCCCAATATTCACACAAAAAACACAAAGTGCTTCCCATGTGCCTGCCCCCAGGTCCCTGGCCCTCGCGCCCTTATTTGCCCTCTTTCAAGAGCCACTCTCCCATTCACGGTCCACTTCGGGGGCCCACCACACTGGAAGCCTCCACATCCCCACTCTAGCTGGCCTTGGGGTCAATTTCACCCTTTCTCCATCGAATGTAACCCACCCTGCGGTCTAGGGTACCTGTTAGGTGTTTCCCTCTGTGACACACGGCGCGGGGGTGCCCTCTCCCTCCCCGCAGGGACCATTCCCGTGTTCCAACCGGCAGCGCTGGGCAGGCAGGAGGAAGGAAATTAAGCCTGTGTTGAAAGGAAGGACACCTGGCAGGGGAGGAGAAAGGTATCAGGAATCCCCTCCTCTGGGTAGCTTTCAAGTGGGGGGAAATCCCCACACATGCTTCCACTCTCCAGGGGCCATGCGGGGCCACACACAAATTCCCACACCGCCTCCTCAGTCCTTTACTTCCTCAGGCTGTTCGGCCAGCACAAGCCTGAATTACCCTCCTCCACCCACTTGCTTCCCGGCCTCTTTTCCATTCCTTGCCCGGTGTTCATGACCTGGGTCTCCTGGTGCTCCCAGCCTGCCTGGAGGACGCATCAGATACTGGTCATCCAGGAATGACCAATCTTACCTACACGGCCCAGGGCTGCTGGCTGGGCACATCTCAGCCAACCACTACCCCACTGCAGCCTCAGAAATCTTTTGCCCCCACTGTCCCGGGCTGGCACCTGTGGAATCTTGGGTTCCAGAAATGACTCCGAGAGATTATATAGCCTAGCTCCCATCTCCCAGCCACACTGAATCCTAGAGGTGTCTTGGTGGCCATGGAAGGTAGCCTTCCTCAGCTCTCAGAAAGATAATTATGGGGCTCTGGTGCCCCCCCCCCCCCGCATCAAGCTGTCAGGCAGGATTTGAGGTCCAGTGGGTACCTCTGATCAGAAAATCAGCTGAGAGCCCCTGCTGGGTAGGACAGAAATCCGCATGGGACCTAGCAGACCATTAGGGATGTGTGTGTGTGCAGCTCTCTACCTCTAGATCCCAGGCCCCAGGGCTCCACAGTTAGGACAATGGCAGATCCATTGTGATCCCCTTTTCAGGTGAATCAGAAACAAGGAACCTAGAGTCAACCCACCACGAGGGCATCTCTGCAGGCTCCGTCCCATCCACTGTCCCTGGGCAGGTTAGGGCTTTTTCTTTTGCTCATCCTTCCTCTTCTCAGCCTCTCCCCTTCCCCCTTTTCCCCTTCTTTCTCCTTGGGCTCCCTCTGCTAACATCTCTTGTCCTCTCACTCTCTCTCCTGCACTCTCTCTCCCTTTTCTTTCCTTCCCTCCTCTCTTTCATCTCTCCCCCGGCCCCACCCCCTCCAGTCGGGCTAGGAACGCGGCAGAAGCCGTGACAAGCCCAGGCGGCTCTCCCGACCCTTGGTTCCCCGGGGCCAGTTCCCCGAGCTCCCCTTGCCCGAAGCAGGCATGTGCGGAGAGGGCTCTCAGGATGCACAGGGCCAGCGGGTTGGAGCTGTGGGCATGGGTGGCCCAGATCAAAGGCCAGAAATGCCTGGCCCCTGACATGAACTTCCTCCAGCCGTGCCCCCCACCTGGTGAAAAGCCCGCGTTCCAGGCTTCGGCAGGACTTGGGGCTGCCCCTTTCATTGCGGTTCCCTGAGCTGCGGCCCTTGCCCTCCCCTCACTGGCTTCACTTTCTTCACCCCAGGCCCAGGGCTGCTCCAGGGTCGCGAGTGCCTCGGAGGGGGCCTTGCGCGGCGAGGGAGGGGATTTCGGGGGCACGCTGCCCAGGTGACAGGGGGCCCAAGTACCCCCAAGGTCTGCCCTCCATCTCAGCACCACTCAGGGATGAGACCGAATTCTTTGACTCTGGAGAGGGAGAGGGCAGAAAGAACCCACGAGGCTTGGAAGGACTTTTTTTTTAACCTATGGTGAGGGATGGGGTATTTGGGTGCATTTGGTGTCCACAAGGCGGGAAAGGGGCGTTATCACCAAACCCTAGGTTGGAGCCAAGGGCTTCAGACAGGAAAGCTGGGGCGTGTGCGTGCCTGGGGGCCAGCAGGATTTTCCGAGGACCGCAGTTGCTTTCCTCCTTTCACCCAGCCCCAAACAGTTCATCCACAAGACCCAAAAGGGACTGCGGGTAGTGCGTCTGACCCGAGCTGGAGGCCGGGCCTGAACCCCTCGAGGAGGAGAAAGTGACACGGCTCTGGAGCAGGAAATGCAACTGGCTTCTGGTGTCAGTTGCAGGAAATGCAAAGGCAGCAGGAGGTCCCGATACCGATCTGATCCCTGACAAAAGACTCAAATGACACTCGGCTCTGTCCCCCGGCGCCGCCCGCAGCCAGACCTTCGAGCCTCCGCGGACCTTTCCGCGCGCCTCTCGGACACCCGAGAAGCGACCTCCTGCGGCCGGGTCGAGCGGCTGGTGGCTCGCGGGCTCGGGAAGGCTGAGAGTAGTTGCATTTCCCACCCCCCTCTTCTACCCTCGGATCCTGTCCTGATGGAGTGAGGTTTCTGGAAACGTCTCTGTGTTTTCCACTGTCGATTTCCTCAAAGGCCCAAGTCCCAAGGGGTCACGGTCCCCAGAGAGAAAAGGAGCCACCCACTCATGCCCACGCCGACCCGGCACTACGTGAACGCCCCGGTCAAAGCTCCATCTCCTTAAACCTGGCTGTCGGGGTGCCGCGGGGGTCCCAGGCCAGCAAGAGGGGTCCAACGTGCCGTACACCCCCCCTAAGTTCTCCCTGTGTCCGGGGCGCGGGCTTTGCCCAAGTTTGCTGGGCGATGCCCTTCCCGGAGCCCGACTCGTGGGCCGGGCGGGAGGGGCGCGTGATTGACAGGCTGAACTACAGACTCATCTCTTACCTTAGGCCGCGGGCGCTGATTGGCTGCTCGCTGACATCCTCAAACCCGGCTGCTCCGCGCTGGGCTCGGAGGGGGGCGGCTGCGGGTGGAGGTGCGCTTCTGACAAGCCCGAAAGTCATTTCCAATCTCAAGTGGACTTTGTTCCAACTATTGGGGGCGTCGCTCCCCCTCTTCATGGTCGGGGGCAAACTTCCTCCTCGGCGCCGCTTCTAATGGAGCCCCACCTGCTCGGGCTGCTCCTCGGCCTCCTGCTCTGTGGCACCGGGGTCCTCGCCGGCTACCCAATTTGGTGGTAAGACTCTCCTCTTTTCTGCCCGCGGCCCGATTTCTTCGCCGAGTCTCGGGGAGGTGCGGGGGGGGGGGGCGTCGGCTGGGGGTGGGCTCCGGCAGGGCTGGGGCTCCTTTCTCCTTGCCTCCTTCCAGCCCCCCACCCGCCCACCCCTCCTGGATTTTCTGCTGGTGTCGCCTTCAGAATCCAACTCCTGGCTTCTCTGATAATCACCATTTTCCCTGCTACTCGCTGCGGAAGCTGGAGGACTTTCCCTGTCTCAGAAGGTCTCTTGTTCTTAGATCCTAATAGCCTTCCACTCATCCCAATCTGGGGGCCCCGAAGACCCTCCATTTGCTTGCAGTTGAGTCTCTGGAAATCCAGCGCTGTCCCTGGGGCCCAGCCATTCCTCTTCTCCATTTTGGGGTCTTCATGGGCAAAATCATCCTGTTCCTTGCCACCCCCACCTCTGCCGGAGCCTCCATCAAGAGATTTCCCCACAATAACCCCCTTTTGCCTTCCTATTTCAGACTCCAATGGCTTCAGGGATCCCAGGGGCAGGGGAATGGGGGGAGATTTCATCAGACTCTCCCCACTCTGCTCTAGATTAATCTTGAGCCTCAGAAGTGAATGTGGTATTTGCTGATCCGAGATGCCATTGAATTCGGATTTTATTCATTTCTTGCTCGTCCATCCTGGTGAAAGGGGGGCTCCTTGAAAATGTAGTTGTTTGGAAGGAGGTGGGTTTGTTCTTTGACCAAAACCCCAAATTCTCCATGTTAAATTCGTTCCTTTTGGAAAACCGAGGACTGAGGAGAAAGGGAGAGAGGGAAAGGAGAATTCCATCCCCGAGAAATGCAGATACAAAAGACATTTTTAGTAAATAAGGCTGAGAAGCCAGGCTCGGTGTTTTTGGGGGGGGTGAGTTTATGGGGGAGCCGACCAAGGAATAAACAGCCCTTTAGGAGCCCCAGTTCCAGGGAGTCCCCTTGTTTTCCAAGCAGCCCCATCACCCCCCGGCAGGTCCCAGAGGCCAGAGGGGAAAGACACACTGAAACCAGTTCTCTAAATTACACCCGCCTCTCCTCAGTCTCCAGCCCCCTGCATTCCGGAAAACTTTAATTAAAGAATCTTCCCCTCCTGGACATAGGACAGCCTGGGCCTGGGGGGTGGGAGGTGAGTAGGAAGAATTTAGGATCTGTGAGTAAAAAGAGGGGCTGTGGCCCCTGGGGTGAAAGTCGGAGAGGAGAGCCAGTAGGGTGTGGTGCCACCTGCATGTCCCCCTTTCCCTGGCTTACCACCCCCTCCCCAGCCCAGGATAGGGGGAGCAGAGCCAGGAGATTGGGGGGCCACACCCTGAGCCTGCCTTCGGTTGTTTGGGGGTGGCAGCATTTGTTTCTGGTTGTTTGGGGGCTAGGATGGGGGCAGGAGCAGGGCATGGCTGAGGATCTCTGTTTAGAAGGTGCAGAGAGTTGCTCCCAGGACAGACACCCAAGGGGAAGTCTTTCTTTTGCCCAGCCCATCCTTCCCTGTGCCCTGGGCTGGCCTGAGGCCTCCTGTACATAAAGAAGTCTATGGGGGTGGCCTGGGCAGCTGGGGATTCCAGGCTGGGGGCTTTGCCTGTTGGAGGGAGGGCCACTGTGGAAACCAGTCCTTCCTCTGTGGCCCTTCCTGACCCTTTTCTGATCCCCCTGTTAGGGCCATGCTGTTCTTTGCCTTCACAGGGACCCTGGCCAGGGGAAGGGTAGGAAGAGAAGGTGTAGAGCCCCGCAGGCTTCAGGGACCAGCAAGATCCAGCAGGTTCCCCACCCTATAAACCGAAGGAGGCACATCCCTGGGCAGTGCCTGTGGGGAGGGTGGGGGTCGGTGTGTAATGGTGTATCAGGGTGCATCTAGATAGGAACCACCCAATAGAAAGGTGCTGGGAAAACCTGGAAAGCCAGAATATTGGCCCTAATGTAATGCTGGACACATGGATTGTTTGCGGGTTGTGGGGAGAGGGATGCTGCTTTGTCTGAGCGGAGACCTGTGTGTGTGTGTGTGTGTGTGTGTGTGTGTGTGTGTGTGTGTGTGTGTTCGTGTGTTCTAGGTCTCTGACTCTATGGGGTGTCATCTGTAGAGTAGTGTGTTTCTATGTATAGGAGTGTCTGTGTCTGCAACTGGGTGACCATGGATGTGAACTCATGCAAGATATGCCTGGAGAATCCACGGCCCATGACAGGGTATACTACTATGTCTGCATAAAAGTGTCAGCAAGTGGCTGATTCTATGGGGTGAGTGTGTGCGTGTCAGAGAGAGAGAGGCATGTGGGGAGGAGGAGAGGAAGTCTAGAAGTATCTATGCCTATGTCAAGGTCAGCATCTGTGTCTGCTTATGACACTACATGACTGTGTTCATGACTGGGCATGTGCGTGTTATGTGTGTACATGTGTTCATGTGTGCACATGCCTTCATGACCGTAAGGGGATAGCCCCACAGATGTCTTTGTGCATGGGTACCAGGGCTCATGGCCATGACCTGATTGTGTTTGTAAGTATTAACGTGAGCGTTGTATCTGGGTCTGCCTATGACTCTGTCTTCAAGTGCCAGTGACCATGGCTGGGCTTGTGGCTATGGGTATGTTTGCACACATATGATCTATGGGTGTGAGTGACATCTTGAGATTGGGTGCTTGGTGGGCATTCATGGTCCCGGAGGGTCGGTTCAGCAGGAGACAGAAGTCTAACAAGGGGGCCGCAAGGGGCACAGCTGACCTGGGATCTGGGCTGGGCCGTGGGCGGTGCAGCACCTTCCTTGGCACACGCTGACCTTGTCTGTCTGTCTGAGGACTATGGTCCGCAGCCCACCCCTCTTAGGCCTATTGTCTTTGGTCTTGGAGCTGGGTAGAGGGTGAGTTGCTTTCTCAGGACTGGGGCCAGAGCCAGGGCCGGGGCCGGGGCTGGGACAGGGACAGTAGAGTGGGTGGGCCTCAGATTCCTGTTCCCACTCTGTGGCAGGGCAGTCTGAGCCCATCACCACTGCCCACTTTGGCCCACCCAGGTCAACACATTCCCCAGGAGGGATTTACAGGTGAAATCATTTAGCTGGGATTTCTACGTGTGCCACCCCTCCGGAAGGTACCCTCATTTCCACGTCCTATACTGCGCCCCCCAGCCCTGGGAGAAGGTAGACCAGAAGGTCGAGTATGAGGGGCCTCAGACAGAGAGGCTCATGGAAGATGTGCTCCAGGGCCCTGCAGCCAAGTAGTGGCAGAGCTGGGACAGGAAGAGGTGACAGCAAGCACTGATTTCTATAATTCGTCTTGTCAGTCACAGTTAGAGCCTGGTGGAGGAACTTGTCTTTCTTCTCCTTCTTGGGGGGGTAAACGAACTGTCTTATTAGGGCCCAGCCTAGTCCTTACTACATTCCAGAGGCAGAGGCCCTGACTGAGGGGGCCCTATGCTGGGGGTCGGGAGAGTACCCAACTCCTGTGTGACCCGCCCACCTGGGCCTCTGTTTTTGCCCCTTTTCACCCAGAGATCACCAACCTGCCCTGCCTCACAGCTGGGGTTGGGAGAGAAAGTGTTCTGCAGAAGTCAAGGGCAGTGAGCTGGGATAGACACCTGAATTCTACCCCCACCATCCTCAGGTCCATTCCCCCACTCAAGTGCTTGCCCTAAACCCTGCCTCAGTTTCCCCATCTGTCAGATGTCCCGCTGCCTCCCCCACCCACTCCCACCTCCGCCCGCCTTTCAGAGGCTTGTGAACATGTTCAGTCAAACCCCGTGGGGGTCAGTGGGCTGGGCCCAGGGAGGCACCTGGAGACTGCGGGGGAGGAAGGCCCCGGGCCAGGTGTTAACACTTGTAACAGGCAGGAATTACAGCTGGCTGGGGCTGGGGCTGCTGAGGAGCTGAGCTGGCTGGAGGCTGTTGATCCAACAGACAGACAGACAGACAGATGGGCAGATACCAGATCAGATGGCCGGGCTTTAAGCGGGTGGTCCCCCTTCCAGGGCAGGACTTTCCCTGGGGGGATGTGGCAGGGAAATCAATCCAGGTCTCTTGGAAGTGAATTAACAGCCTTCCTGACCACCCCACACCTATTGTGGGCGGAGTTTGGTGTCGAAAGGGAGCAAAAATTGTGGCTTATTTGTATTCTTCTGATAGGACCACATTTTGCTTAAACAAAATCAAAAACAAAAACAGGTCAAACGTTTTAATAATACCAGGAGCTTGGGGCTGAGGTATGTTCTTGGAAGAACCTGCTTTAATGTGTGGGGAAGGCAACGGGGAAGGGGCAGCTGTCAGGGAAAGTTCTCTTAGAATTTCATAGCATTTTGTCAACAACTCCAGGGCTAAGAGGTGAGCCATGAGTGGAGTCTGGCCCCGGAGGAGGACCTTGCGTGAGGGGTGGCTGCCCATCTGGAAGACCTTTCTGCCCATTGGGAAGACATTTGTGGGGAAGGTCAAAAGAGGCAGGAGCTAGACTGTGGGACCCTGTCCTTTAGTGGGCACTCTGTCCTCCCTCCCTGAAGATTTCCCAGCCAGACCCCACCAGCACCCACCCTCTCCAGCATTTGGTGCCTGCTCAGTCACTGATGAAGACAGAGAGGGCTCTAAGTGGAACTACCCAATGAACAGACTCAGCCAAGCAAGTGTCTCCCTCCTGCTCTCTACAGAACTTAATGCTAACAAACCCGAATGGTACTTGAGCAGATGTAGAATTGAAAAGGGAATATGGACACAGGGTGGGGGAGGGGAGCTATGACCCTGAGGTTTTCTCTAGACTTTGAATGGGTCTCTCCTTGGTCTGGGCGAGAGGCAAGGAGCCTGGGTTTGGGGAAGGAGAGGTGGCTCTTTTTAGAGGAGAATACAGCTAACAGACCCTTCAGGGAAGAGTGGGGGAAAAGGAGGACCTTTCTGACCTCAGAATGGGGTGAGCCCAGGCATTCAGGAGGGCCTGATCTTCTAGGCTTTTCTACCCACCCTGCTGTGAGCCACAGAATCCTTTAAAGCCACCAAGGAGGGAAAGACATTCTCTACCCCGTCCCTAGGTGGGGGGAGGAGATATACCTCCTTTCAAGGCTGGGGCCATCCCGATGTTACATGGGTATGTTCATGTTATCGTCTGTACCAGGAAGTGCTTAGAGCCAACAGTGGAGAGACCTGTGTCTGAGTCCTGCGCTTACCACCCACTGACCTAGGATGAGTCTCTTTCCTTCTCTGCACTCCCAGTCCCTGCCTTCTTCTGGGCTTCCTTTCCCTTGACCACACCGAGGCGTCCCTCGTGCCTCTGGGAGTCCATAGGACTACGACAGGGACACGATTCATTGCTGTGAAGCATGACGCTCCATGCAGCCCAGTGCCACTCTCTGGGTGAGCCTGCTTCCCCACCCACCCCAGGCCCATTCAGGCACTCAGCGCCTGGCCCAGGTGCCCGGGGCCTTACTGCCGCCGCCCCACCGACCTCAGCCCCAAACCTGGCTGCTCCGCCGCCGCCGAGCCAGCCTGCTTGCACCTCCAAACCTCACTTTGCCCAAATGCTCACACTCCTCTGGAGCCTTCCCAGATTCCCATCTGGCTTTCCATGTGCCACCTGGGTAACCTAGGGCAGGTTAACCTCTCTGAACCCCATCTGTAAAATGAGCATAATGACTGCTTCTACCCCAAAGGATGGTTGTGAAGATTAAAGGAATGAATACATGCAAAGCTCTTAGAATAGTGCCTGGCTTACAGGAGGCGCTGTAGAATGTTATTTTTACCCCTGTATGCAAGCTATTTTGACAGCTTTAAGTCCTGGATCTAAGCTTGCCTCTTCCAAGAAGACCTCCTAGACTGGCCCCACCTGGCTCAGTTTTCTCTCTGCTGGTGACTATAAGCCTGTAGCTTTACTCTTAACTTGAGGGAGCCAGGCCAAGCTACCCCGAGCTCAGCTCTCTGCCTGCCCAAAAAGAGGAAAGGAAGGGAAGGAGGGCACAGGAGCCTCCCCAACCCTCCTCCCACCGCGCAGTTTGCCAGACTTGCAGCCACTGCCATTTCCAGCTGGGACCTGGAGCCACCTCGGCCTGGGCGGGGGAGGGGCAGGGAAGGCAGGCCCATGGAGGGGGGAGTGGCACCGGGGCCGCCTGGAGCAGCCTGAGCAGAAGTTGCTCCTCCAGGAGCTGAGAGATGATTCAGAAGGTGATTTATAGACGGAAGGCAGAAAGCTTGGCTCCTGGCAGAGGCCTGCTGCTTAATTACATTCTTTGGGAGGTGGATGTACGAGTGGGGCGGCAGCAGGGGACCCACTTCTACACCCTCCCCCTCCAGGCCTTGTCCCTCCCTGTAGCTGCCCAGCTCCAAGCAGGGTCCCCCTTTCTCCTGCCCATGAAGAGGAAATGCTCTGTTCTCAAAGAGAGACTCTGCTGTCCTCGGGAGAGCAGAAAGGGCTGCTGAGGGTGCAGAAAAAGGGAAGAGGCCAGAGTCCTGTCTCCTGGGACCCCTCCAGAGGAGCCTGAGTCGCAGAGGGTGCTGGGACACAGGACTGCCTGGGAAAGATCACTCCCGCTTCGGGGAAGGTGAATAGCTAACCCACCTGGCAGAGGGTTTCTAGAATCTTCCTGAGGGTGGCAACCCTACACTTTCTCTCCAGTGCCTATCCAACTGATAGTTCTGGGCTCTTCCTTCAGACGTGCTGCTTTTTCTGTTGTTCGGTTCTCAGTGGGCCACAGGCTGGGGGCTGGGGACCAAGCTCTGTGCTAAGGAGCCGAAAATCACTTCTTTGTTGTTAGGCAACCTATGGTAAGTGGGCACACGGCTGTGTTAGATCCAGAAGAGTTCTCCAGGCAGGGTCAGACTTGTAACGGAGGGAGAGAAAATTTCCTATCCTCCTATTAAACTAGCATCTCAGGGAGACACCACAATGCAACTGCTGTGCTATTGACAAGCAGCCCCACTCTGTTCGGTTACCTGACCCATACCGGGCAACCGGCCGACATCTCCCTACTGCTCCTGAGTTCCCGGGCAGCCTCCATGGCAGCTCTGAAACCCTAAATTCCCGCCTCTGGTTGTTGAGGCTAGAAAGGTGTGTTAGGGGCAGGGGTAGGGAAGCCCGGGCCCATGGAGCCTATTTATCTGCTTGCAGCTTGGCATGTACAGCCGGGAGGAGTTGGCAGGGGTCAGGATGGGGACACTAGACAGCTCTCTGGTTCCCCCTGAGGCGGGCCTTCTCAAAATGGCCTCATTATGTGTGTGGAGTGAATTCCAGAAATGTCAGGCACACCCATACATCTAGGGGAAGGATGGAGCTGTGAACGTGTGCTCAGAGACAGGAGGGGGCGGTGTGGGGTGGTGGGAGGTTTCTGGGCAGGGAGTTAGGGGACCTGAGACCTGGCTCTGCCACTAGTTATGGTGTGACATTAGGCCAGTCCCTTCACTGTTCTGAGCCTCAATAAATAGGGGAGGTGGACATGACGATGGCCTTGGACTTTCAGCTCTGAGCTCTCCATCCCGGCTTGTGGTCACCCAGCTATTAGGATCATCTGTGCCTGGGGTGGGCGTGGGGGTGGTCCCTGAGGGGCAGGGTGGGAGAGCTAAGGACAAACCTTTACATTCTAACAGCTGTCTCTAGCGCCTCCAGACCTCTATTTTCTCATCTGCAAAATGGGCGATGAGTGTAACAGCCATTGGTGCTGCCTACCTGCAAGGCTGTTAAGAGCTGCGGAAGGAAAAATCCTTAGGAAAGCCCTTTGAGACGCCTCACATTTTTCCTGGAGAAGTTAACCTCGTGGCTGGTCCTACCAGAAAAGAGGAGCAAGAGCCAGCCCCTGGTCAGAGGGCACTCAGAACAGACCCATCAGGACTCTCTTGAGGAGGTGATATTTCCAGAAAAGGAGGGAGGAATAGGCCACAGAAAGGGGGGTTCTCAGCTCCCTCCTAGGGGTTGTGAGGCACCGTGGGGAGTACCCAGGGGAGGCAGCAGAGGTCACAGGGCACGCCCAGGCTCACAGCTCAGGGCATGGGGCTTGAGGGCCCTCCTGGCAACCTAATACGGAGACCACAGGCCTGACCTGACCTCAGCCAGACGCAGAGGAGGATTTCTAAGCAGGGGCACAATGGCGGGAGATGCGGGTGGCGGTGAGGAAGGCTGAGGGGAAAGGACCGGGAGCCAGAAGGGCTCTTCTGAGGCTCCTGGTCACCAGGAGACCCTAATCACCTGGGTAAGGCCTCAAACTGGGAGACCTTTCACTTGAGCGGGGCTGGAAAAACAGGGAGCACAGAGTGTGCGTGTGCGTGTGGGTGGGTTTGAAGGGGGATGGGAGCAACGGACCAGCACCCAGGTCTGTCCCCAGAACTGTCGGGGGCCTTCCGTGAAAGCTGCCCCTGGGCACAGGGTCCCACTTATCTGCCAGAGCCAGCTGGGCCAGGGAGGAAAACTGATCTCCTGCGGAGCCCGTTAGGAATGCAAATAGGGACCGCGTCCGCCCGTCCAGCTCCTCACCTCTTATCCCTCTCACCAGGCTTTCCTCAGGGTCTCCCTCCTCTGCTCTGAAGCCCCCCTTGGCTCCCCACTTGTCTGGCACTAAGGTTCCCTAGGACTGGCCACGAGTCCCCGAATATCCCTCTGTGCCTGGTCATTGAAATACCTCACCCTCCCCTTTCTCCCCTCCCCACACTCAACTGCTGAAATTCTATTTTTGCCTCCCAGACCCAGATTGAAACGTTCTTCCTTTGGGAAGCCCACCTAGATTGCCAAACCACTGTCTTCCCGGGGAAGGTGTCATCACTCCCTCCTTTTCTACCCCCTGGGACAGACGTGTCATATATTCCCACTGCCTTCTACCATGGGTCTTAGTTTCCCCTACTAGACTACTAGATGCCCACACCAAAGGGAAACCCAAGCTGTGGTCACCCGGGGGCCCCCTATCCCGGTACCCAGCATATGGTAGGGGTCACGAAACAAGAATACAACTCAGTGTGGCACATCAAACACCCTGTTGAGGTACATGGACAGAAGCAGTTTCTGAGAGTCTTAGTTGCACATATGAATCATGACAGTGTCATGGACAGATTGAATGAGCAGAATGAATAAAGACCTCATCCCCAGGTGCCACCCGAAGCTCAGAGCACATTGCTTCTGCTGACATTGAAAGGCGGCTGAAGCTGGCATCCCCTGCTCAGCTCAGGCCCCTCCCCCCAGCCCCCACCACCGGCTCAGGCCACACTGGCTAACGACCCGAGCTGTGGACTGGATGGTGCTTGGGAGGCTGCCGCCCCAGAGGCTGTGGTGTCCAGTCTCAATTCCCCTTGTCTCCATGGTCTCAATTTCTCCACCCCAGCTCCATTTACAAACGTATCCTATCTGTGTACTTTTTCTGCCCCCGTGTTCACCAGCTCACAGTACGCTCAGGTGTCTGTCCAAGTCTTTAGTTTAGAAATCCCTAGCCCTGGCTGGTGTGGCTCAGTGGATTGAGTGCCGGCCTGTGAACCAAAGGGTCGCCGGTTCAATTCCCAGTCAGGGCACATGCCTGGGTTGTGCTCCAGGTCCCCACTGTGGGGGTGCATGAGAGGCAACCACATATTGATGTTTCTCTCCCTCTCTTTCTCCCTCCCTTCCCCTTTCTCTAAAAGTAAATTTAAAAATCTTAAAAAATAATCCCACTTGGCAGGACTTGTTTCTCTACCCAGGAATAGGTCAGAATGTTTGTTGATGGTGTCTATGGGCTGGTCCCTATCACATGTCATGGTCCAGAACCAAACTCTGCCCATTTCACAGATGAGGGCTCAGGTCCTGCAGCCTGTTCCCTGAATCCATGTCCTGCCAAGCCCAAAGCTTTTTCCCTTCTACCACCACCCAGGCTCAGAAGTGGACTTCTCATTTGAGGCAAGAATTTACTTGTTCTACGTTCCGTCTTAAAGGATGGCTTTGAGGCAAGATTTGATCTTCAGCTTGAGAGCTGCTGTCTTGACTTTATTGATACTGTTGCTAAACATCTGGGAGGGTTCTTATTTGGGAACATGTACAGGTCCCTAGCAAGCTACCCACATGTCCTCAAGCTGGGATTGTATGAAGCTGGCAGTAGTGGCCAGGTGACCGTTTTGGTGCAGGAGAGAGTGGTGGCATTGGGCAGATCACTGCTTCCTGTTCTCCCCTGTGAAACAGGAGGATGTAGAGTAACTTACCCTCACGTTACTTCCAGCTATAAGCTTTGTCATTCTATTTAGCCCTCTTTGCTCCTTGGCATCTGGTCTCCATCATACACAGATCAGAAAGCGACCCGCCAGAATCCTCTTTCTTGCCCAAATCAATTCTCATGTTAGTATCTTGGATGAAGATGAGTTTTTACCTGATTTTTACAATTCAATATTTTGCTTTATTTCTCCCTGAGGAACTAGCATGGCTTCTTTCAGATAAAGTTTCCTGGCTGTTAGAAAACCCAGAATCAAGTTTGAAGTTCAACACTTGCACTTGTACTGATCTTGACTTGGCGCACTTGCCTTCCCTTTCACCTTGACGCTGATTTTGTATTTGATTCTATTATTTAATTCCGTGAGTTTTGTATAAGATCCTTGAGGGTAGGCACTGTCTTGCACACTGTTCTCTGTGCCTGGAAGGTACATAGCAGATGCTCAAAAAATATTTGTTGTCTTTGGACTGAATATTTTGCCTTCAGCCACTTCAAACCCTCTCTGGGAAAAACAAGATACATATAAATTAAAAAAAAAAATCTTGCTCTATTGGAGCATTGGCCCTGACTGGATAGATTTGGGTTGCAAGAATGCTGATCAGTTTCCTTCTGTCTCTTTCTTGTTAGCTTTCCCTCCAAGTCTACAAGAGCCTTAACTTCAGGGAAGTCACCATCTTTCTTTCCTCTTCTCCATGACCTGCTTCATTCTAAACTTAAAGCTGGTACATAACTTCCCTCTTGGGAAGCTCTCTTGTTTCTGGCCGATGATCACGCTTTCCTCTTCCCCGGCTCCCTCCACACCTGGTTCCTCCCATGGTCCCTTGCTCCGGTCCCTTGCCCCGGAAGCCAGCCAGCAGCTGAGCGTGAGAACTGCTGTCACTGTAGCACACAGAGGGCAAAGTAGAGCAGAGGGAGGCCGGTCCCAAGGTCACACAGGACGAGCACCAGGGTCCTCACTGCCAGCTAGGCCCACCCCGTTAGCAAACCCTAGACAGGCACTGGCTCAGCCTGGGAGGTGCCAAGCCCCCATCCACCGATGGAACCTCAAAAGAGGGACAGAGGAGAGTGGCCAGCGAGGGTCCCCAGTGTCCTCCCAGCTCTGAGTAGCTTCTCAACTCCTCTCGGCTTCTGCCCTTGACTTCAGAAAGGAGAATGCCTGACTAACAGGCCCAGTGGTTCTCTCCCTTAATGGAAACTTCTGCAGGAGAGATTCGGGGGTCTTCCTCAGCCGTCCGTAAGGATCGAGTCCATGACCCTGGCACTGTCCTTGAGGCTCAAATAGCCCCCACAAGATTGGCATCTTCATCCCCATTTTATCTGTGAGAAAAATTGAGGCTCACAGAGCCCAAGTGGGGAGCTAGGAGGCAGGATTTAGCAGCCCATGCATGCTGCATGCCGAGGAAACGGAGCCCACTCCTCAGCTCATCCTCCCAAAGGCCTCGGGAGGCTGATACTCTCGTTACCTCCATTCTACGGATGAGGCAACTGAGTTCCTCAAGAGAAACACGTTATTGCCCAAGGCTTCGCTGCTGGAAGGCTGCAGTGCTCCCACCATGACACAAACTGCGGAAGCCAGGCCTGCCACATCCCGACAGTCAGAAAGTTCCTCCTTAGGTCTGACTGCAGTCTCTCCTGACTTAGTCCAAGCCCAGATTCTCTGATTTGGTCTCCTGGGGACGTGAGCGTCACTGTAGATGTTCAGCTTGCCCTCAAGGCCCCAGGTGTATTTCTCACCGAGTCTTCCCTTTTCCAGAACAATCCCTCCCAGTAACCCAGCCTTCTGCACACTTTTAACCATTTTGTTCTCCCTCTTTTGATTTCCTGGCAGCTTCTCTATATTTTTTTGCAAGTGCTGAAGCCCACAGAACTGCCTTCGACCAGAGCAAAAGGGGCCCTGCCCCAGGCCCTTCAATTTAGCCCTTCCCCACAGGACAAGGAGTCTGGGGTCCAAGGGGTTGTGTCCACCCAGAGCCCACTCCCCACCCCCACGATGCTCCACTTAAGTGTCCCTTAAGTGTCTTGCCCACATGGCCGTGAGCCAGCCTCTGGGCTGTGCAAGCCTCTGCTTGGGGCTCATCCTGCCAGGACAGGTCAAACGGCTGGGGTGGGTGCCCCTAGGGCTGAGAGGTGGCCCAAGGGAAGCCGTTTGCAACCTCTGTGGATGGATGTTGGAGGTTTGGGGAGTGTCCAGGATGGCATGGCTTGGGGAGCAGACTACAGGCTAGGGGCTGGCTCTCTCACATCCTTTTCTGGCACAGAACTCCATGGAGGACCACCCCTTCCAGGCGTTAAATAAGGTGCCTTATTTGGCCGTGTACAATGTACAGTTTTTTGCCCACATTTTTAGGGGGAAATGAGGGTGCGCATTATACATGGGTAGGGCTGATTCTGTATCTATAGAAATGTTTTCAATTCTTTTATTTAAGCTTGTGCATTGAAATGTGACTGCAGAAGGCAGCAACGATATCCGTATGCCAAAGAATACCCTGGAACATGATAATCGGTTTTGTTTCTAAATATAAAGAAAGAAGAAATTGAATTAAAAAATTAAAATGAAAGATTTTTTTCCTGAAAGTTTGGGCCAGAAACATGGGTGCGCATTATACACAGTAAAATACGGCATTTGATGAAGGTAAGATGATAGGATTTATTTTTCACTTATTATTGAAATCTACATACTGGAAAGTACATAAATTATAGGTGTGTAGTTCGCTGAGTTGGATACCATATGTTATATTTGACAGTTTGTTGAGCTGACATGAAATTTCTGCAAATTGGACACATGGGTGAGCCTTCGTTCGGTATCCTCACCGCAGGCCCTGTATGTTCCAGCCGGGGGTGGGGACTTGGATGGGAAACGGGGCCCTCCGGGGTCTGACCAGCACAGAGGCTGGGAGAGGGCTAGACTGCCTTCTACATTAGCAGCACACTTAAGCTCCTTTGGTGTCTGTTGTCTGTTGTCCCCTCTTAACTTCAAGTCTCTTTGTTAAATGGGACCTTACCTTACTCATTCTTGCTTGGCTTCAGAGGATCTTCCTTCGCGTTTGGTGGGTTTAGCTGTTTTTAAATGGCTCAGTAGGAAGAGCGTTGGCCAGGAGCTCTGACTGGGTTGTTCCACATTCCTTAGCAAGGCCCATGAGGCCCTGCACGATTTAGCCCCCCTCAATCTCTCCACCCTGACTCGTCTCCCACCCCTTCCCCTCCCCCTGCCACCTGCCTTCCCTTGTCTGGGTAAAAGCCTGGGCTTTAGGGGGCATCTGTTGCTGGCTCTAGCTTCAATATCCGGGTGACCCAAATGTCTCTGAGCCCCAGTTTTCTCTCCGGAAATGAGGGCTGCTGTGAGACACAGCCGAGGGTCTGGGGCCCATACAGTTTGCCATTGTTAATCTTGTGTTATCGTTTGTGTTGTTGTTACAGTACCTCCCACCCCCAGACCTTTGCGTTAGCCCCTGCCTTCTCTTGGAATGACCTCTGTGAACTACCATTCATTCTTCGAAGAACAGTTCAGACTTCATTTCCCCCAGCGAGCCTGAAAATTGCAGCTTGCACTCAGCACCTGGCCCCAGCTCAGCCCCATTCTGGGTGTATCAGTTTTATTGACTAGACCATGAGCCCCCTGTGGGCAGGACCAGGTCTCATTATCTTTGCATCTTTGATAATGACCAGGTCTCATTATCATCAAGCATAGCATGGGGCACACAGTAGGTCCTCTGAGGTGAGTCATCTGCCGGTCACAGGCTCAGTCTTCCAACCGCAACTGGATTCCCATTTCCTCCTGGGAAGACCTACTGGCTCTTGTCAGTAGCTACCTCTTCATGTGCATCTATCTTGTCTTCCCAACTAGCATGTCCACCTCTTGTGGGCAGGATTCCACTTTACATGTCTTTGTATCCCCAGTGAGCCTGAATATATTGCAGGTGCACAGTCGTAATCCTGCTGGCTGCTGGCCAATGAACATGGCTTCTTCCCCGGCGAGCCCAAGTCCAGTCTCAGCTGGTCCCTCTTCCCTGGGACAGCATTTTCTTTCCCTGATCTGCGATTCCCCAGAGGGTCCAGATTTGAGCGTCTAGCCTCTACGCTGGAGGCAGCCTGGTGTTTCAGAGAGAGGGTAGGCTCTGGGCCTAAACCGGCTGTGGTGTCGAACTCAGCTGTGCTACTTTATAGCTGTGGAACTTTGGGTAGTGCCTCTAAGATATCAATTTGTGCATCTGTAAAATAGGGGTAAAACTCCTAATCTCAGGGCAGTTGAAATGTGAGGTTGAAATGAAATGGTACACAGTTAAAGGTGAGTAAGTACTGGATGAACTAAAGATTTCTGAAGGTCACTCCAATGTAGCAAGGGTTCTAAAATCTTCTATCCCAGGTCAGACTTCTGTGGAGCATAAAGACCTGAATTCCTTCCACAACAGAGAAAGATACACTCAGGAAAAATCATACATTTTTACGTTGGTTTGTCCCATCTAACTAATCTGTGCGAAGAGAGAAGTGAATGGTGGGCGTGTGGCAGAATTTTGTGACTCAGTAAACCCCCAAGAATGTGGACTCTGGCCTGACCTTGTGTCCTGGTGTCCGGGGGTCTTGTTCAGCCAAAGTACTCAGAGGGACCTGCAGTCCTCGGGAAGGGAGGGACGTGACATCCCCCCGAGCTGCACGTTTGCTCCCCATGCTTTCAATTATCCGTGGTCAGTCATGGTCTGAAAATATTAAATGAAGAATTTCAGGAATAAACAATTCACAACATTTTTGATATTTTGATATTTTGAGAGAGAGACTAATTTATATAACTTGTTGCAATATGTTGTTTTAATTGTTCTATTTTATTATTAGTTATTGCTCTTACTCTCTTACTGTGCTAATTTATAAATTAAACTTTATCACAGGTGTACATATAGGGAAAAAGCATAGTATGTGCGGGGACTGGTCTTCTCTGAAGTTTCAGGCATCCACTGGGGGGCCTTGGAAAGTGTCCCTGGTGAATAAAACAAGACTGCTGTAGATCAAATGTGGTGCCTGTTAGAGTTTTTACTGGGGTTCCAAGGCCTGGTCTGTGTGGACTTAATATGGCCCTAGTTCACGGCTCAGACCCTGGCCGTGACAGCTCTGCTTAGCACAGTGAGTGAGTTTGGCCGGGCACCAGGCGGCCTGGGTGGGATGCAGGCCGAGCCGGGGTGCAGTCACCGTGTGCTTCCATCCTTCCAGCGAGAGGGGCCTGCTAAGCCATAGGAAGAAACTGAGGTGCAGGGAGGCCACATAGTATATTTCGTTCTTAAAAATATTTTTGAATGCAAATTGCTAACCAATATTTTTTTATTATGTGATACTGGGCACCTACCAGAGAGAAAACATACCATATAATATACGGGATATAATGACAGGACGCAAACCTGGGCCACACCACACCCCGAAGAGCCAGAGTGCGAGCCAGGCCACCTCATCTACCTCCGGGCCCCTCCCAACCCCATCCCCCATCTCCCTCCAGACAGGACTACATTCTGAATCTTGCATGTTTGCTCCCTTACTTTAACACAATAGTTCTTCCCAGCTAAGAATACCTGCACAGCATAGATTTCATTTTGCTTATTTTTAAACATTATAAAGTTGGTTTATACTATACGCAGTCTTCTGTAATTTGCTTTTCTCCCTTCGCATTATGTTTCTAAATCTCAGACTATGTTATTGGGTATTACTGGACTTCCTACATTTTTCACAGCTCTGTAACAGTCCATCATCTGAACATACCACCATTTGTCTATTCCATCTCCTGTCAATGATTGAGTGTCTCGAGGTGCCCATGAGGGAGAACAGTCATGGGGTGCCTGTCGGGAATGGAACTTTGGGTTGCAGGGTATTTGAATCTTCTCTTTTGCAAGTTGATGCCAAAGTGTTTCCTAAAGAGGCCCTGCCCATTTGCACTCTCATCTGTGCTGTGACACTTGGAATCAAGTGACTTCATTTTTGTCAATCTGGCAGCTATCCCATGTGACCTATGGTCTTTGCTGGCAGAGGTGGAACTGCTTTAAGGTCCTAGGGCTGAGAGCAGCAGAGGCAGGGTTGGGACCCAGTGTCCATGTCAACACATGCATTTGGACGAACATGTGGCCCGTGGCTAGTGTGTCTGGTGGAAACTCTCCCGAACTTCAGCTTTCGGTCCCTCAAACTCCTCATATTGTTTGCCTAAGGGCCAGAGGGCATCGCTGGCAATTCGATCACAGGCAAAATTAGTTAATGGAGTTCCAGACTTGTCTTCCCCGACTCACCTCTCCACCTTCACCACCCCTCCCCTTTCTACTCCTCAGATGCACCCTCATGGGCCGTGAGTGCCCTGCCTACTATCCAGAAATGATGCCACTTCCTCTGGGATGGCCCATTTCCCTCAAAGCCTGGTCCCTCCCTTCATCCCAGTGGGCCACCCTGCCCGAGTTACAGAATAACATCTCTCAGGTGCCACCTCAGAGAAGACCAGAAAGTGAACCTTACTTTAAATCTTTATCCAAACACGGGGCTCTTTCCCTCTGGAAGAGAAGGGCTGAGCCCCTCAGTACACAGTAGAGAGCGGATGTGGCAGCCGTCTCCTGCTGGGCTCTTGGGCTCATCCCCCCTTCCTGCCCTGGGGCAAAACTCCACTTCCTTGGGCCGCCACTATAAAATGGTTTTCCCTGTGGAGAAACTGTCTCCCATCACCCGTCCACCTGCCCATGACCCTCCCAGGGTTTTTCGAAATCTAGCTCAGAGCTGCCACCTTCCTGGGACTCTGCCAGCCCGACTCACCCCTCTCACCTCTTCCGTGCGCCCTTTGGGCCAGAGTGGGACATCACAACATGGGCTTCTTGCACCAATCCCACATAATCCTGCTGAGAAGGGCTTCCAGGGTCAACTAAGTTTGGGAAATGCCGCTTGCTGCTCTCAGCCTCTTGGTGTTAATGGTGCTCATTAGCATACTAGTATCTCACTAGCATATTAGCAACATAGAGGCCCTGCAGGGATGACCGTTGTTTTCATTGGTTTAAGCTGTTTTCCAAAAGTAATTAACCTCGGAGCATTTTCCCCTCAGTTAGCAACTACTACCCATTTGGAAAATGTGAACTAGAAGGTTCTTCTGCCCCTCTCATCTGTCAGTTTGCCCTGTGGTCTTGTTCTTCTCAACAGCCTGGCTGTGATGCCTCCG